>CAMXCT020002224.1:349392-484392 GCA_947184155.2 Cladocopium goreaui | reverse complement strand
GGATATTGTTACTCACATTATTATGTCCCAGTACTGCAATGTTGGTTAGTTACCCTCTTAATGCTGGTCAATGTTGGTTAGTGTTCCTTATATCCGATTATATAATGTTACTTATCCTGTTGGTTAGTTTCCCTCATTACTGTTGGTTAATCTTAACTACATGTTCATATATACCTATATGTATATATATATGCATATGTATATACGTATATATATATGTATCAATGTATATACGTATATATATATTTATATTGATATTATATATATTGATATATCCCCGTTATATCACTTTCATATTTCCACATGTTTCCTGTGCTTGGTTCGTTTCAGAGCACCGACGGCGACCGTGACCGACCCGAGGCCGTCCCGCAGCGGGAGCAAACAGAGCAGCGGCGCTCGGCCGTGTGCGGCACCGAGATGGCGGAAGGATGATGATTTCATGATATACCCTCTGGTAATGACTAACATAGCTATTGAAAATGGCCATTTATAGTGGATTTTCCCATTAAACATGGTGATTTTCAATAGCTATGTTAGTTTACCAGAGGGTATAGTGTTTGATATTTCATGAAATCATAATAGTACATGATATAAATCATGTTTGATATGTACATGATTTATAGTACATAATCATAATAGTGTTTGAATATAATGAGTATATAATAGTAAAACTGATATGATGTTTGATATAAGTTGTAAGAGTACATAATAGTACAAAATAGTACATAATAGTACTATATAAAACATATGATGATATAATATGATATTAAACAGTGTGATATCATATATATATAAACATAGTAATGTACTGTGATGTAGTGCAATGTAATGTACTGTAATATATTGTAATATATATATAAACATGTAATATATATATAAATGTATATATATATAAATGTATATATATATGTATATATATATAAATGTATATATATATATAACATATATATATATAATATATAAACTATGTGATGTACTGTAATGTAGTGTACTGTATTTGCAATTTGTTCTGTTTCTGAACATATAAACTTGTGCTTTTGCCATTGAAGCTAGCAATCAGGATGGCCAGGCTTCGCCCAAAATGTGCCCTCCAGTAATCAAACGTGGCGGGCCGCTGGGAAATCCCTTAGAAATGGAGGGTTTTAGCGGGAAAATCATCAATCAATGGTTGATTTCCATGTACCCTCTGGTTATTTAACATAGCCATGGAAAATGACCCATTTATAGATGGTTTACCTATTAAAACTGGTGATTTTCCATGGCTATGTTAAATAACCAGAGGGTATTTTTCATTGCCATGTTTGATTATGGAGGGTATTCTGAATGATCACCATTGTGATGTTGACGGGAGAGAAGTATCCAATCAATATTGAGAGCCCTGGCGGGATTTCGGACATGCGGATTCGTGCACAGCAACGGTTTATATCCCTTCAAACGGTTACTGTAGCTTGTGCCCGGGTAGCCCCTTTCCACTCGAGTCTTTCCCTAAGTCCCTCCTGGTCCCCAAGTCCCTCCCCATGTCCCCCAAAAGTAGACCCTAATGGTTGTTGTTCTACATAAAGGGATGTTGCCTGTGTGCATTATGTCGCTGCATGCCTCCATGTCCCCCCCTCATCCTTCAGGTCCCCATGTCCCTCCCCAATCCCCCCCAGGTCCCCAATTCACGCCCTAAATGCCGAAAAGAAAGCCAGATAGAATTTCAGAACATATGTCAGATAGAATGCCAGACAGAATGTCAGAATAGATTGCCAGATAGAATGCCACATAGTAAATCTCATAGAATGTCAGAATATGTGTCAGATAGAGTGCCAGAAAGAATGTCAGAATAATATGGCCAATAGTGACAAGCCGTGTATAAGTGGGATATATATTCTTTCAAGACCAACTTTTTGAGCTAATCCCACTTTGATAAAACATAACACAGAATTATACACTGTATAAATACATATTTTTATATTGGTCACATCCATTACTTTATCTCCCAAAAGTGGGTCAGTGGGTTATATCCCCAATGTGGTAAGCCCAATAATTATCCACCCCCAATTTCACTAGAAATGATAAGGTCATTCAGGACTGGTAGGCTTATAATTCGGTTTACCATAATTTGGTTTATAAAGCCCCATTAGCAGCCAGTAACTATAGAATACTTCAAAATACTACATATATCTACCATAAACCCATATGTGCCATAATCAAAAAATTGATTTTATTTTTTTGATGGTCATCAATTTTCATAGGGACTGATTCACGGAAGTCATTTTTTCAATCCCTGGTACTCGACTTGATGATCCCTGGAATGGCAAAGATGGTAGATGTCATACCATAAATTTCCATTATGGAAATGGAATCCCCTAATGATGGCGGGATGACCATACCTACATTCCCATTATCTTTGGAATTTCATATGTCCTCATAGGTTCCAGTACTAAGGATTTGGAGTTGCGGGAATGGATGACAACCCCTCCAAAGAAAAACAATGTTGTGACACTGTGACCATGGCACGTATGATTTTACCATATTTCACCACACAAGATGAGGCACCCCAGTGATGTTTGTTGGTTTGTGTTCACCGCATTTAGCCCTCACCTCGGAAGGGTGTACGCATGATAAGAATCTTTCTATACTATTGGGGTTTCTTATGGGATTAGTATGGGAGTTGTATGATCTTTGGGGTAAATCAATAATAAATAGTGCATTTTAGCCATTATATCATATATCCCGATTTTACCATCCCTATATTTGACGATTTGACGGTCAAATCCGGCTCGTCTTCTTCGTGAAAAATCCATGTTTTTGATGGTTAAATCACTATTTATGTCGGTTAAACCCTTAAACTATTTTTGATGGTTCCGGATGGTACCCATAATGTTTGGATTCCACGGATGATTCACTTGCCTTTCAGGATGCTGATGACCAGCTCCCTTGCGGCGGCCTCCAACCCTGCCTGGGCCGGTGATGTCTTCGCACGGGCGCCAAGGAAGTGACTTCTTTGATGGGGAAAAACATGGGGAAGAGTCTGAACATGGGCATATTAAAGGAACCATGATGTGATGTGGGGATATTTTATGATATATAGTGAGATATCAACAAACAATAATATGATTTGGTTTTGTCTAACAATGGCGGAATTTACACGTTTGCACAGTGTGGAAATTATAATTTTAGTTGCTGCAAACATGAAAATTGATGATATTGGGGCCCATACTTTCAGACAAACCCGAAGGCCTAAAAGTCGGAACATTTTTGAAGTTCCCCATGCTGTCCGATCGATCGAAAATCCCCAGTATCCCAAAAACACCCGTCCTCATTCAACAAACATTAAGAACCATGATAAATCCCCTATTGCTTCGACATATTAATTTCCAACCGCAACCATCATACTCATTTCTGTTTGTTTGTTTGCTTGCCATATAATCACTAGTGTTACTGGTACTCTGCTATCATCAAATAATTGCAGTTGTGTTTTTCCTCCCTCTAATATGGACCCTGATCAATAGGGGGATGGAAGACTACTTTTTATCGCAACAGATGGGCGGTTTTGCGGCTTTTCTAGTTTGGAAATGGTTATCAACCTGTATATGGCATTATATCCCATTGTATCCCCATTAAACCATCATATCCACTGGCAAAATCCTAATTTTTAATGGTTCAACGACCAGTTTCCCCCAACCACCGCCACCAGGGTGAGCGTTTGGCGCAGAAGGCTCGCGAGAAGGCTCAGGTGAAGGCACGGCTGCACATCTAATCAGATATGATAATTATATAGTGTATATAATACAGTACTACAAAAAATGTACTGTTTTATATACATATGTTACATATTATAACTATTTATATTAAGTATATATATATATATATTGATAACTATTTCTTAAATGTGGGCTTTTCGCTGGATATCTCGGCAGGTGGACGCTCAAGGACGAGCCCTGGTGGCCGTGGCAGGGAGACCCAACATGTCGTAAAAATGCTGGATGGTTCCAATTTTGTTGTGATTTAATGGGAACTCAACCATCATTTGTAGAGGTTTTATGGGATTTAACAATGTTTATACCCTCTGGTAAATTAACATAGACCCTGGCAGTCATCGGGGTTGGTTCATACTAGTTTCCTCTATAAAAATTGGCTATTTTCAGGGTCCAACTGTTTATTTACCAGAGGGTATGTTTAACTATCAAAGATATGGGAATATCATGGATGTATCATGAAATTGGGATGCAATGGGATATTATATCTATATAGCTTGAATTAATGGGGATATGTTATGGGATCTAACTAGCAATATGATACGTGGCCCTTACGTGGCTGTAAAATGTTGAGACGAGCAGTTTTCAAAACCCTGGTTGGTTGATGATTAGTTGGGATGGTACTACTTACGGTATCCTATATATTGGGGACTATCACAACCCATTACAGGAATCCCTATCAACCAGCCAGTATAAAGGGATGGCACTAAATTTTCAGACAAATCCCAACCATGATATTCTGGCTTTAATGGGGGTTTAAAACCGTACACGATACCTATATACATTTCCGTGATTTGTGTGTGTACATGATGGCAGATATTCCATACATGGAACATCTGGGATGATGTTTTCAGGTAAACCAGCGCTGGACGCCAAGTTGCCATGATGGAAAAGAATGGGATATACAGTAATGAAATATAATGATATATTCCATCTAGTGGGATTCATGAATGAAATATGAAGGAATGGAAACGAATGGAATATCATTGGGTAACAAAAAAAACATACTGTTAAAAATCATGGGATATTTTATGGGGTATAGATTTATTACTAAATACTTTGCCCCTTTGGGGAGATATGAAAACCAACCAAAATACTGCTCTGAAGATGGTGGATTCAACTAGAATATGATACGCTTTGCTCGAAAGTCAATCAAAACCCAAAGAAAACTACTGAAACATACGTTTTTAAGAGGGAATGTGTTGACAAAACATTGGATTCTGGGTATAGTATCCACATTTGAAAGAACCGCAGCATGCATATAGCCCAATCCCTCCGTCATTTGAATTGCGCTGGATTCGCCCCAACAATGAGCAGATTCAGGTGTTTGTTGTTTGGGGCAAAGGATTCAAAACGACGCATTTTCCATTGACCCTTTGTTTCATCAAGGCAAACGAAAGTGTGATTTCCCATGAAATTTACATGGCTAAAACAAACATGGTTCGTCTGATCGTGAAGGCTTGATTTCCACTGGTCTTCTATGGGAGCCTCAGGAGAGACCCACTGGAACAAAGAGGAAACTGTACTACTTCGTTTTGGCCTCAGCTGCACCGTGTTGGCCGCAACGTGGTTCAATGGTTTGATGTTCTGCCATTTTCATGGGGATTAGCCCTCAGATTCACGAGTCAAACTGGGTAAGCTTTTAGCCAACGCCAATGCCATGTCAATGGTGGTGTGTTTGGGGTTGAAATCCTCAGGAAACAAGGCTTCGAACTGCTGCATATGTGTATGACGTATTTTTTAATAAAAAGACTGCACATTTTCATCATGATGATATTACAATGATGATACCATCTGGTTATTTAACATAGCTATGGACAATCCCTTATAAATAGAGGGTTTTAATGGGAAAATCATTTGTAAATGGGCCATTTTCCATAGCTACGTTCAATACCCAGAGGGTAATGATGTCATTTCCATAACATGTGGCAACGACATGAGCTGAGGAACTGCCGCTGGTGAAGGGTGCCTTGGTCAATAAGTTGCTACAGAATAAATACATGGACGGATGTTTGATGTTGGATGATGTTGGATAGCTTTAGACAGATCAATTGTGATCAATTTATAACATTTTATAACTGCGATTTCTACGATCTCAGAATATCTCATACTTTTGTTTGGGTACCTGAACTTTTCGGGAACGTTTGATGGCACCATGAGGAAAAGTTTGGGGTGACTACAGCCGCGACGAGCCGAAGGAGACAGGAACCATCCTGAAAGGTGGGCAGTTTTTTAACTGGCGCCACACGGGGATTTCACAGCGGAATTTCATTCCCATTTATGGTGATTAATGATGATTAATGATGGTTAATGATGGTTAATTCATAATGACTGATGATGGTTAATGATGTTTAATAATGGTGATTAATGGTGATTAATGGTAATGTGGGAAACACAATGCCATAAACCAGCCATTTATTATGATAAAGTTTATAGCATCTATTGTGATGACTGGGGGATGGTTAATGACATTGTTTTACCCACATGACCATTGTTTTTGTTCTCCAAAGTTGTCGACGGTTTTCGTGTAAACAAAACGGGGAATGAGATGGAGTGATGGGACATCATGGACATCCATTAATCACCATTATCCTCTGGTAATTTAACATAACTATGGAAAATCACCATTTTCAATGGGAAAATCCACTATAAATGGCCATTTTCAATAGCTATGTTAGTTTACCAGAGGGTATAATGGCTGGTTTATCATAATGTTTATGGCTGGTTTATGGTCACTTGCTTTCCCACATCTCCAATATCCATCTG
Organism: Cladocopium goreaui; assembly: GCA_947184155.2. Taxonomy (NCBI): domain Eukaryota; class Dinophyceae; order Suessiales; family Symbiodiniaceae; genus Cladocopium; species Cladocopium goreaui. Next base: position 477,883 of record CAMXCT020002224.1, on the reverse strand, counting down.
AGGTCGATTTACACAGCCTGATCCATGGCAGGGCCCCATGAAATTTCGCATCGAATGGTACCTGAAAATGGGTGGACTCTGGTAATGTAAATATCATGGAAAATATCATGGAATGTCATATCATGCTATATACTGAAAATATCTGAACATATTTTGATATGCTGTGAATATCATGGAAGAATTGTCACTCATATTATCACCATTTTTAAGCTCGATCAATCATCGATGAGGGCCATGGCTACCCCCAATTCCAGCTGGCGAAAGGTCTGGAGTTCCTGAGCCGATGATAAAAATCAGTTTCCCAGTGGGTCATCATTTGGAATCTATTGGGAATATCTATAACATTCTATAACCTCACTTTCACAAAAATATACATATTTTACAGATCCTTTTAGTACATTTAGCCATTTTTATGGCTTAAGGGACATGGTGCTTGTCTTTCTTCAGTAACTCTTTGTCTCCCATCGACACCAGTCAAAAACTTCTGAGATATGAAATCCTAAGCCATTATTACACTGAGAAGTAAACACGGCAATTGAACAGTTTTATAGAGGAGTTTTCCACATGTTGCCATAAAAAAACACGCAATTGTACATGGCCAAGCTAGACTTTTGGATGACGTTAAGGAAGCAAGCTATTTTGCTTGACCTCCCTCACATTTGCACGCGACACACACCAATATCTACCCTCCAAAAAACGCATCCAAAAAACGAATATGTATATATATATATATTAGATTTAGATCCAGTACTAAACCAGACTTTCCAGGGAGTATTTGCCAGGCTCATTTGGCAACAAGACGGAGAACAACATTTTTCCAACGCAGGCGAGATCGGCGACGTTTTCCGACGTGGCTGACAACAGGCCACCAAGAAATCCCATGGTGTCACATTTTGTTTGACTCCAAGATGATCCACAGAGTCATCAGGAACATACTAAGTATATCTAAGTACAAGATAGGATTTAAAAACATATACAGATACATATAACTTAACATAACTTAACTATCATTATCATCTGGATTCAAAGGGTGGATGTTGTCAGTAAAGCTATGCGTGCATTTTCATCACCGCCTGCAAGATGGCTCGATATGGTCTTGACTCTTGACCTTGGTCAATTTGCATAAGTACTGTAGTAACTGTAGTATTTCCATCTTCTGTTTCTTTGCAAGTGTCCACAAACCATGATTTAGAGGCCCGATGTGAAGCTGTACCCCCTCAAACCATGTGACCAGAAGATGCTTTCACTATCTCTATATCTCTATATATATATATATCAATATGATATCATTTGGCGAAGCACCGCCATGTTCCTCAGAATGATTGGCGTTCTCCAATTGGTGTTTTCAAAAGTTCTTGATTTCCAGCCCCAAAATCCTGACAGGATTTCCCATATGGTTTCCTCTGAAAATAAGGTACCCCCTAGAAATCCACCGCTGAATGATGATTTTACCCGATAGAAATGGCATGGGTGAAATCGGAATCCAACTGGTCCCGTTGCAGGTCATTGCCGGAAAGTTGGAGGATGAGATGATCCCGTGTCTTGAGCTTTGCAAAGACCAATCTTTTTCAGCCAAAAGCTCGATCTTTTTGCGACCGCTGATTCTTTCGAATCATACTTCATTGTGCTGGACCACGTGGATATATATATATATATGTTGTATATATAGCATAGTTATGTATAGTTTCTATATACCTGATTATTATGCTATAATATGAATTGATTAAATTGCAAATTGGACTCCACGTTCACCGGATCTTTGATCAAACGCCAGAATGTGGGACCCAGGTTCATCATTTTTTTTGTACGCCAAATGATGCTCTGTTCTCGCTGGTTGTCACTTATTTCTACATGCATTCATGCATGTATGTACATATATACACATTACAAACGGTATATGTTGAATGCATATATTGATTTACATATCTACATATTAATACATCTTATATATACATACATATCGGCATTATATATATGAGATGTTGTCAAATGCATATTGTTTAATGCACATACATTAATCGCATATATATATACATATATATACATATATATACATATATATACATATATATACATATGTATATATATATATATATACATATATCTATATATATACATATATATATATATTTAATATTTATATACAATATTATAGATATGTACATGATTGCACATATCCAGATGTATCATATATGTTTATGTATATATACACACATATTATACTGCAAATATGCATAGATGTACATCCATTACATATATATGTATTATATATGTATTATATATATATATGTACGAGTCGTAACTACCAATATCTCATAATATGTACTTAAATAATATAACTAAATATGAGTAACTTGATGTGACACACCATGTATCATGCCCAGGAGAATACGAGCTGGGAACTACACCAGCGAGACTGGAGTCATTAGTGACCTCGAAGCGGCGTAGCGGGTCGTGGGTCAAGCTGGAGAAGCCTCAAAGAGAACGTGAGGAACGAATGGTTTTACCATTGGGAACTATATAATATTATATAACTATATAACCAACCTATATACATATATATATATATATATATATATTATATATATTATATATATTATATATATTATATATATATATTATATATATATATTATATATATATTAGTATGCTATGTAGATTAGTAACAATGGAACCATTTGGTCATAACATTTTTTTTTGGTATACATATTAGTAACTTGGAACCAACGTAGAACAATATACCCAAATAAGCGAAATAATCTGTACAAATGATATGATTATGGTTGTTTAGATTCCCACATAAAAACACAATCAGGCCATGATACCTCAAGTCATGGTGAGACCAACGATTGGTAGGAGTGAACATCATGAACAAAAGTACCTGAGATATTCAACTAGCAAAACGATTCCAAAGATGGGATGTGACCCCAAGCATGGCAAGTTCATGCGAGTTCTATCCGAATTTGAGTCATCATAAACTTCCTAAAATATTCATAGTTGCAACCATTTCATACTTCCCATTGCAATTTCTATCCGAAATAGATAAATTATTCCATTCTGTTCATTTGGGATGTGAACAGCCAGCGTGAAATGGCCGGCACATTTCAGGCCCATAGAATTGCTTGCACCTACAGGTTTTGCTAAATTTGGAGCCCGAATTTCGCAAATTTTTGTCATGCGAAAGACCCCAAGCATATGCAATCTATGATATTTATGTAGTTGTGAAACAGATTCTCTACATCTGAAGAAATCACTTCATACCGACGAACGAGGTCACCAAAGAGATAGGCCCGTACTTACTGTAGATGGTGATGAATGAGTTTATGGGTTCCCAGTAGCCTCCTTTCAGAGAAACTCATCTAGGAATCTGGCATCAACATGTTGCTCAGCCAAGAGTTGCACTTAAAAACCTTACCTGCCCACCTTGGAAAAAGACTTGCCATCCACCCCAGTGTCCATCAAAGATAACAACGTTACAAAGCTGCCATGGCGAAGACGAAATCCTTAGAAGACTTGGATCTTTGGATGCAGCGTGGGTTTGTTTGAAAATGGTAAATATTCTGTTGACTTAGAATTCTTATATTTTCACCAACATTCCGGTTGATCAATATGATGTAATCATACTGTTCCTCTAAAAAATAAACATTGTTGAAATGTGCATGTTATACCCGCATTCCTGTTGGTGAAATCCTCATATGGGCACAACAAAAATGGGCTAAATCCCAATATTCTGTTGGTCAACTCCTCTATTTCATTGTTGATCAACCAAATATATCCACCATAGATTCCCATTTTTTCTAGTTCCGTACACATCAACGGAATTCTATCATTTTGGGTATGTGGGGTCCGGTGGTATTTAATAGGAGGATAGAAAATAAGCGCATCCTCCCGATATATAATTACAATTCCCCCCGCATTGTCCCCCAAAACGAATAGATCCAATACTAAAAACGGGAAAATGAATAGATCCGATACTAAACGTAGGGATATTCAGGGTTTCTTAGAGGGTCTTTAACAGGAGGATGGACCTATATTTTGTGAATCCCAAGTACTTGCAGGAGACCCACCTCCTAAATTTCATGGTAATGACATGTAATGACTATATTCTGGTTGGTGGTTTGGAACATTTGAATTTTTTTCCATCATATATGGGATGTCATCCTTCCCATTGACTACAGTATATCATATTTTTCAGGTTGAAACCACCAACCAGATAGTTTCCAGTGAAGCTTTGCCCTTGAACCCCGGCAAGGATCTCTGGTTGATCTTGGGCTCGCCCCGTGGACGTCTCCGGAACGCCTTGAGCCGCGCCTTGCGCGAGTTCGAAGCCGAAAAGCCGCTGAGTGCCATGGAAATCTATGGGATTTTGGAGGGATTGATGGGTCTACATGGACAGCTGGTTCTAAGGTATGCCTTAAAGAACCCAACCGCAATGGTATTTTAAAACATGGTCTGGAAAATAAGACCTTGAGTTTAGTGATTTTTTTTTAGCCCGCCATGTTCGATGACACTGGAGGGCATCCCGGGCATCAATTTCCCATGATATAAATATCCATGGATTAAATTGGATTAACCCTGGATCAATTGCTAACCATATGATATTGGCATTCACTATATCATATCCCATTCAATATCCATGAGAGTCATCAACTTATTGAAACATATCCATCATGAGTCCATTATTAATTAATCCATCATCCATTATTTAGCCATGTTTAACCCATGACTGACTAACCATGACTAACCCAATTTTTACCCTCTGGTTATGACTAACATATCCATGGTATAGATGGCCCATAGAAATAGATGATATTTTCCCAGCGAAAAACACTTCCATTTATGGTTGGGATTTTCCATGGCTATGTTAGTCATAGCCAGATGGTATATCCCATAGTCTATTAGTATATTCCATTCAACTCCTACCTTGCCCATTGTTCCATGGCTATGTTAGTCATAACCAGATGGTACCCTCTGGTAAATAAACAGTTGGACCCTGATTTTATCACCCATTTTTCATGAAAACATTCGTCTTCCAACCCCTACAGTATCTGCCAGGGTCTATGTTAATTTACCAGAGGGTAACCATTATTTTAAGCTTGGAAGATGACGTTTTTTCAGCCCTCGAGGCGTGGTGAGCCTGGAGCTCTACATCCGACCCGAGAAGGACCTGCCCAGGTGAGCTGTCCTCCTGTCATATGATGATGATATAGTGGGAATATCATATTAGGGAATATATGGGAATATATCCTCTATAAATGGTGATTCAATTGGATATTCGTGGGGATACTTCATGGTGATATATTTCATGATGACAATTCGTGGATCATGTAGGATAGATAATACTGATAATATTGGTGACAAGAAATATTTAACAGTGGTAATACTTTAAGTAACTTGATATAACCCAGATTTTGTGTCTTAGCCTCTGGTAAACCAACAGCAAAAACGCTGTGGAAATTTTCCAGTTTTGAAGTAAATCATCGAACTAGATGGACCAGTTGGATCCAGTTTGCACACTGTTATTGCATTAAAAATGGTGATTTTTCCCATTAAGAATGGTGATTTTCCCGGGGTAAAGAGTGAATAGCTGCTATGTGATGATTTTCCCATTGACGTAGAACTAGAACAAAATAAACACACAATCCTGAATTGAACCAGGCGCATATTCAATATTTACTTCTTGATATTATACAAACACACTTCATGCTTAACCACAGAATAATCTTGCTAACACGGCATGGTTTTTCTCTAGCCAGGGTTTACATTCATTGAATAACGGTCTCTACATGTTTTTCTACATATATCAAACGTGGCAATGGACTATCCTTTATAAATGGAGGCTTAATTGGAACATTTTACATTAAACGGGGGATTTCGCCATGTTTGATTACCAGAGGGTACAGTAAATATGTCGCGTTTGGCCACATCATGCTGCGCCCCGAAACCGAAGCACGCCACCATATGATGGTGGTGTATTCCCATTGGGAAATCCTGAAACTTGATGGCTATTTGAATATTAATTTAAATAGGACATTTCGGACATGTTTTCATCAATGTGATCTGGGGTCCTGATTTTTCTCGTTGAAATCCATTGCAGTCGAGGCTTGAAGGTGGTGCCTGGAATTTAGCCCATGAAGATGCCATCGATTGGACTCATCTGCAAGAGGACCTGAAGGATTTGAGCGACACAGGTGCCATGTAAAACATGGGATTTCATGGGGAAACATATGAAGCATGGGTTTGGGGGGAAACTGATTTTAAGGCAAACTGATATGTTTTATTTATCCAGGGTGTGTGTGTGTGTTTTTTTTTCCTTATGATGATTTATTGTTCATTTTCACCACAAATGCGACATGTAAATAAATAGTCAATGATATGTCAATTTGTAAGTCTTGATTTCATTGATTATGTTTCATCCTGCCTGGGATAATTGCGCTGATGCTGATGCTGCTGCTGCTGATGATGATGACGACGAAGGTAATCAGTCTGATGATTCCGAGTGACTATATGCTAATTGTCAATTTTGGATGGATTTCAAAATCAGCAATATTTTGAGGAAATTCAATAATTAATCATCGTTGACCTTCCCTATGCCACAACTGGTCGGTGGTTTCCATCGTACCTGCGATGAGAATGAAAAACAAAGCTTTGGATATGCAATGGCGGCCTCGGCAAACAACAGCAATCAATGCAACACACCATTTGTTTAAGGTCTAAAAACATGAAACAATCCTATGGATCCAAAGGGGTTATCATCACAAGATAGCAATGGGGTTATGTTGGGCTACTCGTATCTGATCGTCATCCTTCATACCCACTTTTACTCCCATAAATTTCACTGGCCAATGTGGTAAACCGGCACAGAATTTATCTATATTTGTCAGAAACCATACCCAAAGCTTAACATGTTGACCCCATATACCCTCTGGTTATTTAACATAGCTTTGGACAATGGCCCATAGAAAAATAGATGACAACAACGATTATTTATAATTTTTAAACATGGTGATGTTCCAGTATTTACCTCTAAAAGATGGTGATTTTCCATAGCAACCTGTGAAATAACCTGTTTTTCACGACATTTTTCCACGATGTTCCACCAGTTTGCTATGGAAAATCACCATTTTCCACCAGTGATCGGCTGGTTTTTTTTCTGGTTCGACAGGCGAAGTCGTGGTGATCTGCGATGATCGAGCTGCGGGCTGTCGAGCCTTACTGGAGGATGCTTCGATTTGTTTAGAGCTTGATAAGTTTGTACACAACCAGAGACTCTAGATCTCTATTATATATATATATGAAGTTACATGAAGTTACATGAAGTTACATGAAGTTACAGTAAACTTTTCGGAGGGAAGCAGAGAAGATCATAGGGGATCTCTCATTGAGATGAAGTGCACTTTATTTGTGAAAGCCACATGGATCGCCAGTAATGATGGTGGAACAATGATTTTGAATAATTAGCCGGACACCTAAGTTTTTTGTTTTTGTCAAGAAGAGCAAGAATTCTTACAAAGCCATTTTTGGGAGCTTCTGTGCTATGCGCGCATACATACATATGTAATCATATAATTACAATATCTTATATTTATATACATACATCATGCATGAGGTACGGTCAAATTAGTTTTACATCACTTTAGTAGGGAGTCCTCACTATGTGTCTGGAATCCGTGCACCGAACACTGAAAAAGCGATAGGGCCCAAGAGCGATACCTCTTCCTTTGATCTTCCCTTGGACAGATTTTGTTCCTCTATCTTCATAAGTTAAAAAACAACATGCCTATAAGTTTAATACACATATATATATATATATATAACATGATACTTTTTCAAAGCAAGGCAAATACAATAAAATCTGACGGCCGCTCACACTATATATATATATAATTATATATATAGAAATATGTATATGTATCTACTGTGTGTATTCTATGTATGTATATCAGAAAATTGCTCCTGGGTGGAAGCGGGTTAAAGAACGCCAATTCTGAAGCGAAACTTCGTTTTTCGGGGATATATCCAAAAAAAAATTCGGCTGGCTTTGTACACTGAGGCGTGCAAGCGCATGATCGTGTGCTCTTCCACTGAACTTGGTTGCTTCAAAGATTGCATTCTCAGCAGAGTGACCCTGGAAGATTACACCCGACGCGTCTCGGCGTCTCGATGGCGCTGGATGGTACTCAAAATTGGAGCGCGAAAATTCCTGTGTCCCATATCATGGGGTACACGGGTACAGTGGTGATTTTTAGCATTGGAAAAATTTCAGGGATGCACCGATCTTGGACCCAAAAAACTTGCCCCTTTTTTTGGTTTGGTAATTTTCAAAAAGGGCTTCAGAAAGGGCCACCATCAGCTCCAGGAGTAGGTCCATCACGTTTTTGCCACGCCAAATGATGTTTGAAACAAGGAAGCCTCTTGGGATGTTGATTGTTGAGGGATCATTCGTGTAACTCCGACATGGTGGATCTAGACCGACCAAACCCTGGAAAATTCCAGGGCGCTCAATACCTCGGGTTTTCCCAGGGCAATGTTCCGAGTTGAAACCACACTTCGGCAGGGAATGTTCCCAAAATGTAGTACCTGAATGGTTGGTTTCGGTCACCTGTGGCCACTGAGGGCTCCATTTTGGCCACAAACAGTTTTCTCATCGTTTCTCCAATCTTTATTGAGCGCATTTGAGAACATGTTTGGGTGTGTGGGAAAAAGCAGGTCGAACCCGTAATTATCCTGTAGGGAACCCGGAATTATCCCGCAATAACCCGTATTCCACATTGGTTCCCACACGCCCTACTTTTTTTCCAACCCATATTTATCCCGTAGGGAACCCGTAATTTTCCCATAATAACCCGTATTTTTTTATGGATTTTATGAGGTCAAAGTCACTTACTCACTTGATATGGTTTTGAAGGTTTGGGCTGCCTTTTCCAACCCAACCTTGACAGCAAAAAAGTAACATCACAAATTCAGCAGTCATGTGGCAAGTGGTGTGCACCCAAAGGGTAGGACAGTATGTGAATATATTAAAAATGGAAAAAAACAGTTCTTTCCGGAAAACCTCGGTTATCTTTGAAACCCTGGACATTTCCAGGGTTTAAGGTGGTTGGTCTTATATATATATAATATATGATTATTAATATATATATATAATACACATATTTTTTTGGGGAGATGATCTGAGATGAACCTCCATAATTCCCAGCTCTTTTGGGGCTTGAAAAAAGGGGTACCATGATTTCGACCACCTGACCTGTGACCTGCGAGTTGTCACCGAGCCGGGTGGTTCGATCAAGCCTTTAAGAAGCATTAATCACCATAAACCATGGCCAGGTGATGATTACCATTTATGGTTGGGATTTTCCATGGCTATGTTAGTCATAACTAGATGGTATATCCCATAGTCTATGAGTATATTCCATTCAACTCCTACCTTGCCCATTGTTCCATGGCTATGTTAGTCATAACCAGATGGTACCCTCTGGTAAATAAACAATTGGACCCTGAAAATCACCAATTTTTCATGAAAACTAGTCTTCCAACCCCGATGACTGCCAGGGTCTATGTTAATTTACCAGAGGGTAATATCCACTCAGAATTCCTATCCACTTTTCATCTGGCCATAGATGGCCATAGATATTTTGTAGAGATGTTTGGAGCTGGAGCTTTTCTTGTAACAGGGAGGCTGAAAGCCGACTGCAGCAGTGCCAGGAATTTGGCCCACCTACAAGCAGCGTGTGTCGCGGCTGTGGGACTGGCTGGCCGAAGATGCGAATTTGCTCCGCAAGGTGTGGAGAACCCGAGCATCCCACTGGGGCGTCCGGTTTGATGTGGTGATGGCTGTAAGACAATGCCATTTTTACCAGCCATGACTGGGAATGGGTTGTATATACCACATTATATATATATACATTAATTGATGGTGATGACTGGGGGATGGTTTATGACATTGTTTTACCCACATTATACCCCAAACGGGCAAGTGTCTGATGGGGAAAATGAGGATCAACGAGATTTTGGGATACCTATTTTCACGCAAAACTGCATGGATTGGCTTATACAACAAATGACCATTCATTGATGATATTTGGTGAGACTTTTTGGTGGGTTAAATGGGCTTCCAACAGTGTTTGCCTCATATTCGTATCCTCGTACCCTTCAAAAGTCAGGTGAAATTATGATATAGTCTCCTTTGTACGTTGTAGCTATAGCTCATCAGCTAATTGAGAGCCCGCACATAATTTGAGCCCCATTTGTAATTACAACATATTACAACTCCATCAACAATGTATGACACTCAATTGGACTCAATTGTAATGATACTCTCATTTTCATGATGAACCATTGATGCAGCAACCCCCACTTGTAAGTATGGAAAACAACATGAATCATTCCATGGTTTTGACATGTGATATATGCTAATCATGCATCATATCTCCTTGTAAGATTATAACATCTTATAGCATCATATATTTTAATCCCTAATATGTAAGACACCTTTCACCAGACCTCTTCCATGGTTTGCCCATGTTGCCCGCAGAATTTCAATCCAGGCTTCCATGTTGGACGAAGACGACTTCCGGGAGAAGTCGACCCGCGACGTGATGGACAACTTTGCCCGAAAGCACCTGGAGGAGTTGTTGGATTCGCGGGCTGGGAACGTTGGAAGTGTGACTGGGCTGGGTTGATGTTGGGCTGATATTGGATGGGAGTGGCTAAGACGTGGCTGACCTGGATGGTTTTGAGATGTTTTGATGAATTTGATGTGCGATTTCATCTCTGGATAAGAAACCAATGGATCCATCGTGGATCAATCGTGGATCCATCCATGGTTTCCGCCAGTGGGATGTTCTGCCAGTGATTCGCGGACCTACTAAGTAGGATTTTTCGGCTCGGTGAGTGAAGGAACATGAGCTAAGTGTAGTCGATGAACATGTCATCCCAAAACACTTTCATCTCATGGTCATCTCATATAGAGTTATTGGCCACTGAAATTCAGTGCATATGTTTGTGACCTTGAATTCGTAACTCGGTACGTACCATTTGACGCACAGCGAGGTAAAGATGCTTGAGAAGAAGGAGATCGGCAAATGGAAAGGCATGGAAAATACCACGGATTCTGCCAGATTTTCTGCCAGATTTTCTGATCATTTCCCCATGGTCATAATGGTTTTCCGCTGTGGAATCTACCGAACTTCATGGTGCCTGGGGAAAATTGACGTGAGGCCGCATCTACGAAGCGCCTGAGAGGAACCAAAGAAAGTTGCTCTGGCCGCAGCTGAAGGGAGTTGGCTGTTGGGGCTTAAGGCTTAAACGTGATGGGATGAGGCCAATCATTCGGAGTATGTAAACCCGCATTCGGATGAGTATCTCCAAAACATAGAAAATACCCTCTGGTAATTTAACGTAGCTATTGGAAATGGCCATTTATAGTGGATTTTCCCATTAAAAATGGTGATTTTCCATAGTTATGTTAGTTTACCGGAGGGTATCTCCAAAACATAGAAAATATCAGACATATCAGAAGAAAAATAACTGTTGCATACTGTTTTCCATTGATTTCCCATGATATCCATCGAAATGATGGTTGCCACATCCCAACTCGGAGGTCCATGTTCTGACGAACTGGGCATCGTGAACCCCCAACTCGCCCTGTAGCGCATATTCCATTCATAATATTATAATATCACACTGGATTCCTGCAATGGGATACCCTCTGGTAAACTAACATAACTATGGAAAATCACCATTTATCCCATGATATTACTGCAAGCGCGGGCTCCTTTTTTATTGCACACATGGGATGATTAGTTGAGATGATCAGCTGACCGTCTCAGTGAACTTGGAGTTCAAGATCGCATACGTTGCACGGCTTCGTTTAGGTATTTTAGTACTGGGAAGGGAGTGCACTTTGTAAACTAAATATAAACTATATGTGCTCAATGTGCTCCATCACCTGCCACAAGTCGTATTTTTTCTACAGGAACCCAAGGTTCTTCAACCACAGGTCCAACCACCAAGCGCCTTAGCGCTCGAGGTTCCAGCAAGTGCGAAAAGATGTGACTGGGTAGCCATGTGTGTTTGCCAGAGATGTGAGGACTTTGCTGTGAGGATGTCAAAAACATTCAAAAACACTATCTATGCCAACCCACCATTGGGTCATCTTATGCTTCTGATGAATATCAATTATTTGGCTACATTATAGCGAAGGGGAATCACAAAAATCACAAAAAATCAATGAATTTCAGATTTCGAAATCAACATGATATTATTATGGTGTTTCTCAGAAACAGCAGTTTTTACAGAGGAAAAACGGTCAGGTTTGGAGGCCGAGGATTTAGTTGGGAACATCTTAGATTTCGATCATCTTGGCACATACCTTGATGATTTCTTGATGAGAAAGAACATCACCCAACTTCTCAGCTCAGCTACATTTTCACATATTTTCACATGGTAAACGAAAACAGGTAAAAGAAATGTAGATCCGTGAGGGAAATCATCCCAGACATGATTTATTTAACATTCTTTCACCACCATTTTACTATATCATTTTACACATATTTCCACAGGTTTTTGAATTTCTACCGGAGGCTGTTACCTTTGTACATCTCAGTTCCTTTGTTTTCCGAGGTCCTTTATGCCTTCGAGATGGAAGCGCGCAGCTTTGCCAGCTCCATGACCAAACAACTTCTCAGTGGAAGCATGAAGGATGCGGAAGTTGCATTGAAGGCCTTGGACGCCTGCAGATTGTTGCTTCGGCCCAAATTCTTGGGAGGGCTGGGTAGATCCCAAAAAGATCAACGGAAAAGTATGAGAGAAAATAGGAGATTGATATAATTTAGCATATGTGTATATACATCATTATTCATATATAATATATACATATGAGATAATATATATATATTGTATAATATATATATATTGTATAATATATATATATATTGTATAATATATATACATGTATACACTATATATATAATGTTATATATAATATTATATATATAATATTATATATATATGATATTATATATATATATCATATATATATATATATATGTAATTCAATATTCTATATAGATAGATGGGATTTTGTGATCTTTTCTTGCAACAAAAAATGCTGCTTCGAGGTCGCTGCACTCCATGTCGCACGAGGAACGTGCCAAATGGGCCTCGGTGATTTGCACCCGCGAAGTGGGACCCCAAGGAGGGCTGACCGGATCCAACGGATCCAACGGATCCGTGGTGTTTTGTTTTCCACGGCCCATTGAAGGATCAAGCATGGGTTATTAATGGTGGTTAGTGATGGTTAATGATGGTTAATGATGGTTAATGATGGATATAATGATGGATATAATGATGGTTAATGATGGATATAATGATGGTTAATGATGATTAATGATAGGTAACTATATATTCAATATATACCAGGACTGCTGGTTCGTGGTTTGGAACATTTTTATGACTTTCCATATATTGGGAATAATAATCCCAACTGACTAATATTTTTCAGAGGGGTTGAAACCACCTACCAAATAATATATGATAACATATGACATGTGACAATATAGCCCACTTCCAAGGTATAGCCAGTGCCACCGTCCAAATAAGAAACTTCTTCCCTGAGAGGATCACAACAAAGTCATGGGGCCTCATCAGCTGTTACACTCCAGCAATCTAATATAGACACCTCTACAAAAGCCTGTATATATATATTATAGATATTCATCAACCTATTATGTAATAACTACCATGATGGCTGGAAAAATCAAATATATCATTCTTACAATCTTTGGAAACACGGTGATTTACTAGAAAGAAACATTGTGACATTCCTCTGAATATACAGTCTAAACATATGTTCTGGTTGGTGGTTTCAAACATTTTAATTATTTTCCATAATATATGGGACAACCCCTCCGACTAATATGTTTCAAGATGGGTAAAACCACCAACCAGTGTTTTTCCCAGTCTTGTCCGTATTTTCTCATGAAAAACCCATGGTGATTTCCTCACCACAGGGGACCTGGAAAAAACCAGGACAAGTCCTCAGCGTGGAGATCTTGCGATGGGCATGGAAGCGCCACTTGGGATGGTTTTCTCTGGGATGGATGGGCGGTTTCTACCAACAAACAATATATGCATAAATATATGGATAATAATGATTGGTTGGTTGTTTTCTGGTTCCTATAATTCGTGTTTTTGTGTTCGCTGTTTGATTCCCCACCTGCCAGGTGAGGGTTGTTAGATTTTATGTCAGTTGCCTCCTCCTGCCTCCTCCTGACTCCTGCCTCGTCCTCCTCCTCCTCCTCCTCCTCCTCCTCGTCCTCCTCGTCCTCCTTGTCATCCTTGTCGTCCTTGTCGTCCTCGTCGTCCTCGTCGTCCTCGTCGTCCTCGTCCAACTGCGACCCGCGATCCACAGTGTTCTCTGCCGGACCTCAACCACGACCATCCACGCCCAGTGTTCCCTGCCGGACCTCAACCACGACCAGCCACGCCCAGTGTTCCCTGCCCTCAACCACGACCATCCACGCCCAGTGTTCCCTGCCGGACCTCAACCGCGAGTATCCACGCCAAGTGTTCCCTGCCGGACCTCATGTAGGAAGATATGGGACAAAGAATGTGCAGAAGAAAGTTAGAAAGAATGTCAGAAAGAATGTCAGAAGATATGCCAGAAGATATGCCAGATAGATATGCAGAAGATATGCCAGAAGATATGCCAGATAGAATGCCAGATAATATGCCAGAAGATATGCCAGATAGAATGCCAGATAGAATGCCAGAAGATTTGCCAGATAGAATGCCAGAAAATATGCCAGAAGATATGCCAGATAGATATGCCAGAAGATATGCCAGAAGATATGCCAGAAGATATGCCAGAAGATATGTCAGAATATATGCCAGAAGATATGTCAGATAGAATGCCAGAAGATATGTCAGAATATATGCCAGAAGATATGCCAGATAGAATGCCAGATTGAATGCCAGATAAAATGTCAGATAGAGTGCCAGAAGATATGCCAGATAGAATGCCAGAAGATTTGCCAGATAGAATGCCAGAAGATATGCCAGAAGATATGCCAGATCATATGCCAGAAGATATGCCAGATAGAATGCCAAATAGAATGTCAGAAGATATGTCAGATAGAATGCCAGAAGATTTGCCAGTAAGAAAATGTATAAATGTCATGGTGGGGATCACACGAAGTAAAGTAATTTGTTTTTTGTTTCTTGCTGCCTGATGTCCAAAAATGGCATGACAAATACGGGTAAACCAAATGGTGAGGGATGCATTCATCATCTTGTTGCAGGGTCTGGAAGATTGGTCATGAGTTTCCTGTTGTGTTTTTGAGGTGTTAGACGGTGTTAGAGGTCAATATTATAGGTATTGAGTATGCTCAAATGTATCTTAGCCCTAAGGCGAAGTGATTGAGGTGAAACCTGCATCAGAAGTAAAGTAATGTGAACCACGAACCGTGAATCATACCAATTCATACCAAACATTTGACAACTTGGAGGGTTTCTAAATCTTGACATATGATAATATCGGGTGGAATTCTTAAAAAGTTCACTCCCGGGGTCAGTATACATTTTGGAGTATTTGGAATACCTTGATTTTGCTCCATCACCACGTTTTTGTGGATCTGCCAAGAACGGTTGGATCTCCATGCCTTAAAAGAAGAATTGACCATGACACCAGCAGATCATTCCAATTTCCGGAGACCCAAAACAATTCCGCAAGATCCATCGATTTGCATATTACTTTGCTCAGAGTGGCTGTGGCTTTGGCCATTCAGGACCCCATCTGGGGCCCTTGAATCTCAGTTGAAATTTCAAGACAGTGGAGACTGAGTTTCCAGCCGAGGCCCTGGAACTTTTTTGTTGGTTTTGGTCTCCATAGATCTCCATAGATCTCCACAGATCGCCTAGTTGTTACCCCATCTTTCACCTGTCGGACGATCAAATCATGTGCGATGGATCGCATCCCATCAAAATGGTCACTCATTGGGGATGGGTTCTGCTGGGTTCTGCCACGTTATTCGTGGTTTTCTTACCACCCCTTAAACAGATACTGCAGATAGTTTGACACTATAGTTCAATATGATTTGTAGCAACCCTTCAAACAAAAAGTAAAACTCCTACTTTAAATCTAGTTGGAACTTCAACATATCGTTTTTGGGAGTTTGCCTTGCCCCAATCTTTTCATGGAAGCCAATCAGCCGCTCGTCCTCGCGCCTGAGGTCTTAGAGAGCTGAGAGACGACGAGGTCTCGCCAGAGTTGGGACAGGCCCGGGTGCTGCAGGTGTTGGAGGCGGCTGAAAGCGCAGCAGCTTGGAAGCCATGGAAGATCATGGAAGACTCGATTTCAGTTGACCTACCCTTTGGTAAACTAACATAGCGATTGAAAATTACCATTTATAGTGGATTTACCCATTAAAAATGGTGATTTTCCGTAGTTATGTTCGTTTACCAGAGGGTATACCTATTGCATATTGATGGCAAGTCTCGGTGGGTCTGTTTTCCTTTTCACGCAGACCCATTTGTATCCATTTCCAGCTTGGAATCTGAAGATGTTTGGGTAGACTGGGTAGACATCCAAGTGTTTGCTGGTTTCATAGCAGTAGATACCAGTTGCTTGTTGAGAGGTGGCAAAGTCCTGGTTTTTTTTCTTGACATCAGCAAGCTTAGGACGAGCTCACACCGTTTGCGCGGCTCTTGGGCCCTGAGAATGCTGTGCTGGAAGGAGTTTGCGCCGCCACTTGGCAGGGGAGTCAGCAACAAAACATGGGGGATTTGACTCACATATGATGTTATCCATCACAATATGGGATATCCAGCATAATTAATCATTAGATCCATGAGATCCATGATAGATCCATTAGGATTATTCTCCGTCATAATCCGTCATAATGGGATTATATGAATTATGATCCATATAGAATGGGATCATGATCATATCCCATGATATCCAAATATATCCCGCTATCTCCCGATTATGTCTGGCTTCGTACACCCTTTTTTGGACAGGTGACATCTGCCAAGCACATTGCAAGAAGGACCCCATCCCAGTTTTTCTAGAGTCTAGGTTTCAAAGTTAGAAGTTAGAAACCAAATTGCTAATCTCTTATTCGCAGTTACATCCCTCCCATTACATCCCTATTATATCAATTTTATCCCCATTATATGTCCATTACACGCTAATATTTAATGACCATCAACATCAACCGTCCTTCATCAATCATAGCCCTACACATGTTTGCTTTTCTTTGCTGTATTCCCCATTGTATTACAAATATGAATATCACAAGTTACTGCTATTCATCACGAATTAAACTTGGTGGCTCATGCCAGTTAGTGGGTAGGGTTAGTCCAGTTGTAGGGTGAACTAATCCATTGCCTAACTTGGGTGAAGCAGCAAGTCATTCCGCAATCATCAGAATCCCCAGCCATATCTCCATTCTCGATGGTTTTATTAGGGCCATCCCAACTTATGGGCCTTGTTCCCATGGTTGTATCATGTTCCATCATGTTATATCCATTGATTATGACCCGCCCCGCCCCCTGAGTTGGTTCCCCCATGTTTTGGGAAGGCGAACCCATGCTGATTGGTGGTTTGGAACATTTTCTATTTTCCATAATATATGGCATGTCATCCTTCCCATTGACTTTCATATTTTTCAAGATGGTTATTGCACATGTTAAAACCACCAACCAGCATGGGAAAAC
The DNA here is from genome assembly GCA_947184155.2 of Cladocopium goreaui. Classification (NCBI taxonomy): domain Eukaryota; class Dinophyceae; order Suessiales; family Symbiodiniaceae; genus Cladocopium; species Cladocopium goreaui. Next base: position 460,165 of record CAMXCT020002224.1, on the reverse strand, counting down.
ACCCATCTTTTCATATCTTTTTCTTCAGACCCAGGCCGTGGACAACGTGATCCAATTCGGCCGTCTCTTTTTCCTCCGGCAGCGCATGTGGGATGCGCAGCCCGAGATCACCCTGGAACTGGCGAAGCTGCTGCTGGAGCCGCACCGTTGGACCCAAATGGAAGAAATGGGGGGTGAGTTTTGGGAAAATCGTGGGCATCTTGGCTGAAAGTTGATGTTCTATCTGGTGGAATATTTTGTGGAAAGTAGACCAAGGTCGAGATTTCATCTGATTTCTATCTGTTTTAGGTGGGATATCACCTGGGATTTTTCCGAGAACAAGCGGGGATTCAACCAGGCGTCTCGTGACAGTCCTTGGGCTGCCACTCGGCCCATTTTTATACTGGTCATTGATCGTATCCTATTGTCATCTATGATAGGTACTGTCCGAAATGGCGTCCTCAGATGGCCATTTTGATATGGATACCCTCTGGTAAACTAACATAGCTGTTGAAAATCACCATTTTTAGTGGGTAAATCAACTATAAATGGCCATTTTCAATAGCTGACTGTTGAATTACCAGAGGGTAATGACTAACACCAAGGCAATTGAGGGCTACCCCATTTTCGGAGAACCACATGCTAAATCATCCGCGTTGCGTCGAAGATTTTTGACAGTGCCCCATTTTTTGGCCTTGAGTTGCGTTGGGTGGAGTTGGGATGAACCTCTAACCAAACAAGGCTGGCTGGAAACCCACGATTGGAACAGAATCTACTGTATGTGAACGGATATATGTTTTTGAACTTTTTGATGCACATCAGATTAGACTACAGAAAGTAAGCGGGACCGCCCGCGGTGCAGGTGATGGTAGACAAGAATAAAAGATAGCAGCAACCGAGAATCATGGTTATGGGAGCGAGAAAAAAGAGGCAATGAAAGCAGATAGCAATCAACAAATCAGAGGGATAACAACACAAAGAGGACAGGAAACAATAGTATCAATATAGGTATCAATAGTAGTAACGTTGTATAGAACCAGGCTGGTGGGCAACCGAGTGTCACGACGGTGGGGATCTGGGAGGATATCCCCTCAAGGTGAATGGATTTTTTCCAATGGTGATTCCAGTTGGGGATCCACCGCCAGGAGCACAAGCATTGGCTGTTGCAAAGTCTTGGCACTCGCTTCTGTGCCCAGCTCCTAGATGCTGATCCAGCACGCTATCAGGTCTGTTTCCGCGATCTCACACGAAATCGTTCCGTGGCGCTGACGGGGACATTGGGGGATATAACCGGGGATATTTGGACTTTGTTGGATGAATCTTGGGTGAATTTTGGATGAACTTTGGGTGATTTTTGGGTTTTACCTAGCAACAATTTGGGATTGAACACATCGAAATAGGGGTTTCGAAGATGATTGTCCTGCTTTCGGGATGTGTTTTTGATTTTCAGATACTTGTTGGGCTGAGGAAGATGTAGCTACAGTCGCTACTTTGTGCGGTGCAAACCAGGGTACCAGTGTTTTGATGAATGTGCGTGTATTTGTTTGTTGCATCTTCGTTTTGGGCATGTTTTCAAAAGGGAAATGATTCGCAACCCCCCAAGTCCACCAACAAAGTCAGTTCTTTTCGGAAAGGCAAGGTTTTTGAGATTTTACCCTCCGGAACATAAAGTATGGAAATCACCATTCATAGGTAAATCATGGAACTATATAACTGGGCCATGGCTTACATAGCTATAGTTAGTTTACTGGAGAGTAGAACAATTTCATCTATGTTCCTCTCATGACCACACCTGGCAGGCCCACACTTTGGGTCTGCGGCGACCGGGGCCCTGGGTGGTGTCAGGTGAGAGTCCTCCCTTCGCCTTGATTTTGGCAAGATACCCAGCTGCAATTTCGGCTTATCTGGAGGGTCCCCGATTTCTATGGAGCTTTCCGAAGTTATGGGACCCCCAAATCATCCATTTTAATGGGATTTTCCATTATAAAATGGGATGTTCATGGGATTTTAATGGGATAATCATTATCTAAATTTAAAACGTATGAATTTGAGGTTTCTAGTGGCGCATGCGGAATGCTTGCAGTTAGCTTGACGGAGAGATCGACGGTGAGGTTGACGGGTTCTCTTTTTGTGACGGTGAGGTTGACGGAGAGGTCGACGGTGAGGTTGACGGTCCGTCAAAGTGTCCGTCAAGGTGTCCGTCACGACAAAATAAGGCTTATTTTAATAAAATACGGCTTATTTTGGACGAAATAAGGCTTATTTCATCAAAATAAGCCTTATTTTGTCGTGGCGGGCACCTTGACGGACACTTTGACGCACCGTCAACTTCTCCGTCGACCTTTCCGTCAAACTCACCGTCATGAAACACGGATCCGTCAAACTCACCGTCAAGGTCACCGTCACATGCAACCGTCAAGGTTTTGAGGTGTGACTAGAGCATACGTTTCAAATTTAGTTAAGATAATCATCAATTTTAATGGGATAATCAGACCATTCTAGTAGTGAAACTGATGGTTTGGGGGATAATTACACCGCGAACCGGGAGACCCCCCCGAATAATAGTTATAAGATGTTATAAGATGTTCTAATCCCTCAAGCATGTTTTCTTTCCAACTCCACAATTATGACTTCGAATCGGCCTAGAAGGGTCACTTTACCACCAGCGTGGCCACATCGCCGGCGTTTCATGGAAATCAACCATGGTGTGCAGAAAAAAAACCTTGAATCTGTCGGGTGGATTTCCCAGCAATCGCCATGTTTGAATATGTTTGAGGGTTTTGATTTTTGTATCATTTTGTATCATCATTGTTATCTACAATCCCAAGTTAATTAATTAAGTTAGTGTGTCTCAAGAATCCCATCATATCCCAATGGTTGTAGGATTATATCCCCACTTTTGGAGGTTAAACTCCATTATAGCCAACATCCCCCAACTTATGGAAGTTATAATCATAGTTATACCATGTTATACTATAGTTATAGCCACTACTGTATGTAATATATATATATATATACACAGTATATACCTGGTTGCTGGTTTGGAACATGAATTTTATTTTTCCATATATATATATATATTGGGAATAATCATCCCAACTGACTAATATTTTTCAGAGGTGTTGAAACCACCAACCAGATACATAACATATAGAATAGCCCCAGTCCTGCACCCCCCGGTACAGTAACGCCGGGGCACCAAGGAGCGCTTCTGAACGTGGCCGGGCCCGTTTTTGGTCCCGCGGCAGTGGACTTCGAAAAAGACCAGGAGGTGGAGGCCCTGTGGAAAGGCCACGGGCTTCGGAGGAAGACCTGGTGACCCAGCATTTTTTAAAGGAATTCTATAGGGCATCTAGATGGAGGAAATATGAATATGAACATCTAAAACATGAAAGATGAAGAACTTGGGATTCGTAAAGTTCTAATGACATATGAAGAAATTAGATGAACTTGGGATTTATGAAGTCAATATAGCATCATTATATAGGTATCATTATAAATACATATTATTATACATATATACATATCATTATCATTGTAGCATCATGTAATTACGAAGGCAGTGTCATTTTCCCTGGGGATGCTTTTTCAGTATGTTTAAGTCATGAAGGGGAGAGTTGCTGGTTCAAACCATGAACAAATAGATGATAGATGGATCAAAATGGGGTTGTATGTCTCGATACAATCAAGAACTTGGGGATACTTATGGCGACTGACGGGATACAATGGGGTATACCAATATCTATTTTTATAAGCATCAACCATGAATGGAGGTTGAGAATTATGGTGATAGAATTAGGTAGGACCAATATCTATTTGGTAGATATAAACTCACCAAACATGGGTTGTAATCATCAACAGGCCTGGGGAAAGGACAGGTGTACGTGGAGACAATGGCAAATTTCGGGTTGGTGCTTTCTAATTTCAAACATGTCCTCCCAGTTTCCAGATGTTTTTTGGACCACCGACAAAGAAAGATGTTGGCCCTCACGGTAATACCGGTCCTGAGTGATTTTGTTATAGGGAAAGAAAAAAAGTCAAAGTTGGTAAACACATTTAAAAGCATGTTGGTATAATCCCCATGTTTGTTGCTGGTGAACTCATTCCACCTGTTTTTCAGTCAGTCTCTCTGGTTGGTGTCTCCATCTGGGGATGATGAAGCTACCAGGTGAGTGGTATTCTGCGCGGTTCCTGAAGCACGACTTGGAGCGTCATGAGATTGAGATCGAATGGAAAACTCAGGAGACACCAAGGGAAACTGTGGGGGTCAACCCGAGAGATGGGAAACTGATTCAAACAATGCAATGTTCTCCATACGGCTTATCCTCCATCCACCAACGGAAGGTCGTGAAGGTTAATGCTGTAGGGGTCACCAAAATGGTGATGATCAGGGTGGTGATGCAGTGAAGGAAGGGTCCAACCCGTAGTCCCTGGTTTGATGGAAGGGAACCTTTGCAGTACCCTCCAGTAAACTAACATAGCTATGCAACATGGATTCAAAGATTTTCCACATGTTCCATGGCGTTATTTGACCAGAGGATTAACCATGGGGATATCACCAAACACTGAGATTTTCTGCAAGTCAATCACGATTGAAAGGGCACCATTTGAAGCCCTGATTGGTTACATCTTAAACACATATGGGGGGTTCCTGGAATGGGGGTACCCCAAAATGGATGGTTTATAATGGAACATCTTACTAAAATGGATGATTTGGGGGTACCCCTATTTTTAGGAAGCCACCATAACATACCCTTAGAATTGATTCACATCGCTTTCCCTATGGGTAAAACAATGCCATAAACCACCCATGACTGGGAATGGTAACCATACCACCTATAAAAATGGTGATGACTGGGGGATGGTTTATGACATTGTTTTACCCACATTATTTGGGATGATAATGACCAACAAATGGTTGGTCAATGGGATTGTTTACTATTGGGTTTACCACAGTAAATGGGATGTCGACCAACAATATATGTTAGCAATATTAGGGGATTTGTTCATGGGATATATAATTTTTGCAACCAGCCATTAATATTACCCTCTGGTCATTTAACATAGCTATTGAAAATCACCATTTTTAATGGGAAAATCCACTATTTCAATGGTCATTTTCCACTATTAAACATCGTTTACAGGGGCACATCGTTTGGGTAAACCAGGTTGAAGCCTCCGAGCGGAGACAGTGGTGCTGTGAAGGCCTTCGGTGAGGTCAATGTGGGAGAAAAAATCGGTATTTTGTGACCACCAAAATGGATCAAAATGGTGGTTCAATACATTTATATAATTGCTAAAAAAGCACACACATATGTATGTGATATGTATGTATATTTATAGATAATATAATATAATATAACATAATATAGTACAATATAATATAATATACTGTATATAATATAATATACTGTATATAATATATATATAATATAATATATAATATATATAATATAATATATAATATATATAATATAATATATAATATAATATAATATAATATATAATATATATAATATAATATATAATATATATAATATAATATAATATAATATAATATAATATATATATATAACATAATAATAATATAATATTTATATATATATATATATATTGTGGAAATGGGTTGGAGTCTAGAATCGAACATATCCAAAAATCCACCAACATGGATAGCGTGAGACTCAACAGGACCAACCATTTTTGCTCGTCCACTGGTTCAATCAGATCCACCTGACCACCCACTGGTGCGTTGATGAAGTCCGGCTTTCTGAAGTGAGGCCTGGAAGAGACCTCACATGCACAATATATATATATTATATCTTACATACTGTTCAAATTACGTATATATCATCTTAGATACTGTATATACATATATATATATGTATATAATCCCAATTTGTAGTGGTCATATCTCCGTGATTCTTGCGCTCTTCTTGTTGCTGTTCATTTTTGGCAAAGTCCAAAGGTTGGGTGCGATCACTGCGAGCCAAGAAAGACCCAGGCTCAGGCAGGGTTTGTTGGGGAAACTTGCCGCGCGGCCGGGGCGTATGGACATCTGCCAGCTATTTTCACGACCCAGTTGACCTGGAGTGGGTAGTTGGTGGGGGGATAAACTCACTTTTTGCAGACTTTACGTCAGTGACATTGGTAAAACATGTGACTTACCCACCTGGGGGATGGTTTATTACATATCACCTAATACTCACCGACTCAAACCCTGCAAAGCATTTTTTCGACCCCCAGGACTTGGTGCCGATCGTCGAGGATCAAAACCCGGTATTTACATAGAAGTGAACTGGAAAATCACCTTTCTGAATATTTCTATGGTGATTTTCCATACAAAAACATTTCACATACTACAAAAAGTGAATAGGTAAATGAACTATTTCTATGACCATTTTGAAAATCGCAAGCTGTTTTTTTCATCACCTTTCTATCCGCGGAGAAAATCCCAGCGACAAAAACTTCCAGCTATCGCAAATGGGATTTCCCAGCCATGGAAGACTAGGTACAGCCATGGATTTCTAGGTACCCGGCCTGGTAAACGAACAGTTAGCGACATAGAAAATGGATAAATGGCCATTGAAATAGTGGATTTACCCATTAAAAATGGGTGGATTTTCCATAGCTATGGTAGTTTACCAGAGGGTACATTCTGGATCTATGCTGCGAGGCTATGACTATTGGAAATGGCTCCGTGATCGATACTTGTCATGGAATCCTGGAAGTGGGGAAGACATCACCATGCTGGTTCCATACTGTTCCATACTCTTCCATTGTTTTTGGGACTACAACATTAAAATGTACAATGTGCATTACATTTCCAAGAATTCAAAATATGTGAAATATGTGTGTTACAGATCAAACCACTAGTGAAACCATCAATTAACATGGAATTTTCTATGTGCTGTGAGCAACAAACATTGGAATTGTCAGCAGCAAACATGGGCATGTAATGTGACCAACAAAAACATGTCCTGCAGACTTTGCGAACGGAAAGCCGAAAAGTCACCGTGACCTTCCCCTCAATTTGCCTGAAAAACTTTAGGTCTAGGGGTTCCCTAAAAGATAAATACATTTTTGCTAGGATGTGTTTCTTGGATTGACATTTATTTAAATCAGAATCTCACATAATTTCCAGGTTTCACCTACTTTGGGGATGCTGTGCAATGATAGCACTGGAGTTGTTCTTGTGGACGAACCTGCTGATTCCAGTTGCCTTTGGGATCTTTCCGACCCGATCTGAGTCAGAAACAGCCACATTTAGAAGCGCTCTCCCTAACATGTTTCGTTCTTGTTAAGCATCAACATCTTCCCATCTTCCCATGATTCTTAGCTATCTCAGGCTATGGTTTGCCCATCCACCAGTGGCCAAGGTGGCTCAGCTAAGGACATTTAGTAGATGCTTCGGCCCTGAGAAAACTTTTAAACCGCGCGCCTGAGCACTGCCTCCATTTGATTCAGGAGCCGCTCGAGCCGCGGTTGCTTCAGGGGCTTGGGATACTGTACTGTATGTATGATACAGTGTATATATATATGTATATATACTCGTATGTAATTCATATACAGGTAAATTATATTAAATTATATACTACAATACAGTAAATTATGATATAGTACAAGACAGTATAATATGACATAGTATAATATCATATAATATTGTATAGTATAATACACTACAGTATGATGTAATATACAGTAAAACATAATATAATATATGTATATATATATACGTAGTATAATCTAATATGTATTGAAATAAAATATTATATATGTATAGTATAGCATAGCACAATACAATATAACATAATGTTGTATAATGTAATATAATGCAATACAATGGAATATGATATACTGCGATATGATGTGATATGATGTAATATAATGCAATAGTATGTATTATATATACGTACTGTAATAATGTAACATAATGTGATTGTCGTATAATTTCGCATAATGTGATACATGTAATATAGTGTGATATAAATTTGTGTCGTATATATAATATAAACTGATAAAACATATAATGTCATATGCGGCAATACTATGCACATAAAATACTAATACTATATAATACTACTAATAATAACAATATATACAGGCATATATATATACACATGTAATATTATGTGAGTGGTGTGTATTTTGATGCAATTATTTTGAGACTGTTGTATTTGTGATATGTATAGAGAACATGCGTACAGATAACAGTATATTGTACCCCACGAAAACGTATGGTTAAAACTGTTGGGAATTCAGCGACAACCAGGATTTTTCATGGACATTTAATCTTGGAACCATGGAAGCAACAATAATATAGAGCCTAATGAGCTGACCGGTTAAGTTGGGACACAGCCAGGAAGCATCATCAGGTAAATGCCGCTCTATTTTTTCCCCCCAGAAGCAGACATAAATATGTTCCTTCTTGTGTCTAATGGAGGGTTTATTTTCAGAGGGGACTAGTATGGATTTGTCTGAAAATAGGGCATACCATTATAACCCATTATAATCCATTATATACTTGCACCGGTAAATATGAACACATTTATGAATGATCAATGGGTGGTGGAAGAATCCAGCATTTGCAGACACACTCGGATAATATATTGGGTATATATATGCCCAGTTTATATATCCCCCTTACATGCCCATAAAAGCACCATTGTCTTCCCGTCATATCCCAATCAAGGAAAACACTTATTTATTATTGCGACCACCATATCCCAATTATTAAACAACCTGATTCCTTAAACATCATATCCCAAGTAATCAAAACCTTACTGAGATTAGTCATTAGATACTGTATGGCTAAATCATGACTATTATTATTATACTAAATTAAATATGGTTGTATCTCCATTATCTAATGACTACCATTATCTAATGACAATCTGAAATTTCTATTTGGAGGTTTCCTAGGTCATGGGGCACCCCTGAATCATCCATTTATTCATAGGATCTTCCATGAAACCATCCAGCTATTGGGGTACCCCCATGGATAACCCCCATGGCTCAAAGCCGCTGTTCTTTCGAGCAGGAGCCCAGGCTAGTCGAATCCCTTCGCTCCCTGCTGCATCAAGCGCTGCATCGTGGACTGCTTCACTTGTCGGCAGAGGTGCCATGGGGGTGCCACAAATGGAGGTACTCCACCATCCTATGTTTTTTTTCAAAAAAATCCATGGATGATAACTGGAGGTACCATGACTTAGGAAGCCTCCACAGGGTCCAACGAATTGTAGGTTAGATTGTAGGTACATGATAACCACCTCTTGGGAAACGCACCGCTGTTGGGAGCAACCCAGGCTTAGTTTTTGTGGTGAATGAGCCTGCTGGGGTGATCTTCCCAAATTCGAGAATGATCCCTTAAAATCAAGGGTTTACGGTTTACTAAGTTATATAATGTTATATATAAATCTATATAACATGGTATAGTATAATGTTGGATGATAACTGGGGTCGCATTTTAGGACACCTTTTTTTTCTCTACGTGTTATAGATTCGAGGACCTCCAAGACACATGACCTGTGTCAATGGGTTTGATATTTGGTGGAATCACTCCAAATGTCTTGTTTACGACTACGAATGCGCTGAAGAGGATTCAATTTGTCTACGATCCACATCTATAAATGTTCGGAAAACATCTTCTCGACTCTAATCGGCTTCTATCTATAATCGATATATTGGATCAAGATGCTGTGTCATAAAACGGAGTATATTTTCCCCCCAACTGGCCACGGACAAACCCCCGATATCTTCAAGTGAGTGTTCAATTTTCCTTCGAAGATACAACTGAGTTATACTACCCAAATAAGTGTACATATATATTTAAGGGCTGCCGCCCCTGCCGCCGACCCCGGGCATTGAGTCGTCCGTTCATTTTCAGATTTGTGAACCAAAACATATGGCTAGATTTTGAAAATCCATGGACATTCCGATTTATTGATGCTTAAGTTGGTACTAAATAATATATCACCATGAAATATTCCCATGATATCATGATGATACCCGATTTACAATGATTAGCTGGTTGGTGGTTTCAACCCTTTTGAAAAATATGAAAGTCAGCTGGCATGATTCGGGATGTCACATTTTGCCTTTTTTGCTCATAGTCAAGACCTATTCAAAGCACACTTCTATTGATGAATTGGTCGCCCGCTTGGAAGCTGTTGGCTTCGGGGCGTTTTCGTACCTCACGGCAGCAAAACAGCAAAAGGCACGGAAGGACGCACAAGCCACAGAATCGCACCGAAAAAGTGCCTAACGTCCCTTCTGAAACTCTACTAAAACTGAGAGACAGGAGAGGACGCATGAAAGATACTAGACAGCTGCTGCCCTTGCTGCTGCTTGCTGCTGCTTGCTGCTGCTGCTGCTGCTGACAGAAGAGTACCAAAAGCACCTCCCGGCATCAAAACAGCAAAGCACGGAAAGACGAACAAGCCACAGAATCGCACCGAAAAAATGCCTAACGTCCCTTCTGAAACCCTACTAAAACTGAGAGACATGAGAGGACTGAAACCCTACTAGAACGGAGAGACAGGAGAGGACGCATGAAAGATACTAGACGGCTGCTTCCCTTGCTGCTGCTGCTACTGTTGCTGCTGCTGCTGCTGTTGCTGCTACTGCTGCTGACAGAAGAGTACTAAAAGCACCTCCCGGCAGCAAAACAGCAAAAGGCACGGAAGGACGCACCAGCCACAGAATCGCACCGAAAAAGTGCCTAACGTCCCTTCTGAAACCCTACTAAAACTGAGAGACATGAGAGGACTGAAACCCTACCAGAACGGAGAAACAGGAGAGGACGCATGAAAGATACTAGACGGTTGCTGCCCTTGCTGCTGCTGCTACTGCTGCTGCTGCTGCGGTTGCTGCTGCTGCTGCTGCTGCTGCTGACAGAAGAGTACCAAAAGCACCTCCCGGCAGCAAAGCAGCAAGGCACGGAAGGACTAACAAGCCACAGAATCGCACCGAAAAAGTGCCTAACGTCCCTTCTGAAACCTTACTAGAACTGAGAGACATGAGAGGACGCATGAAAGATACTAGACGGCTGCTTCCCTTGCTGCTGCTGCTGCTGCTGCTGCTGCTGACAGAAGAGTACCAAAAGCACCTCCCGGCAGCAAAACAGCAAGGCACGGAAGGACGAACAAGCCACAGAATCGCACCGAAAAAGTGCCTAACGTCCCTTCTGAAACCTGAGAGACAGGAGAGGACGCATGAAAGATACTAGACGGCTGCTGCCCTTGCTGCTGCTGCTGCTGCTGCTGCTGACAGAAGAGTACCAAAAGCACCTCCCGGCAGCAAAACAGCAAGGCGCGGAAGGACGAACAAGCCAAAGAATCGCACCGAAAAAGTGCCTAACGTCTCTTCTGAAACCTTACGAGAACTGAGAAACATGAAAGGACTCATGAAAGATACTAGACGGCTGCTGCCCTTGCAGCTGCTGCTGCTGCTGCTGCAGCAATCAGCAAGGCTCTAAAGGAAGAAACCAACAGCTGCTGCTGGCTGCTGGTTACTGCTGCTGCTGCTGCCAAAAGCAAGAAAACGACGGCCAGACACCCTTTTCGAAACCCACTCGAAACAGCAAAACACCACCCAATTTCGCGCCAAAAATGACGCAAAATTAGTTGCAATAACACATTCCTCGGAGGCCGGAACGTCCCTTCTGAAATCCTACTAGAAATCCAATTTTGACTGCTGCTGCTGGTGGCTGCTGCTCCTGCTGCTGCTGCTGCTGCGGCTGCTGCTGGTGCTGCTGCTGCTGCTGCTGCGGCTGCTGCTGCCATCAACCATCGTCGAAAGCAAGAAAGCGACAGCCAGACATGCTTTTTGAAACCCACTCGAAACAGCAAAACACCACCTAATTTCATGACAAAAATGACGCAAAATCAGTCGCAATAACACGCTCCTCGGAGGCCGGAACGTCCCTTCTGAAATCCTACTAGAATCAAATTTTGACGGCTGCTGCTGGTGGCTGCTGCTCCTGCTGCTGCTGCTGCTGCTGGTGCTGCTGCTGGTGGCTGCTGCTGCTGCGGCTGCTGCTGCCATCAACCATCGTCGAAAGCAAGAAAGCGACAGCCAGACATGCTTTTTGAAACCCACTCGAAACAGCAAAACACCACCTAATTTCATGACAAAAATGATGCAAAATCAGTCGCAATAACACGCTCCTCGGAGGCCGGAACGTCCCTTCTGAAATCCTACTAGAATCAAATTTTGACGGCTGCTGCTGGTGGCTGCTGCTCCTGCTGCTGCTGCTGCTGCTGCTGGTGCTGCTGCTGCTGGTGGCTGCTGCTGCTGCTGCTGCTGCAGCAATCAGCAAGCCTCTAAAGGAAGAAACCAACAGCTGCTGCTGGCTGCTGGTTACTGCTGCTGCTGCTGCTGCTGCTGCTGCTGCCAAAAGCAAGAAAGCGACAGCCAGACATCCTTTTCGAAAACCACTCGAAACAGCAAAACACCACCTAATTTCGTGCCAAAAATGATGCAAAATCAGTCGCAACAACACGCTCCTCGGAGGCCGGAACGTCCCTTCTGAAATCCTACTAGAATCAAATTTTGACGGCTGCTGCTGGTGGCTGCTGCTGGTGGCGGCTGCTGCTGGTGGCTGCTGCTCCTGCTGCTGCTGCTGCTGGTGCTGCTGGTGGCTGCTGCTGCTGCTGCTGCTGCAGCAATCAGCAAGCCTCTAAAGGAAGAAACCAACAGCTGCTGCTGGCTACTGGTTACAGCAGCTGCTGCCAAAAGCAAGAAAACGACAGCCAGACACCCTTTTCGAAACCCACTCGAAACAGCAAAACACCAGCCAATTTCGTGCCAAAAATGACGCAAAATTAGTTGCAATAACACATTCCTCGGAGGCCGGAACGTCCCTTCTGAAATCCTACTAGAAATCCAATTTTGACTGCTGCTGCTGGTGGCTGCTGCTCCTGCTGCTGCTGCTGCTGGTGCTGCTGCTGCTGCGGCTGCTGCTGCCATCAACCTGCGTCGAAAGCAAGAAAGCGACAGCCAGACATCCTTTTTGAAACCCACTCGAAACAGCAAAACACAACCTAATTTCGTGCCAAAAATGACGCAAAATCAGTCGCAATAACACGCTCCTCGGAGGCCGGAACGTCCCTCCTGAAATCCTACTAGGATCAAATTTTGACTGCTGCTGCTGGTGGCTGCTGCTCCTGCTGCTGCTGTTGCTGGTGCTGCTGGTGGCTGCTGCTGCTGCTGCTGCTGCTGCTGCTGCAGCAATCAGCAAGCCTCTAAAGGAAGAAACCAACAGCTGCTGCTGGCTGCTGGTTACTGCTGCTGCTGCTGCTGCTGCCAAAAGCAAGAAAACGAAAGCCAAACACCCTTTTCGAAACCCACTCGAAACAGCAAAACACCACCCAATTTCGCGCCAAAAATGACGCAAAATTAGTTGCAATAACACATTCCTCGGAGGCCGGAACGTCCCTTCTGAAATCTTACTAGAAATCCAATTTTGACTGCTGCTGCTGGTGGCTGCTGCTGCTTCTGGTGCTGCTGCTGGTGCTGCTGCTGCTGCGGCTGCTGCTGCCATCAACCAGCGTCGAAAGCAAGAAAGCGACAGCCAGACATCCTTTTTGAAACCCATTCGAAACAGCAAAACACCACCTAATTTCGTGCCAAAAATGACGCAAAATCAGTCGCAATAACACGCTCCTCGGAGGCCGGAACGTCCCTTCTGAAATCTTACTAGAAATCAAATTTTGACTGCTGCTGCTGGTGGTTGCTGCTCCTGCTGCTGCTGCTGCTGCTGGTGCTGCTGCTGGTGCTGCTGCTGGTGGCTGCTGCTGCTGCTGCTGCTGCCTGCTGCTGCTGCTGCTGGTGGCTGCTGCTGCTGCTGCTACTGCTGCTGCTGCTGCTGCTATGCCTGCTTATACTGGCTGCTGGCTACTGGCTGCTGGCTACTGGCTGCTGTCTTATTCCCTAACGCGCTCCCCCTTGCGCAGCCGGGGTTGGCGGATATCTTTTTCTGCCTCCTGCAGCTGTTGTTTGGTGGCTTCAAGCTTGGTGGCTGCATCCCAAGAACTTCTGAGGGTTTGTGGCTCGACAGTCATTTTTGCAGCTACTGCTGATGGTGGTGGTGCAGGCGTCCGCTGCGCTGCTGCTGCTGCTGCTGTTCTTGCGGTTCCTGCTACTGTATTGCAGCAGCTGCTGCTGCTGCTGGTGGTGATGCTGGTGCTGGCGTCTGCTGCTGCTGCTGCTGCTGCGGCTAAACTTGCTTGTCTTTGCTTTACTCCTCCTGCTGCTGCTGCTGCGCCTGCTGCGGTAGTAGTCCGAAACAAGGGTCAAAAATATTATTCCCTGGCGCGCTCCCCCTTGCGTCTGCCGGGGTCGGCGGATAAGGACACATTAGGGCAGATCAAGTGCTTCATCCCATGATTTCGGTTGATATGTTTCGATCATGCAAGCATCTAGTACTACTAGTAGTAGTAGTAGTAGTAGTAGTAGCAGTAGCAGTAGCAGTAGCAGTAGCAGTAGCAGTAGCAGTAGCAGTAGCAGTAGCAGTAGTAGTAGTAGTAGTAGTAGTAGAGCTGCAGCAATCAGCAAGCCTCTAAAGGAAGAAACCAACAGCTGCTGCTGGCTGCTGGTTAGTGCTGCTGCTGCTGCTGCTGCTGCTGCTGCCAAAAGCAAGAAAGCGACAGCCAGACATCCTTTTCGAAAACCATTCGAAACAGCAAAACACCACCTAATTTCGTGCCAAAAATGATGCAAAATCAGTCGCAACAACACGCTCCTCGGAGGCCGGAACGTCCCTTCTGAAATCCTACTAGAATCAAATTTTGACGGCTGCTGCTGGTGGCTGCTGCTGCTGGCTGCTGCTCCTGCTGCTGCTGCTGCTGGTGCTGCTGGTGCTGCTGGTGGCTGCTGCTGCTGCTGCTGCAGCAATCAGCAAGCCTCTAAAGGAAGAAACCAACAGCTGCTGCTGGCTACTGGTTACTGCTGCTGCTGCTGCTGCTGCTGCCAAAAGCAAGAAAACGACAGCCGGACACCCTTTTCGAAACCCACTCGAAACAGCAAAACACCACCCAATTTCGTGCCAAAAATGACGCAAAATTAGTTGCAATAACACATTCCTCGGAGGCCGGAACGTCCCTTCTGAAATCCTACTAGAAATCCAATTTTGACTGCTGCTGCTGGTGGCTGCTGCTCCTGCTGCTGCTGCTGCTGGTGCTGCTGCTGCGGCTGCTGCTGCCATCAACCAGCGTCGAAAGCAAGAAAGCGACAGCCAGACATCCTTTTTGAAACCCACTCGAAACAGCAAAACACAACCTAATTTCGTGCCAAAAATGACGCAAAATCAGTCGCAATAACACGCTCCTCGGAGGCCGGAACGTCCCTTCTGAAATCCTACTAGAATCAAATTTTGACTGCTGCTGCTGGTGGCTGCTGCTCCTGCTGCTGCTGTTGCTGGTGCTGCTGGTGGCTGCTGCTGCTGCTGCAGCAATCAGCAAGCCTCTAAAGGAAGAAACCAACAGCTGCTGCTGGCTGCTGGTTACTGCTGCTGCTGCTGCTGCCAAAAGCAAGAAAACGAAAGCCAAACACCCTTTTCGAAACCCACTCGAAACAGCAAAACACCACCCAATTTCGTGCCAAAAATGACGCAAAATTAGTTGCAATAACACATTCCTCGGAGGCCGGAACGTCCCTTCTGAAATCTTACTAGAAATCCAATTTTGACTGCTGCTGCTGGTGGCTGCTGCTGCTTCTGGTGCTGCTGCTGGTGCTGCTGCTGCTGCGGCTGCTGCTGCCATCAACCAGCGTCGAAAGCAAGAAAGCGACAGCCAGACATCCTTTTTGAAACCCACTCGAAACAGCAAAACACCACCCAATTTCGCGCCAAAAATGACGCAAAATTAGTTGCAATAACACATTCCTCGGAGGCTGGAACGTCCCTTCTGAAATCTTACTAGAAATCCAATTTTGACTGCTGCTGCTGGTGGCTGCTGCTGCTTCTGGTGCTGCTGCTGGTGCTGCTGCTGCTGCGGCTGCTGCTGCCATCAACCAGCGTCGAAAGCAAGAAAGCGACAGCCAGACATCCTTTTTGAAACCCACTCGAAACAGCAAAACACCACCTAATTTCGTGCCAAAAATGACGCAAAATCAGTCGCAATAACACGCTCCTCGGAGGCCGGAACGTCCCTTCTGAAATCTTACTAGAAATCAAATTTTGACTGCTGCTGCTGGTGGTTGCTGCTCCTGCTGCTGCTGCTGCTGCTGGTGCTGCTGCTGGTGGCTGCTGCTGCTGCTGCTGCTGCTGCTGCTGCTGCTGCTGCTGCTGCTGCTGCTGGTGGCTGCTGCTGCTGCTGCTACTGCTGCTGCTGCTGCTGCTATGCCTGCTTATACTGGCTGCTGGCTACTGGCTGCTGGCTACTGGCTGCTGTCTTATTCCCTAACGCGCTCCCCCTTGCGCAGCCGGGGTTGGCGGATATCTTTTTCTGCCTCCTGCAGCTGTTGTTTGGTGGCTTCAAGCTTGGTGGCTGCATCCCAAGAACTTCTGAGGGTTTGTGGCTCGACAGTCATTTTTGCAGCTACTGCTGATGGTGGTGGTGCAGGCGTCCGCTGCGCTGCTGCTGCTGCTGTTCTTGCGGTTCCTGCTACTGTATTGCAGCAGCTGCTGCTGCTGCTGGTGGTGATGCTGGTGCTGGCGTCTGCTGCTGCTGCTGCTGCTGCGGCTAAACTTGCTTGTCTTTGCTTTACTCCTCCTGCTGCTGCTGCTGCGCCTGCTGCGGTAGTAGTCCGAAACAAGGGTCAAAAATATTATTCCCTGGCGCGCTCCCCCTTGCGTCTGCCGGGGTCGGCGGATAAGGACACATTAGGGCAGATCAAGTGCTTCATCCCATGATTTCGGTTGATATGTTTCGATCATGCAAGCATCTAGTACTAGTAGTAGTAGTAGTAGTAGTAGTAGCATTAATAGCAGTGCCGTACCTCTTTTTCCCTTACGCGCTCCCCCTTGCGTCGGCCGGGGTCGGCGGATTCTGTTGCTGGCGGCTGCTAGCAGTAAAACAGGTTCGAAAAAATCACCTGCCGAGGGGGAAAACACCAGGGCTCTGAAGGACGAGCGAGTGCCAGAACCACGCCAAAAAAGTGCCTAACGTGTCGTCTGAAATCCTAGAAAAATCTAGAGATTTTTGGTAGGCTGCTGGCTACTGGCTGCTGGCTGCTACTGGCGCTGGCTGCTAGCCATTAGTGCCATCCTTGAAAAACACAATTTTTCGTGCTGCTAGCTGCTGCACTGCTGCCGTTGCGCGTACTGCTGCTGCGTCTGCTTGTGTCTGCTGCTGCCTACTGATGCTTGCTGCTGCCTGCTGCTGCCTGCGGCGGCCTGCTGCCTGCTGCTGGTGCTGCTGCTGGTGGCTGCTGCTGCTGTGGTGCTGCTGTCGTGCTGCTGCAATCAAACAGCTTCCAAAGCAAGAAACAACTGCTGCTGCTGCTGCAGCTGCTGCTGCTGCTGCTTCTGCTGCTGCTGCTGCTGCTGCTTTTTGCATGCTCTTGCCCATGTTCTTGACACCCATTGGTGCCATATAAATGAGAAAATTGCCAAACGTGACGTCTGAAACCCTATAGAAATATATACAAGATATATAGAAGTGCCTAACGTGTCGTCTGACACCCTAGAAAAACACAATTTTTCGACAGATTCTGTTGCTGGAGGCTGCTAGCAGTAAAACAGGTTCGAAAAAATCACCTGCCGGGGGGGAAAACACCAGGGCTCTGAAGGACGAGCGAGTGCCAGAACCACGCCAAAAAAGTGCCTAACGTGTCGTCTGAAATCCTAGAAAAAGCTAGATTTTTGGTAGGCTGCTGGCTACTGGCTGCTGGCTGCTACTGGCGCTGGCTGCTAGCTACTGGCTATGTGCACCTTTTGCGTGCTCTTGCCCACGTTCTTGACACCCATTGGTGCCATCCTAGAAAAACACAATTTTTCGTGCTGCTAGCTGCTGCACTGCTGCCGTTGCGCTTACTGCTGCTGCGTCTGCTTGGAAAAACACGATTTTTCGATAGATTCTGTTGCTGGCGGCTGCTAGCAGTAAAACAGGTTCGAAAAAATCACCTGCCGGAGGGGAAAACACCAGGGCTCTGAAGGACGAGCGAGTGCCAGAACCACGCCCAAAAAGTGCCTAACGTGTCGTCTGAAATCCTAGAAAAATTTAGATTTTTGGTAGGCTGCTGGCTACTGGCTGCTGGCTGCTACTGGCGCTGGCTGCTAGCTACTGGCTATGTGCACCTTTTGCGTGCTCTTGCCCACGTTCTTGACACCCATTGGTGCCATCCTAGAAAAACACAATTTTTCGTGCTGCTAGCTGCTGCACTGCTGCCATTGCGCTTACTGCTGCTGCGTCTGCTTGGAAAAACGCAATTTTTCGATAGATTCTGTTGCTGGCGGCTGCTAGCAGTAAAACAGGTTCGAAAAAATCACCTGCCGAGTGGGAAAACACCAGGGCTCTGAAGGACGAGCGAGTGCCAGAACCACGCCAAAAAAGTGCCTAACGTGTCGTCTGAAATCCTAGAAAAATCTAGAGATTTTTGGTAGGCTGCTGGCTACTGGCTGCTGGCTGCTACTGGCGCTGGCTGTTAGCCATTAGTGCCATCCTTGAAAAACACAATTTTTCGTGCTGCTAGCTGCTGCACTGCTGCCGTTGCGCGTGCTGCTGCTGCGTCTGCTTGTGTCTGCTGCTGCCTACTGATGCTTGCTGCTGCCTGCTGCTGCCTGCGGCGGCCTGCTGCCTGCTGCTGGTGCTGCTGCTGGTGGCTGGTGCTGCTGTGGTGCTGCTGTCGTGCTGCTGCAATCAAACAGCTTCCAAAGCAAGAAACAACTGCTGCTGCAGCTGCTGCTGCTGCAGCTGCTGCTGCTGCTGCTTCTGCTGCTGCTGCCCTTTTGCATGCTCTTGCCCATGTTCTTGACACCCATTGGTGCCATATAAATGAGAAAATTGCCAAACGTGACGTCTGAAACCCTATAGAAATATATACAAGATATATAGAAGTGCCTAACATGTCGTCTGACATCCTAGAAAAACACAATTTTTCGACAGATTCTGTTGCTGGAGGCTGCTAGCAGTAAAACAGGTTCGAAAAAATCACCTGCCGGGGGGGAAAACACCAGGGCTCGGAAGGACGAGCGAGTGCCAGAACCACGCCAAAAAAGTGCCTAACGTGTCGTCTGAAATCCTAGAAAAAGCTAGATTTTTAGTAGGCTGCTGGCTACTGGCTGTTGGCTGCTACTGGCGCTGGCTGCTAGCTACTGGCTATGTGCACCTTTTGCGTGCTCTTGCCCATGTTCTTGACACCCATTGGTGCTATATAAACGAGAAAACTGCCAAACGTCACGTTTGAAACCTTATAGAAATATATACAAGATATATAGAAGTGCCCAACGTGTCGTCTGACACCCTAGAAAAACACAATTTTTCGATAGATTCTGTTGCTGGCGGCTGCTAGCAGTAAAACAGGTTCGAAAAAATCACCTGCCGGGGGGAAAACACCAGGGCTCTGAAGGACGAGCGAGTGCCAGAACCACGCCAAAAAAGTGCCTAACGTGTCGTCTGAAATCCTAGAAAAATGTAGATTTTTGGTAGGCTGCTGGCTACTGGCTGCTGGCTGCTACTGGCGCTGGCTGCTAGCTACTGGCTATGTGCACCTTTTGCGTGCTCTTGCCCACGTTCTTGACACCCATTGGTGCCATCCTAGAAAAACACAATTTTTCGTGCTGCTAGCTGCTGCACTGCTGCCGTTGCGCGTACTGCTGCTGCGTCTGCTTGTGTCTGCTGCTGCCTACTGATGCTTGCTGCTGCCTGCGGCGGCCTGCTGCCTGCTGCTGGTGCTGCTGCTGGTGGCTGCTGCTGCTGTGGTGCTGCTGTCGTGCTGCTGCAATCAAACAGCTTCCAAAGCAAGAAACAACTGCTGCTGCTGCCCTTTTGCATGCTCTTGCCCATGTTCTTGACACCCATTGGTGCTATATAAACGAGAAAACTGCAAAACGTGACGTTTGAAACCCTATAGAAATATATACAAGATATATAGAAGTGCCTAACGTGTCGTCTGACACCCTAGAAAAACACAATTTTTCGATAGATTCTGTTGCTGGGGGCTGCTAGCAGTAAAACAGGTTCGAAAAAATCACCTGCCGGGGGGGAAAACACCAGGGCTCTGAAGGACGAGCGAGTGCCAGAACCACGCCAAAAAAGTGCCTAACGTGTCGTCTGAAATCCTAGAAAAATCTAGATTTTTGGTAGGCTGCTGGCTACTGGCTGCTGGCTGCTACTGGCGCTGGCTGCTAGCTACTGGCTATGTGCACCTTTTGCGTGCTCTTGCCCACGTTCTTGACACCGATTGGTGCCATCCTAGAAAAACACAATTTTTCGTGCTGCTAGCTGCTGCACTGCTGCCGTTGCGCTTACTGCTGCTGCGTCTGCTTGGAAAAACACAATTTTTCGATAGATTCTGTTGCTGGCGGCTGCTAGCAGTAAAACAGGTTCGAAAAAATCACCTGCCGGGGGGGAAAACACCAGGGCTCTGAAGGACGAGCGAGTGCCAGAACCACGCCAAAAAAGTGCCTAACGTGTCGTCTGAAATCCTAGAAAAATTTAGATTTTTGGTAGGCTGCTGGCTACTGGCTGCTGGCTGCTACTGGCGCTGGCTGCTAGCTACTGGCTATGTGCACCTTTTGCGTGCTCTTGCCCACGTTCTTGACACCCATTGGTGCCATCCTAGAAAAACATAATTTTTCGTGCTGCTAGCTGCTGCACTGCTGCCGTTGCGCTTACTGCTGCTGCGTCTGCTTGTGTCTGCTGCTGCCTACTGATGCTTGCTGCTGCCTGCTGCTGCCTGCTGCTGCCTGCGGTGGCCTGCTGCCTCCTGCTGGTGCTGCTGCTGGTGGCTGCTGCTGCTGTGGTGCTGCTGTCGTGCTGCTGCAATCAAACAGCTTCCAAAGCAAGAAACAACTGCTGCTGCTGCTGCTGCTGCTGCCTTTTGCGTGCTCTTGCCCATAAGCCCCAAAATTGCACCCCGAAAATGCCCTAACGTAACTTCTGAAACCCATAGAACATGATGATTTTGGCTACTTTTTCCTCCTGCTGCTGCGGCTCCTGCTCCTAAACTTGTCTGAAATCCTAGAAAAAGCTAGATTTTTGGTAGGCTGCTGGCTACTGGCTGTTGGCTGCTACTGGCGCTGGCTGCTAGCTACTGGCTATGTGCACCTTTTGCGTGCTTTTGCCCATGTTCTTGACACCCATTGGTGCTATATAAACGAGAAAACTGCCAAACGTCACGTTTGAAACCTTATAGAAATATATACAAGATATATAGAAGTGCCTAACGTGTCGTCTGACACTCTAGAAAAACACAATTTTTCGATAGATTCTGTTGCTGGCGGCTGCTAGCAGTAAAACAGGTTCGAAAAAATCACCTGCCGGGGGGGAAAACACCAGGGCTCTGAAGGACGAGCGAGTGCCAGAACCACGCCAAAAAAGTGCCTAACGTGTCGTCTGAAATCCTAGAAAAATCTAGATTTTTGGTAGGCTGCTGGCTACTGGCTGCTGGCTGCTACTCGCGCTGGCTGCTAGCTATGTGCACCTTTTGCGTGCTCTTGCCCACGTTCTTGACACCCATTGGTGCAAATTCCAATCCACTTTTGATTGCTGCTGCTGCTGCTGCTGCTGGTGGCTAGCTGCGACGGCTAAAAGTAAACCACTCCCATTCCTTATCCTGCTAGAAATCGCATCCAATCCAATCCATCCAACGGTGACTGCTGCTGCCAGCTCCCATGCCCTCAAGACAGCTCCACAACGAAGTCAAATGCTGTCCCGAGGCTTGACGTCCCTTCCGAAATCCTAGAGAACTAGCTCTTCAACTAGCTCTTCGACTTACAGCGCCGCCAAAATTGTCGGACCCGCCAGCCTGAAACACCATGGCAGTGAAGGACGAAGAAGCCACCAAATCGCACCAAAAAACTCCCTAACGTCCACTCTGAAATCCTAGCGACCTAGCTCTTCAACTAGCTCTTCAACTTACAACTTCTGAGCCGCCAAAACGCCGGACCCACCAGCCTGAAATACCAGGCAGTGAAGGACGAAGAAGCCACCAAATCGCACCAAAAAACTCCCTAACGTCCCTTCTGAAATCCTAGAGACCTAGCACTTCAACTACCTCTTCAACTTACAGCTTCTGACACGCCAAAACGCCAGACCCGCCAGCCTGAAACACCATGGCAGTGAAGGACGAAGAAGCCACCAAGCATGAACCCAAAAAAAGGGCAGGCGGGAAGGGCAACCCGAGGAGCCCCACGTACTTCGAGGAGACTCCGGGAAGGACCCCCCACCGGTGAAACAAAAACCCCGGAGTCAGGGAATCGAGGTACGTGACCGGTGGGAGGGGGACCCAACAGAGTCCCCCGGCAAAGGGTCATGGTTTGTTGTTGTTGGTTGTTGTTTCTTGTTGTTTCTTGTTATTTATTGTTGTTTGGTGTTGTTTGTTATTGTTGTTTGTTGTTGTTTGGGTTTATGTTTGTCTTTGTGGTTGTTGTTGTTCTTGTTCTTGTTGTTGTTGTTGTTGTTGTTGTTGTTGTTGTTTGTTGTTGTTCTTCTTGTTGTTGTTGTTGTTCTTCTTGTTGTTGTTGTTCTTGTTCTTCTTGTTGTTGTTGTTGCTGCTGTTGCTGTTGCTAGTTCTGTTGCTGTTACTCTTGCTCAATGCTGCTGCTGCTGCTGCTGCTGCTGCTGCACATGCCTGCTGGCTGCTGCAAGTATGCCTGCTGGCTGCTGCAAGTCCTTTTCTTCCATCTTCTTCCCTTACGCGCTCCCCCTTGCGTCGGCCGGGGTCGGCGGATATATAATATTATATAAACCCCTTGATTAGAGGATTCTGGTTATACGAAGTTCTACTCTCCAAATTCCATCCCAGTGAGGCGTCTGCGTGCCTCTCGCGGCTCTTGCGCTATGGGCCCTCAGAGACGATCATGGTGGGTGGAGGCATGGCTTTGCGGCTTCACCGAGTTCAAAAACAATTAAAAACCTGATTGGTGGTTTCAAACCTTTTTTATTTTCCATAATATATGGGATAATATGGGATAAACCTTCCCATTGACTAATATTTTTCAAGATGGTTAAAACCACCAACCAGAAAACACATGGCTGTGGCTCGCTTTAGAAATTCTGGTGGAAATTATGAGCAATTCTATGTCGTGTGTGCAAAGTCTGCAATACCAATCTGACGGTTTCAAGCAATGCGCACACATTTGCGCACGTCGTGTCACGCCATTTTGATCAAGTCACCTGACTTGCTGGAGAAACAACCTCACCCTGACCAATCAAGATGGAATGTCAGAATAGTTTGCTGTCCTCAATTCTGCAAAGTTGGAGACCAAAGTCTTGGTAAAATCCATACCAACTGAGCCATTACAACTACCCTGCTTAATTGGTTATTATATGGAGTTATACTACCTGGGTTATTGGGATTATCATAAGCCATAGTAGTGAAACTTATCAACCAACTCGTATAATGAGATGGGATAGGGATATTGTGATCATGTTTGAAGTACAAACATGAATTGTGCGCAATCATAGCTGAAGATGACGCTTACGGGTAGCTACCCTTCGGCATATGTTCCTCTAAACTGGCAACGGACACACGCCGATTTTGCGCGGTGTTTTCCGAAAAAAGACTCGGAGAGTGTCTCTTGCCACGGTTTGCCTATAGCATTTGGGATGGCGCCCCAGATTTCCGAAGATTGCTGAACCAGTAGCAGAGATCCCTTCTTTGTATCCATTTTTCACCTTCCAACAGAGTATTTCGGTTTTTGGCTCTAAACATCGCTCAAACACAACGGCGCCTTGTTGGAGGCCATGATTTGCGAGATGTGCAAAGTCTCATCTTGGGCTTGTCCGAGTTGGGTACCGCGGATGTGGATGGTCATGGTTGGTCATGTTGCCCGGGTGCCATGTTGCCCCATGACGGGGACAAGCCCCAAGGGTTGAAAAACTGGTTGGCGGTGACATTTGATACCCTTAAATGTCCTTAAGAATGACTAACTGACTAGCTTGAAGAAGCCTTTTGGATCCTTTTGGATCCTTTGGACATCCTTTATTTGTGGTCAAGATGTTCCGCTTGCGTCTAGGCTCACTACGGCTTGTTCATACGCTGTGTGATTGGATACATCGCTCTTCATCGATCAGTCACTGTCAGCTTCCTTTGTTGACATTTTTTTGGCAGGTTCGTATAACATGGGTATGGTTCAAAAATAGTACTATATTATACTATATTAAGACACACATTTAGTGGGTCCTATACTATGTCGATAATCCACTCGTGGTGGAAAATGATGTTTTGCCCATGTATTCTTTGGTTTTGATACCCTTGACATCCCTTGACTATCAACAGTTGCTGTGTCAACAATCCGATTTTCAGCGAGGATGCACTGACTGGTGTTGCTTTATGAACTCTTTTATTTTCGATCCTGATGCGGGATGCTGATTCCCACTTGAAACCCCAAGGTGAGCCCAACAAAAGTCAACAGCGCATGCTTCCGCTTCAGTGTGGCAACTATTTCTTGGTTTCGATATCACTTCGCCAGCGCAAGTTTTCCATGTTATTCCACTCCCACGAGCTCCATATTCCAATCCCCAAGTTATCGTGGAAATTTACGAAACACATGCAGGAAGGGGCGAGCTTTGGGCAGATCCCCTGGATTTGCCCAAGGATCCATTGATTAGTTATATAATGTTATATAAATCAACTGTCCCCACCAACTGTTACCCTCTGGTAAACTAACATAGCTATTGAAAATCACCAGTTTTAATGAATAAATCAACTATAAATGGCAATTTTCAATAGCTATGTTAGTTTACCAGAGGGTAGTTATATAAATCATGATATATTATATATTATATATATATTATGATATAACATGATGGGCATATAAAGTGCTATTTGCTGTAATTTAATTAATGTAATATATTGTGATATAGTATAGTAACGTATAGTAAGGTATATACGTACTAAAGTATATATATATGAATTATTATATTACATGTTATTATTGTACTACGCCCCAGGTTCCAAAGAGTCCCTGGGAGAAGCCACCAATTACTTCACCACTTTGAATTGGTCCGCGCAGTGGCGCCAGGAGCGATATCTCCCTGTTGTTTCCAGTTACCCTAATTGGGGATTAGTTATATAAATCATGATATATTAATATTATATATATATATTTATATATTATGATATAACATGATGGGCATATATATATATATTGTGCTATTTGCTGTAATGTAATTAATGTAATATATTGCAATATAGTATAGTAACGTATAGTAAAGTATACTTATAGTAAAGTACAGTACAGTACACAACATCATAAATTTAATATGATATATAACCATAGAATAATATATATATATATATGAATTATTATATTACCCTCTGGTTATTTAACATAGCCATGGAAAATCACCATTTTTAATAGGTAAACCATCTATAAATAGACCATTTCCCATGGCTACGCCCCAGGTTCCAAAGAGTCCCTGGGAGAAGCCACCAATTACTTCACCACTTTGAATTGGTCCGCGCAGTGGCGCCAGGAGCTTGACCATGTTGTTTCCAGTTACCCTCTGGTAAACTAACGTAACTATGGAAAAATCACCATTTTGTATGGGAAAACTCGCTATCAATGGCCATTTTCAATAGCTATGTTAAATTACCAGAGGGTACCCTAATTGGGGAGAACGGCGGTATCTCCCATTATTTCATGGTTTCCTTGGGATGATATCTCCCATTACTTTAGTAAACCATGAAATTTCATGGTAGACATCGTTCATGAAAATGGCATATGGAGGACTGGGATATTCATGGGAAAGACACCCTGCGCTCAACATACAAAACATGGGCGAATAAAAACATGGGGAAAGCCGTTCGGAAAATGATCGACATTTATGATGGGTTTTTCCACATCGAACTGTAAATATGAGGGTAAGTCTGAAGTTTTTTCTGTATGTGTTATGTTTTTTGGTTTGGAAGGAATTCATTTGTTTTTTGTTTGGAGAGAAGCAATCATGGAGGTGTTCTCTACATTGTTTTTTTAAGATATGCACATTAATAGTTTATACAGCCATGAATGGTGCAGATGCTATCTTGTTCTGAAGATTACCCAACTTCTGAAGGACAAAGTGATGTTTTTCAAACACATCTGACGCGCGCTTCAGGGTTGGAAGATGAGGTACCCTTCAAACAAATCTGTGCTTCACAGAATCTGCCAGGATCCATTCCCTTTCGGACCCTTTTTTCGGGTGTGGTTGCATGTTCCACGTATGCTGCTGGATAACTTGGAATATGGGACTGTGACACTGGATCCTGGCACAGTTGATATGGCAAGGCACGTGGTGCTAGCTGCGGCTAGCTAGACACAGAATTATAGTTGGAAATTCTGGACATTTCAATCCTGTTGGATCTTCTTGATTGCCTCATTGACTCATAGATCCTATTAGGGACTTCAACAAAGTCAACCCTGCTGAATTCTCTTCAAACTCACTTCTATGGCTGAAGCTTGCCGGCCGGGCACGTTTCAGATCCACAAAATCACCTCAAATTTGGAAAGCACGTGGTAGCTGGTCAAAGGGTAGATACACCAATTAGATCCAACAAAAATCCAGGATTCTCGCAAGATCATGTTGTAGATATGAATTTCCACTCAATCTACATGGACCGGGGCATCTACTGGGATGTTACATTATCATCCAGGTAAACTCGCCGCTCAAGTACAGTTGATCATCATTTTCCAAATGGTCATGGTGACCAAAAAATACAAAAAATACGAACTGAGATCACCAAAGATCTGGTTTTTCTTTCTTCGCTCCGCCATTTTTCCGCCAGTCGATCACCTTTTCGAAAGTCGCAGGACGATGCGCCCGCGGCCTGGAAGCCGCGCTGTCCGCTGTCCCCGCCCGTCAGGGCACCGGGAAAAACACCGGCGGCTCCGCGGGCAGAGGATCCGGCGGTGCCCTGTCGAGGTAGCTGGGGGAATGGGAGAATCCAATGGGAATTTTCAAGGCAGATTGGATTCGAAGAGTATCCACAGTAAGAGAAATAGGGATGTAGCAACATTGAGATTGAAGCATGGAGATTGTCTGCGAGATGGGACATATTCAGCAAGACATGATACCAAAATGTTGATCTATACGGCTTACTGCAACCAACTGCTTGGTGTTTGTGGGAGGATTTCCCTTGCGGATCCTCTAGGATGAGGATACTCCTCTAGGTGTACCCCAGAGTCAGTGGAATAGGAGCCCCTTTCAATGGCAGTTCGTTTGGCTATGAGCTTGTCCTCCGTTTCTCGGACGCCCACCCACCAATATCAGGGGGTCAATCCTACGCCACGAATGAGTAGATTTGGTACCCGAAACTGCCGAAACCATCCCTGATGCACCACTTGTTTTGTTACAGAATGTTATTTCATTGCATATACATTACATATATACAATTATATACATGTATATATATAATATCAATAGACAAGCACTTTTATAGCATTGTTTTTGTATTAGTGTTGATTTTTATGGTGTTTCTCATAGAGATTCCCTCTCCACCTTTGGAAAACCCACGGTTTTTCGTTCCGAGGTTCGCATTTTGGAGCTGCTGGAGCTGCAGAAAGAGCTGCAGCAGGAGCAACAGCTCCGTTCGGCGGCCCAGCAGCTCCGTTCGAAGGCAGAGGAAGAGCTGAAGAGCTCCAAGGAGCAGAGCGCCGTTTGGGGGATCTGGAGTCGCTGGAGGAGGATATAACGGTGATTTATATTAAGATTATAACATATTATAACATATTCTAACTATAAGAAAATGTGGGTGTCTAAAATGAAAGACAATGGTGATGCAATGAACACGTCATTTGTTTCTTTTAGAATCGGGGGAGATTTTGGAGCGACGGCTGTTTGGTGAAAGGTCACCCCAAATTGGGACAATTTGGGATTGTATTGGGTCTGAATTTGCCTCTCAGTTTCAGGCTTTGAATTAGCCTCTGGTAATGACTAACAGTTTGCTATTGAAAATCACCATTGAAATAGTGGATTTTCCCATTGAAAAATGGGTGGATTTTCCATAGTTATGTTAGTTTACCAGAGGGTAATCTCGATTTTGGTTGATGTGTGATTCTGTTAAGGGGGTCCCAGTTTGAAACCCTGAGTGTCAATTGCAAGAAAGGAGATGATTGCAAGACTCTTAGAGGAAAAGAAGGCTGGGACATGCTGCAGGGAAATGTCCGGGATGGCTGTTTTTTTTCCCTGGAACCGCCCACAAAAAAGGACAGATGGTTCATTTGTTACGATCAAACCATGAGCTTTTGTCGCCAATATTGTCCCCGGAGCAGTAATTCTGTTTGCTTCCCTGGATTGTAGATATTTGTAGATGCTGGGCTTGCAA
The DNA here is from genome assembly GCA_947184155.2 of Cladocopium goreaui. NCBI lineage: Eukaryota > Dinophyceae > Suessiales > Symbiodiniaceae > Cladocopium > Cladocopium goreaui. The sequence continues at coordinate 431,779 of CAMXCT020002224.1, read as the reverse complement.
GTTGCATTGAATCGAAGTGATTTTCCTATTTGACCTATTTTGAACTGGGGTTTCTTCGGGTCACCAAGCTGAAAACGAAGAATGGACTTGCACAAACCTTGGAAGTTGCTTTGGCTCCCATGTCCAACTTTTAGGGATTCGTTTTGTATCTATCTATAGTATACATATATATATATATAATGTACCAGGCAGTTACTTCTGCCCTCTAATGGAAGCCACTTAGACCCAAAGTGCCAAACGGTCACTTACAAGATCAATCATGCATAAGTGACCTTGTTTCATGAATCCTTAAGTGACCTCTTTGCCTGGCTGATCTCATGATTTCTGCGTGTCACCTGCGTGTCACTTGCGTGTCACTGGCAGGCCACTGTTTGGTTCGTTTCCTTAAGTGACCTCTTTCTACGTTTTCCTTAACTGACCTCTTTCTAAAGGCCACTTAGCAGAAAACACAAACAAGGTCACAAGGAATCGTCTGGTATGTATAGTTTTGTTGGTTCAGATTTCTTTTTGCAACGGATATATGGAATTGATTGCATGCATTTATATATGTGTGGATATTACACATATATATATATATACATAGATAGATAGATATTGATGTCCATTGATGTGATATATATATATGTCTATTTGTTGGATTCATAGCCATGTAGCGTTGGAAGTTGGACCCCAGGAAATGGCCCAACGACTCCAAGACCTGGATGCTGAGCGACCGGACGCGACGGCTTTGGGAAGATCGGAGCGACTGGCCGCGACGGCCGCGCTCTCCGGCACCGCTGGGACCGAGGAAGCGGCGGGAGACGCGGAGGAGAACGATTGGATGCTGAAGGCTCAGTTGATAGGTGGAGTATATGGAAAATATCTATTGACTATTGGAGGAGTACCCCCCTAATTAATAAACCATGGTTTATTAATCCGGGGTTGACATTATTTACATCTATTTGCCCTCTGGTAAACTTACAAAAAACTATGGAAAATCACCATGCTATGAATGGGTAAATCCACTATTTCGACTGGGCCATGTTCAATAGCTATGTTAGTTTACCAGAGGGTATATGGTGCATCGATATGGTATATATATCTGCGAATATTTTTTCAAAGTCATTGTTAATGGAGAATGATTCATTGGTTTATATACATATCCAATACATAGGGGATTATCATGATCCATATACGGAAATCCCTATTGAATCAAGACAAAGAGACGACAAAGGGTTTGGAACACTGATCAGGTGGAGTTGGAGGAACCAATTTCCTGGCATGAGGTTGAAACCTCTAAGCAGATATCGGTTGATATCTCGTTTTGTTTGGCAATAGTTGATATATGTTGATATTCATTTTATCAGGCAGTGTCTCTTGTTTCGATTTCATTTTCACGGTTTGAAGTTGGAAACCACCACAGGTTCAAGCGTCAATAACCTCCACTTCATCTAGTTTCCCATGACATATCGCGGTTTTGTTCTTCATTTGGTGGGTCTCAATGATAGCAAACAGAATGATTGTGGTACAATCCCTCCGAGAATTGATTTGGGGCACACTTTCCAGATCTTTCTAGATGTGTGGTTGAAAACCCATGGTTTCCGATGTTTTTTCCGAGGTTTTTTTTCCCACCAATCCATGGTTTCCAAGCCTGGTTTCTAGGCGGATCCTGACACGTTGACTCTGGCAGATGCTGAGGGCTTCATTTCCAGGATAACTCTGGGGGAGTCCTTTGGATGGAATTCCCTAACCCAAATGCTCCATGGTGCTGGAAGATTTACCAAGATTTGCACTCAAAATCACCCAGTTATGTAGGTAAATATACCAGCACCATGCAGCATCTAAATAAGAAATAAGATCCCATATGGATCAATTCCCTTATACTGATGGACATGTTGATGGGATTCCCATATGAATGACCACATGAATTTCTAGCCGGATAATAGCCATTCCCATATGAATCCCATTCATAATGGTGGGATGATCATAGCCCATATACTATGTTTGACCATTGTTATTTTTCGTCATCTATCATCTATCAGGATGAAATATAACCCCTTCAGTGTGATGTCACTGGAATGATGCTTGCTAGGGGCTTTAAACTATGGGATAATGTTGGGATAATAGGGCATGTAACCAACACTATTATTTTTCGGGTGTCTCTGAACATGGGGAATACCCATGTACATCCCTCTGTGTCCATGTTAGTAAGGAAAGTGATGATGAAGCATCAGAATTGGGGTACCCATTCGCAGACAAAACCGGATACAATGATAAATCAATTGTTATGAGATGTTATGAGTGTTATTTGACATTATCATGTTACATCATTATCAGACATTATCATCATCATTTTGTAAAAAAATCTGTGCTATATAGTATACTATCATATCTATCATCATCATTTTTAATAATCTGTGCTATATAGTATACTATCATGTTTTGCTTAAACATTTAACTGCGCATGGGTCGGTGGCGTTTTGAACGCTGGATCTAAAGGATACGGTTGCCCTCAATCGGGGTTGAGATGTACCCGGCCTGGTAAACATACAAAAAGCTATTGAAGCCATGGCCCAGTCGAAATAGTGAGTTTTCCCATTAAACAACGGTGATTTTCCGTAGTTTTTTGTAAGTGTTCCAGATGGTATTTGCTTCTCATGTTCTTCTTTTGCAGCGGATGTAAAGCAAAAATGAACAGCCCCCCCTCAAATGTCCTGAATCCATGAATCAATCGCGATGTTTGAAGTTGCAGAAACATACAAGGTCTAAAACTACCACCCGGGGAAAACAATAAAGCATGCATTAGTATAATTTCATATAATGTAATAATGTAATACAAAATAGACGTACCCCAAAATCTATGGTTGATCATCATTAAGATGCAATGTTCTGGATATCACCATTTCAAGACCCAAGTATGATCAAACATCCTATTGTTGATATACCCTATCCCCATATCCCCATATCCGCATCCCCTGTAAATTCCGGCTGCTTAAATCCCCTAAAAAATTGCCAGCCAGGATCGCGACGCGCCGCGACAACGTGCGTGTGCTGCGCAGCTCGCTCTGCGGCGGTCTGCGGCAGCTGGGAGAGAAGCTCTACGCGTCGCCGGTGCATTTCATCGAGGAATTGCTGCAGAATGCAGACGATTGCAGTCACTTGAAGCCTGACATTTACCATCTGGTTATGACTAACAGTTCGCCAAGGAAAATTCCAACCATAAATGGAGGTTTCAAACGCTGGGAAAATCATCTATTTCGATTAGGGCCATCTATACCATGGCTATCCATGGCTATGTTAGTCATAACCAGAGGCTATATCATGGGGATTTCACGAAATCCCAAGGGTGAAGTGTATTGGATCTATTGAAGACTTGGCGTTCCGGTGGTTGGGTGTACACCCAAAAAAAATCAATGGCTCTCGCTATTTTAATCCCATAAAAATCACCATTAATCACCACTATTCACCACTATTCACCAATTATTAGCTATGAGATGTCCATAGAAATTATTCACCATTAATCACCATTATTCACCAATTAATCACCATTATTCACCAAATTAATCTCGCTATTTTAATCCCATTCATCACCATTATTCACCACTATTCGCCAATTATTACCCATTATGCACCAATTATTGGCCATTAATCACCATCAACCCCATTAATCACCACTACTCACCACTTATTGGCATAGAAATAGATCTTTCCATAGAATTTTTCATTATTTACCATTGTAATTTCCATAGAAATTCCAAAAATCTACCACCCAATGGCAGACCTTGGCAGAGGCTATGGCTCCGTCGAGCCGAGCTTCAAGATCGAGGCGACACAAAGTGCCTGTCGCTTCTCCTACAACGAGCTGGGCTTTCGAGCCAAGGAATGGAAGGGTTTTGGGTAGCTCAAACTTGGAATGCTTTTTGATGTTTTTTGATGATTTTGGATGTTTTTTGATGTTTTTGGATGATTTTGGATGATTTTGGATGATTTTGAATGTTTTTTGATGATTTTGGATGTTTTTTGATGATTTTGGATGATTTTGGATCATTTTTGATGTTTTTTGATGATTTTGGATGATGTTGGATCCTTTTTGATGATTTTGGATGATTTTGGATGACTTTGGATGATTTTTGATGATTATTTTGTTGAGAGGCATAGATTTTTGGAGGTTTTTTGTCTCAAGATTGTGGCTGTGATGACTTGATTCATTGTTTTCGATAATGTCTGTGGTTTTCCCCGTGAGTCCCGGTATGGTTAAGGCCCCTCAACCCGAAGCCCATAGCTGCAAACATGAGAAGAACATAGCCGGCCTCTGGTAGTCTAACTTAACATAGCATGGAAAATGGATGACAACTGCATTAAATTATAGATTACTTACCTATTAGAAATGGTGAATAGCTATGGGCTATGGCAGCTATGTGAAACTAACAGAGGGTAGCCTTATTTTGGGCGATGGCAAGATCATGATGGGAAGCTCAACGTTCAACGTCACTCTTGGGTTGGTTTCAAGCTCCTTTCTTTGTTCCATCTGTGACCAGATGATGTTCTCTCGAATTGACTTCCATGATTTTAGGCGGGTGGCTCAACCACCAGATGTTTACTCTGTACGAGTACATTGAATAGTCTCACGTATTTGTTCTTATTTTCTGGCTTCAAAAACGAGCTTTAGTAGATCATTTCATTATATTCCATGCAAACTTTCTCCAAACAACATGAACAAAATATGTTAGCAAGCAAAGCTATAGCTTTATGGTCAATTCATATATCTCATGGCCATAATTATAAAATATAATGGTTAATCATTCCCATCCAAAAGCAATGGGATTATGAACTATATAACATTATAAACTATCGTACCAAAATGAACCACATAGTGGGTCCAAAAATAGAATAGCTAAACTATTCCAAATAGTTCTTCCAAAATGGTTAAAATAATTGTTATCATACCAATCTTGTACAATGGTATGAGACATTGGTTTTGAAGTCATAATACCATTATTCTGAAATATTTTGCCCAATGATGCCCAATGTTATAATCATAGCAATATTGCAAAGTTATCATACCACTATATATCTTATATATGTAGTATAGATCAAATTTGGGTACCTCAGTCATATCCAGTAATTAGATGCGTACTAAACATATAACCCCAGTAATTAGATGCTTACCCCATCAATGGGAATTTCAGGATCCTAAAATGGAGGTACCTACCATATAAGGCCTTTTTTAGGGCTATGTAAGGGGGTATCCCCCCAAAATATGGCCAGAAATATGGTACTAACGTACCTCCATTTTAGGATCCTGGAATTCTCACTGACCCCAGTAACATATACATGGCAGTGTGTCAAAACCTTGTACCCCTTCTGTTCACATCAAAATAGCTGGTAAATGGATGTAAATGGATGTTCATCCCCCTAAAAATGGTATTAATAGGTATTGATCCATACCCACATGTTATAAAATATCAATTCCCATTGACCCCAGTAACATATACATTTCAATCTGTGGTGAAACCCGTCTCCAGGACGTCTTGTCCTTGTGCTCGCTGGCCGTTTCGACGAAGACCTTTGGGGACTTCTTAGGGCACAAAGGTGGCCGCGGCGATTGGGAGGATTTCTGGGCAGCTTTTTTTGGGGGGATTTATCGCCATAAATGGGGAAACCATAGAAAAACCCATAGGAAATGAGAATTGATGTGGATTTAGAAGGGGTTTCTATGGGGATTTATATAGGGATTTATATGGATTTGTTGAGTTATAAACCCTAGTCATTGGAGTTGTTGTTCTGTCTTTTTTTCGGGATTGATGAGGATATAATGGAAGTAGAACCACTAATAGTTAGTTAAGTTGGCACACATATCACTCCAATATCTACTGGGTCTACTGTATATTGAACTATGGTCAGTAGAAGTTACAAAGAACTCAGTGAGTAGAGTAGATGATAGCCAGGAGTATTAGATGTTTTTATAATCCAGAACTCATCCATGATATACATATATATATTGATATATATATATAGATATATAGATATATAGATATATACCTGTATATCTGGCGGATGGTTTGACATCAATTATGATTGGCATCCGCTTCTTTTCGTTAAACCAGGCGTTGGTTTCAAGTCGGTCTTCGCGTGCACCTTGGCGGAACGGACCGTGAGGCTCTTAGTAAAAATCACCATTTTTAATAGGTAAGCCATCTATAAATGGGCCATCTATACCATGGCTATGTTAAATAACCAGAGGGTATATATATATATATTAAATATAGTTCCTATATAGTTCGTTATAGTTAATTAATGTAGTTGCTTAATATAGTTAGTTTCTATAGCTATAGCTATAGATAATATATTCTGACGAGCTTGAAGTTGTGCTTTGCGTCTGGCCTTGACGATTTTATGACATCAGCTGTCCCATCACTTGACCCATAGGGAAATGTAGGGACATATCACATAAGGCAACCCCAAAATAGATGGAAAAGTTGAACACCTGGAAATATGAGGTCAACATCATGTACATTGTATGTATGCCCTCCTGGCAGCATTTCTTTTCTTAGTTTCTTTGGGTAGTTCTACCATCATGTTCCGTATCAGAATGTTCAGAAAATGGGGTGGAACAATCCATTGCATGTTGTTGGCTACGTACATAATACAATGTATATACAATGATATACATAATACGTTATGTGTATATATATATGATATTACACTATTTCAATATATACACAACGCATATATTTACAATATATATATATATTATATACATATATATATACAAGTATGTATACATACGTACAATATTTTGTGGAGCTTTCACGAATTGGGTATGATTGGTTCCAGGAAAATATAGGACACTTCACCATATTCGATGAGTGGAAAACAGAAGGTTTCCCGTAGATTTCCAGTAGATGTTCCCTTCCAGCGTCTAAATTCCTTGTTTTTGTGTATCATCATGTTCATCATCAAAATGTCACAACTTTTGGGTATATATCATCCCCACTTTTGAGACAATATCATGTCATATGGTTGGTGGTTTATCCGATTTTTAACCTCGTATTCAGATCCTATTATTTTTGTGAAAAATGGTTGGTTTGATGCCGAGCTTTGCTGATCAAATCATCTCTTTTCTATTAAACTTGCAGAAGATAGGACATTTTCTTTTGGTTGTATCATTCACAGAATTGGATGACGGGACAATTTACAGGAAACCCCTATATTTGATGGTAAAAACCATGCTTTCCTGTAGATTTTCCCTTAAACCAATCCATTGAATCATGCTTAATCACCATAGTTGGTTCATTCCATATTTTTGTTGGCTAAATCTTCATGGTTGGTTAAAAACCACAGTTCTGTTGGTAAAACCAGCCATCTTTCGGAATCTTTCGGAGGTTCCAATGCCCCTTGTATCGTCTCGGGGAAGTTTCGTTTCAAGTTCCAAGTTCCAGGTCACTCCAACCGGGGACCGGTTGATGGGAATACAATGGGAATATGATTGGGAAAACACCTCTATATGGGATGATAGTGACCATATAGTCCCTTCATATCACCATGATGTCTTATTTAATTATGTTTATTTATAAGTTATATTAGTTACATCCCATTAATGTGGGTAAAACAATGCCATAAACCACCCATTTATGGGAATGGTAACCATACCACCTATCAAAATGGTGATGACTGGGGGATGGTTTATGACATTGTTTTACCATGTTTTACCCACACTATTTGGGATGATAATGACCAAATGGTTGGTTCATGTGATTGTTTACTATTGGGTTTCCCACATTAAATGGGATGTCGACCAACAATGGATGTTAGTAATATTAGGGGAGTGTAGTGGGATATATGACTTATACAACAAACCATCATGGTGATATAATGATGGTATAGTGGCATATAACGGGAATATAAGGGGTATATAATTACAATGGGAATATATCCTTTATAAACGGTCGGTGATTCAATCGGATATTCATGGGGGTTGATGGGGATACAATTGAAGGATATTATTTTGGTATGGGACTACTATATGACTGGCAATTCTGAATAATCTATCCATTCTGGGATTATTAGATGAAAATGGGGATGGATTTGAGTACCCGCTTCGTCGTCATCAAACATGGAATAAATTGCTGGGACATCCCTTGTGCGTTTCTGGCAATGGTATTGATAGGAGATCAATACCCCAAAGTGGCCAGCAAGTTTTTTTGAGCCCAAAACCTGCCTAATTTCTAGGGTACATCCTTTAGGTTCTGTGACAGTTTCGGGGAAAATGAGGAAATACCACGAGTTATATGATCGGTTTATATCGGTTTAATCCCATCATTTCCCTTGTAAAAGGGGTAAATTTGCGGGCAATAGTTAGGCCAAATTTCCTGCAGAATGAAGTTACAGTGAATTTTTATAATTTTCATCTTTGTTCAATTGTTGCCAAGTTCATACCGATGAACATGCATGTTTGTGTAAGTGCCCACCAGGGCAACATATTTATTTGTTGGCGAATTTGTGCTGGCAAAATTTTGCCGGCGAAGTTTGCGGCGAAGTTTCTGAGTAACTATGTAGTGTGAGTATGCGGCGAAGTTTGCGGCGAAGAACTGGCCAAATTTTTCTTTGCTTTTATTTTCCTCTTTAAAAGAATCTTCACCAGCATCAAGGCCCCAAACCCAAAAGAATCCAGCAAGCGGCAAAATTTTCTCCACCAAATATATTCATTCAAATCCTTGTCGCGCAATTTGGATTATCAATTTGTGGGGCCAGTTTTTGATGCAGCGCCTTTCAGAGTGGCTCACGTCCCCGATTGCAGGTTTAGGTGGCTACAGCAAGGATCATGTTTTTTTTTTTTTACCCAAAAAAAAGTGTGCAGGCACTTCTGGGGAACACTTGGTCCAACAATAGCAGTACAACTAACATAGCTATGGAGAACGGCCATGTATAGATCATAAATGATGATTTACCTTTACTAAAAATGGTGATTTCCCATATAGCTATCCATAGCTCTGTTAACTATCAGAGGGTAATCCCCATGTTGAGCCCCACCAGATTCGACGAACTCTTTGCTGGGCTGCAGGAATCGACGAACTCTCTTACATTACACCACGTTGGCTCGACGACGTGTCATGGTTTGAAAGGGATCCCAAGAAGTGTGCGGCTTAAGGGGTGCTGGTGGTTGGAAACCTCCGTTTGACGGGTAATTTCTAGACCAAAACATACGAAACCAAAAATGACATTTGAATGAAGAAAATATGATCATATGATCATAATTCATGATAATCCATGGTAATGGGGGTACCCCATTTTCAGACAAACCCATGTCATCGACGCATGAACTATCGAGCTGCATTGGAGTGGTTGATTTGATATGATATGATTTTAAAATGTTTGGAAAAAATGGTTAAACAAATTAAATCCACAAGCTTGGCTTCTGGCCATCAAATCATCTCGTTCATTATAAGCAATCGGAACTGTTCTCTTCATGGATGGCTTTGGGACATCCCCGACCGGTTGTGACCTCTGGAAAGGTAGTGGTACGTACAGTTATGGCCCCAGTTATAAGGCAGTCATATATGGAATGATATGGAATGATAATCATCAGAAATCACCATCTGGTTGGTGGTTTGGAACATTTCAATTCTTTTTTCATCTATTGGGAATGTCATAATCCCATTTGACGAACTCCATGATTTTTCAAAGGGGCAGCTCAACCACCAACCAGTTATCTATATAGGCATTATAGGTATTATAACCACTATTATGATATGGATGTGGGTCAAACTGGAAGACCTAGGGGACCACAGATGTTAGTCTAGTTTAGTATTAACCATCCAATTATTGGGGTACCTAATTTTGACCCATACCCATATAATCCCACTATTGATGATTATCCCATTATAATCCCATCATAGATATATTATTAACCATCATTAACCATAGGTCCAAGGCTAAGGCGCATGGCCCGTATGGCCTTGGAACGGAGGGGACGCAGATTTGGCTTCCCTTCCGGCCTGAGCTGTCGGGCAACCAGGTGAGCTTCACCGCTTTAGGGGGTTGGAGGTGTAGCGGAATTCAGCCATAATATGGATACAATATGATACAATAAATGTATACACGTGTATATATATATGTATATCATATATATATATGCACATGTATATTAGATATATATATATATATGAAGGTATGCAACTATTTGACATCAATCTAGCTGACATGAATAGACATTGAAGAAGCACAGACCGAGGTTTTGAATTGAATATGGCCCCAAAAATGACCAACATTTGATTTGATGTTGATGTGGCTCAAGGCATGGCACAGAACAACACATATCACGGAACTCTGCATCTCCGCTCCAAGTTTTGGTAGAGCAACTGGCAGGGATGGTTTGTAAATGGAGCTGGATCCATATGTGTAGTCTAGGCTCAACATCTTCACCCCTCAAACGATGCGATTTGTTGCCCCTTTTTGGGTCAACCAACCCGTAGAATATAGAACCAATCCTCAGTATAGAGGTTTTTTGAAACCGCTGGAAGCCACCAAGTTCAGTGCTAGAGTCAGTCCGTGGGGTACCCATTTTCATCATGCATTTTTTTCGTATTTGTTCAAGAACAGATGCCCGCAGTGGAGCTTCAATCGATTTCTGGCGGTGTGATTCATTATTTCCTGGTGGTTTAAAAAAGACAACACCACGCCCCATTTTTCCGATGATGTTCCCATGTTACCCCAAGGCCCCCATAGGGATTTCCCAGGGCAAAATTGGATGACAGGACTTCTTGGAGAAGTTGCGCTGTGCTGTGGACCCATTGGTGCTGCTAGGCCTGCGCCAATTGAGGCGTTTGAGCTTTCAGATGGAGGGAGAAACGCAGGTGGGGAAATGGGCGGCTTGGAATGAGTCAAGGTTGGGTCAAAACATAGGCTAAACACGGGAACATCGAGTATGTTCGAATATCACCGGAGATGGCTCTGAAAATAGGGCAACTATCTCCCAGATCTCATGGTTGAGAAAAAATATAATGTTCACCCTGAAATTTGCGAATCCCCAAGAATTGCTTATGTTTTGACAAACTCAAATTATATATATATACTGTTGGCATCTGTTGACTATACACTCCCCCTAGTACTTTCTCATGGTTCCCCGCAACTTTGTTGGTTAAATTGTTCGTGGTGGATAGATGTACAACCCCCCAAACGATAGACCGATGGACGAGTGAAATCCTACTGAGACAGTGGGAAAACCCTCAACTCCTGAGAATCGCCCCACATCTCTGTCGATTAAGTCACCATAAGTCACCGGATTGCAGCATGGATATCCCCATTTTGGTTATACATGGATTCCAATGGTGGATATACCCGTAATTTCACATAGCCATGGAACACAACATGGCCAGTGTCCATCGTCAGGTGGCGGCTCACTTGACCAAGACGGCGGTGGAAGATTTTCGAGAGATCAAAACCTGGAAGGCATGTCTCCGCATCAACGAGCCTTGGATTCGTTTTTGGTTATTTAATTAGCAGAAGTAGGGATGTAGCCAGCGAAAAAATGGGAATGATTGATGGTGAAATATGGATAAATATGGGGCTATAATATATAATATATAATATATAATATATAATATATAATATATAATATGAAATATATATATATATAACAATATATAACAATATGTAACATTATATAACATTATATAACAGCACAGGTAAATGGTACACAGCACCCAACACATTCTTGCCGTTTAGTTTGAGAACAATGTTAATGAAAGAAGGTCTTTGGCCCCTTCTTTTTGGGTACTTTGGTACAGTATATGTTCCGGTCATTTATCTGGCTTTCTCTGAAAATGGCGCAATCCCCAATTCCAAAGTTTTCCTCATCTTCAGTGTTATATAATACCAGTTGCGTTTACAGACACTCTTATTTCACCATCTAAATTAGCATCAAAGGATGAGCCAAATGCGTCTTCATTATTCACAGAATAGTTTGTATGATTAGCAGCTGCGTCAACTTCGTGCATTCTAATCATTCTTCCCATGTGGCACTGTTTCATAAGTTTTGTGCTATGCCCTATGTTTCATATCATATTGTTGGCAAAGAAAAAAGAGTGTGCATTATGTATATATATATATTATACCACTAGAATATCCTCATAATTCATCATAATTCCCCATATTTATGTATATATTCATGTTGTTTTTTCTGTGATATCTCCATCGATCTCACTTTTGGTTCACTTTTCCCAGGACCAGGACCACCTCTACCGGCTCTTCTCCTACGGCGCGGGAAAGGCCGTCCTGGCCTTCCCCGCCGCGCCAGGGCCGGAGCTGCCGGTGTGCGCTGGGCTGCCCTGCGCGCGGGTGGGGCATCGATTTCTTCTGCAACTGGGATATCTATCGATCGATCTATCCATCCATCCTACCTATTATCTATCTATATCAATCTATATAAATATATCTACAGTATATCTATCTATATCTCTAAATCTATCTATATCTATTTGTATCTATATCTATCTCTATATCTATCTCTATATATATATATCTATCTATCTATATCTATCTGTATCTATATCTATCTCTATATCTATCTCTATATCTATCTCTATATCTATCTCTATATCTATCTCTGTATCTATCTCTGTATCTATCTCTATCTCCATCTATCTCTATCTATCTCTATCTATCTCTATCTATCTCTATCTCTATCTATTTCTATCTATCTATCTATCTATCTATCTGTCTGTCTATCTATCTCTCTCTCTATCTCTATATCTCTATATCTCTATATCTCTATATCTCTATATCTCTATATCTCTAAATCTCTATATCTCTATATCTCTATATCTCTACATCTCTATATCTCTATATCTCTATATCTCTATATCTCTATATCTCTATATCTCTATATCTCTATATCTCTATATCTCTATATCTACCTATCTATCTATCTATCTCTCTCTCTCTCTCTATATCTCTATCTATCTATCTATCTATCTGTCTGTCTGTCTGTCTGTCTGTCTGTCTGTCTGTCTGTCTGTCTGTCTGTCTCTGTCTCTGTCTCTAACTCTATCTCTATCTCTATCTATATCTATATCTATATCTCTCTCTCTCTCTATCTCTCTATCTCTCTATCTCTCTATCTCTCTATCTCTCTATCTCTCTATCTCTCTATCTCTCTATCTCTATATCTCTCTATCTCTCTATCCATCCTATCCATCCTATCCATCCTATCGATCCTATCGATCCTATCCTATCCATCCTATCCATCCTATCCATCCTATCCATCCTATCCATCCTATCGATCCTATCGATCCTATCGATCCTATCTATCCTATCTATCCTATCTATCCTATCTATCCTATCTATCCTATTTATTTATCTATCTAACCATCTATCTATACCTGGATCTTCAAGTGCTACATTAATTTTTGCTCACCCCTCATTTGCAATTATTTCCACTGAATGGGCACTTTCAACCTAAATCGATCATTATTCATTAGTTCGGTAATGTTTATTGTTTTGAGCTTCATGAGGGGGTTGTGAGGGACCGGTTTGCCCAGCTGAGCATTTATGCAACTACACGTGCTCATATGCATATGCTTAGCAATTCAGTTAGCAATTCAGTTAGCAATTAGGAATTCATGGATGCTATACACATTTTTGCAATCCGAGCGTTCCCCAAAGTGATACACAAATAACTGTATCAGATGAGGATATAGGTAGTGTATATATATATATATATATGTGATATATGGATATCATACACATATAAATAAATATATATATATATATATATATTATCATATTATATATAGTACCTGCCATGCAGATATCGCACTCCATGTTCGGATATTTGACTTTAACATGGTTTACGTCGTGGGGAACCTGGCTCCTGGGACTTGGTCCTGGGACCTGGGCCAAGGCAAGCAAACTGGCAGTTGACCACAAGCCGTGAAGCCGTCCGGGAGAGCGTTGAAAACTACCAGTTGAGGTCGGAGGCTGCGAAGCTGTGCCTTGATATGATGAGGTCAGCAGAAAGGATGGCTAGATATGGCTAGCAGGGGGATGATCCAAACATATTTTAATAAAATTGGTGTTTTTCTGATTTGAGATGTCATAATATGCCCAGCTGAACGCAACATGAAAACTCGCTGCGTCCGGTCTTTGTTAAGGTAAACCCATGGCTGTACCATCCATCCGGGGACCCCCAAACCAGCTACAGTAACCCTTTCTTCACTCACTAAAAATCTGATTGATTGGTCAGTATAGGGAGGTAGAAGACTTGCATTGTTAGACATATTTGGGGATTCTATTAATCATAACTTCTAATATGATGAATGATTAAAACCCCTTTATTAGGGAAACCTATGGGAAACTGATCAATCTTACCCGAGCCAGCTGAGGTTTTGTGTGGCCGCAAGACATCCAGACATCTTGCCTCACCTCGCACTCTTCCTCCCTGCGACAGGTGTGGGGTGGCCATGAATCGATGGGGGAAAAAAAACAATGACAAACACGATTTATAGATACCAATCTCATGATTGCAATATGACCTTAAACCATATAGTAAAGCCAAAAAAATACCCAATTAAGTGATAAACTGCTTGTAATTTCTGAATATTTCACCCAATCATTCACAAAGCGCACCGCAATGGTCACTCCCTTAGGCCTAGGCCCTGCCGATCTATTCTGAAATTCTCCAACTTTTACATCACCGGAGTTCGTTAATGGGGGGTTCCTAAAATGGGGCTACCCCAAGTCACCATGGGTTTCAATTGTTATACTGAAATGGTCTATAAAAAATAACTTGGATGATTTGGGGCTTTGGCTATTTTTGGAAATACCCAATATTTTTTTTAAAACCATTTACTGTATGATGGTGTGAGAGAATATTTGCCCAAATATATATATATAGGATTATATGTATATAAGAGTATATATATATACTTATATATTATGGATATATAAAACCTCTGCATTCTGCTATAGTGCAAGACTCAGCACATTTTGGTGCTTTGGGCTCTGGACTCATGGCATGCTGGATTTTTTTATTTTCTCGCAAGTTCCATGATTTTCCCACATGAATGCCCATCTAGTCCGTGGATTTCCCAGCAATCTCCTTGTTTGATTAAGCCCAAAATTGATCCATCTCCATTTTCATCCCATGGATAGGTTCTACACAATTCACAAAAATAATCGCCAAAAAAAAAAACTCTGAATAGTTATCCCATAGTTATCCCATAGTTATCCCATAATTATCCCCCAGAAAACGTAGCCAGCACTGCAGGTCCCGGCACACCGCCCTTCTGGCAGACCTTCGCTGAAGAGCTGCTGCACGAGCTGCGCTTGGTGCTCCCGGAGCTGGGCCTGGGGCTCGGAGCGACGGCGACGCTGCGGCTGCCAGAGGAGCGGATCATGGCCCTGGTGGAGCCGCAGGTGGAGATGGGATCCAGACCTATTTGGTCTAAATGGGATGTTTATTTTAAAAAGATCTGAATGGTGGATCCCATGAAAATATATGAAAATATCAATTATAAATTATACCAGTTTCCCAATTGTTTCATGGGATGTTTATAGCAGTTTTCCAATGGGATCGCCAGTTGGTCGCCAGGTCTTTGTGGCTGCGGGCCTGGAGCTAGTGCAAGATGAAGCCGCACAGCTGGTGATGCAGAAATGTGGCATCCCAGCGCTTGGCATCGCAGATCTCTTCGCGTGCTTCCCACACTTCGAAACGCTTGGCATTGTGAAGCCGGAGTCTTGACTTCGCGAAATCTTGGAAGAATGGATAGAAGAATGGATAGAAGAATGGATAGAAGAATGGATAGAAGAATGGATAGAAGAATGGATAGGAAATCTTGGGTTGATTAGTCTCTGGGAAATCTTGGAAGAATGGATGAAGAATGGATAGAAATGAAAGTTGACTCATGGAAAGAGTCTTTCAGCCAGTAAACCATGTGTCATAGAGAAAATTATGGAAAAAAACACCCAAATTCCAATGGTTGATTCTTGTATTCCTGATGGTCAAATGATTTCGATGAGGATTGGAGATCCATGACTGGCGACATTTTGTTTGATGGGATGGATGACAGTTGGTTGCTCCTCAGTGGGACATTGCGGAGGTCTGTGTTTTTGTATGTCTTGTAAGATCTTGTGAGACTTTTAGCTGAGAAAACACTCGCAACATGAACAATTTCCATGGCTTTCAAACATTCAAAAACTTTAATGCCTTCCTCTGTTTGTCAATGTCCATTCAGTTTCCATGATATTCAACACTTTTCAAGCTTCCAACTCACAACATCCCACCATTTCATGGCAGCCGAGTGGCTGGGTTTCTGAGGAGAGCTGGTGGGCTGAATTGTTTCAGTTGCTCCTGGAAAATGCTGGCAAACCCCAGCTGGAAGAGCTGGTAAAGAGACACTTGGCTACGTTTGGCGAGGGTTTTGCTTACTGTTTAGTTGTCATCGGAGTAATTGAATTGTTAGTTACTCTCTGGTAATTTAACATAGCTGTTGAAAATGGCCATTTATAGTGAGTTTTCCCACTAAAAATGGTGATTTTCCATAGCTATGTTAAATTACCAGAGGGTAATTAATGATTCGGTTGCATCCGCATGTTTGGTTGATCAAAAAGGCGTCATGGTATATGATTTGTGGATCACTTCACAGTGAATTTCCTTGGGTCTCACATCAGCTGGTAGCTATTGATGTTCACGTCCCCATTCCTGTGGGAAAGACCATCTGCGGGCTAGGAGCGCTAGGGCTAGGATTAAGGTCAGTGTAGGTTGAGGGACGCAGGATGGATTTCCGCATCTGAAATTTCTGTTTTTCTTGATGAGATATAGGTATAAATATGTATAAATAAATAAATAAATTGATGAATATTATATATATATTTATTTGTACATATTATACAACTTGAAGAAAGTCAACATCCAAGTCCCAGCGGTGTTTCCAGCGTCCTCAAAAATTCGCGTTGACTTTGGCCGCCCCGGGGATCCATCAACCAGGACAGCCGATTTGGTGCCTTCGGGGGTCGGGTCGACGATGCTGTCTTCCCGAGAACGGCGAGATCGTCTTTTGCTCCGTGCCTGGCATTTTTTGGTGAACGACACCGACAGGTTCTACGCTTCATCTTGGGTGAATTCTAAAAATGGGGTTTGACACCGCTCTCCAAGTCAAGCCATTGATCTTTGTTGATTCGATTCATCCGAGGATGACAAGCACATATGGTTGGGAACAGGAGAGCGGTTACATACAAGTGGAGAGTAGCAGCCGGCTCTGTCTGAGACGGGTGCGTATCGTTTCACCTGGCTGCCTTTTGTTTCCACGGTCCTAGTTGAAAGACGATCCTAGGGTATCAAAATTTGAGATCCTCTGGCTTGGAGCAACCATGGTTTCATAGGCATTTCATAGGCATTTGAGGCCTATTTCTAGGGAATCTAGGAAAGCAGAAAGACACTATCCAGCTCAAAATCAACCTCTTTTTTCTGGCTATTTGGGCTTTTTTTTTCGTATCCATGTCAATCGGGGGGATCCAGGTGCCCACGTCATTTTCGAAGTCCTGGAGGTCTCAGGTGGTTTTCTTGGAGCCTCGTCATAGATCGATCTGATGAAGCCGACTGGGTCCGACATGTACCAACCGTTTACCAACCAGCTAAACATCCTCTAAAATTTGCAGGGTATCTAAGATTGGCCATGAGATCAGCACTTCACACCAGTTTTTTTTTTTTTTTCGGTAGATGTATTGGACAAAAAGAAATGGCCACACATATTAGCCTTGGTTGGTGATCTTTCAAGTGTGAGCAGCCGAGGACCGTTCTGTTTTGGGATGTGCATAGCAGGATAGCAGGGTGCCATGGCCCATGCCCATGTTGATCCTATCCCCATGTTTGTCAGCAAAGTCATCGCAAGGTTTCGACCGGTTTTCATGAAAGTTGAATCCACACCGTCCCCTTGCAGTATCTTTTTGCATTTCTGTTATCAGAAAAGATACGGACATCCATTGGTTGACATCTTTTTTTCTGTGCATGATACTGTGGTTGTCAGTCTTTGACAACCGGTTTACCGTTTACAACTGGGTAAAAAACCCTGGTTTTGACAACTGGTTGTGACCACACTCCTGTAGCAGGGATTCACCCCGAAGATGGCTGCTCCTCTTTCCGTTGTGGCCATGAAACACGTTCGTTGGTGATTCCAGCATCAATTTGAAGACATCACAGTTCTGAAGCTTGGAGGAAACACCATGCAACACCTCTGCCCAATGATTTTCCTGAGAACTTTCCCAAATCAGGGCACATCGATCAGGACACCCACAGCACCGCTGAGCTGCGCTTCGCGCTCTTGACGGTGGCCAAGACTTGGGATGCCACTGTGATGGCTGCAGCTGTTGCTCGGGCTGAGGTGTCAACCATGGTTTTTCTGGGGGATTGGACCATATATTTGGGACCATGGGGGAGAATGGGGGTGAAAAAAAAATGGGAAGGGATTGAATGTCCCATTTTAAAGGTGTGTGTGTTTCCTTAAGTATCACGATGTTCAACTGAAACATGTCACCCTTGCATTTCTGATGAGTGGATATGACTGGACATGTGGAACATCTCATGAAAATTCATGACCATAAACCGCCTTCTGCGGGATTGGTTTTCAATACCCATCAAATGATAAGGTAAATGGGGTATGGCATGGTTATTGGGATTAGCACCTTACATCCAATCCCATCCCCTAGATGTGTATCCTAATATTAAGTACTCCCAATTATCAGGTAGCCGAAAATGGCAACCATTAGATCCGCTACTCAACCAGGCCCATGTTTGGTAAAGGCTTATGATTTATCATGACAATCTACAAAGCATCCCATCCCTCTACTGTAATACTAGATGGAACGATTTAGAGGCTGCTTATGAATGTTTACGTAATATTGTGAATAGCTTCAACATTTAGGCCAGTTCATCCCCCTATTGCTAGTTATTGCTAGTTAAACCATCTGCTTTGGTTCCATATTAATTCAAATATATTCAAATAACCATCTATACTGGTTGGTGGTTTCATACATTTCTTATTTTCCATTTCATATATGGGATGTCATCCCAAACCCATTGACGAACTCCATCATTTTGCAGAGGGGTGGTTCAACCAGCAACCAGAGAACAACGGCCATCCCTGTGGTGTCATTGTTGGAAAAGCCATGCGACTGGGGCAGGACTTCACTGTTGATACCATCCAGAAACCATGGTGCTTGTAGTCAATGGGAATGACTCAGGATCCAACAGATGGAGGTACGTAAACGTACCATATTTCTGGGCATATTTTCTAGGGATATTCCCTGAACATTGGGCCTGAAAAATAGGCCTTATATATGGTAGGTACCTCCAATTTAGGTTCCTGAAATGTCCGTTGATGTAGGGGATGAAATCACATATTTAGGACCATACTATGTGGGGTGTTTAATATGAACGGGGGAGGGGATTACTGACAATTGACTTTTTTACATGACACACATTACACATCAGTATCAATACCTTTGATCATGTTTACACTTCTGATACTGATACGTTTTAAATTGGTCGATTGAATGGTTTGTTACGACAGGGGCCTTAAATCAAGGCTCCAATCCACTGTGGACTGGTGTTTGTCAGTCGATTGGACCCGTCACTAGATATCAAGGAGGTTACGACTTAGCAATTATCCTAACCAACTCCGAATGGCAAGCCCACATTCAGGCACGCTTTTCTGCAGTTTCTTTCTGATGCATAATATTCTATAATATTCTCTATATATATATATATCTATTATACAATGTACATATTTATATATACAGATGTGTAATACATATTTATATACACAGATGTGTACACACGTGTATGAAGCCTGTGAATAATCTTGTAGAACACACATGTAAGTGCCACATGTGTATATGTTGCTCATAACAAATGCTAAGTATATTACTGATGCTGTAAGCTATATCATTTACACTCATGTTATACATGTCGTAGTATATGTTAACATTAATAGATAGAACATATAATAATAGGCGGTAGTTGTTTATTTATCATTTGCTGTATTCAATTTTACACGTGTGTTATATATATAATATTTTTTGTGTGTAGCACGTTGTATGTGTATGTCTAGAACGTTGTGCAAGGATGTTGACACATACATACAGTTTGCTTTGCCATGACTTTGTTACTTCTGGAAACTTTATTACATTTATATATACCCGCATATCATTGACTATACATGGCTACACTGAATACTTTCTGTATTGACGTGGTTTTAAGTGCTTTATATATGATTTTATGTTTATATGCACTGCGGTAATGTAATGTAATGTAATGTAATGTTATGTAATGTTCTGCAATGTTCTATAAGGTTCTGCTATGGTATGCTATGGTATGTGTATATATATATATTATATACATACCTATGTGTTTCGCTGATATTCATGCCATCATAGAACATTACACATTCACGATATTATATATCACAGGACATGTATATATATATATATGCATACATACAATTAATTAATATAACATTGTATCTATATGTACAACATATTGTGCTGTAGTATAGTTTTTTGTCACATACATGGCTGATGTGTTTCATCCACCCATTCGAAAATGCCCATGGGCACCTGAGGTTCTGCACTGCCACTTGGAACTGCGAAGAGATGAATTGAAGGTGGATGAGGCTCCGGGGGATTGCTGCGGGTTTGTTTGCTGGGTGATTTGATGGGGATTTCATGGGATTTAATGGGATTTCATGGGATTTAATGGGATTTAATGGGATTCAATGGGATTTAATGATTATTTACCCTAGGGTAAAGTAACATATAGATGATGAAAACCCCTGGGGAAAGCCTAGGAAAATGACGGATCCATGGTGCTGGTATATATGCGAACATTGGGGGTATATTGATGGGATCCATGTTACCATATATAGCAGCACCATGGATCCTATGGGTAACTTGTTGAGAATGCTTGTGCCATATGTGTTTTCCAGATGTTTGATTCGCGGTTCCGCCAGGCGCTGCGAGGGCTCCTGTGGCGGGACTTGGACTTTTTGAAAAACGTCTGGGATGAGCTGCGCCAGCTTCCAGTAGAGGTGCCCGCAGCGCCAGGTGGGGAAACCTTTTTTTTTTTGTTTTTCTTTCGGGGAACTTTTTTGTGAGATTTTTGAAGAAGGTTTGTTGGCTATGGAACCAAGAGATGGGGATATTGTTCTATAATTGTTCTATATTTTATGGGTATATACTGTATACACACTCCGCATAGAATTCATATATCATAATCATATATTATTATAAATATATATATATATATATACACCACTGAAAATTGGCATAAAATCTGGATCTTGTCCAGAAAATTTAATGGGATATCGACACTACTCTCCAGGTGAAATGGCCCTGGTTCCCAGCGACCACGGAGCCTCCACGGCGTGTCTGACGACGGTGCCCACGGTGTTGGGTGCCTTGCGCTCCGCGCGGCTTGGGATGGGATCTTTTTGATCATCCAAAATGGGGATTTGACCATGAGAAATGGTGGTATAATGATGGTATAGTGGGGATATAACGGGATAATCAATGATCACTATAACCAGTATATATATATATAGTCATGAATCTAGTCTACCCTCCTAGACATAAAACACAACCATGGACATCCATGGGTCTCCCGTTGGGAAATCACTTGTTGAATGTGTTGTGGAGGCGAAAAGGCCGCAGCAAAATTGGGTGATTAATTTTTTTTCTGGGAAATCCGTGGATTTCGAATCTATGTCAAAGGGTAAACAACAAAAGTGGGGATTCAATTAGGAACATATATATGTGGATTTACCCTCTGGTAATTTAACATAGCTATTGAAAATCACCATTAACATAGCTATTGAACCTATTGAAGCCCCAGACGTGGCAATTGTTCAAATCCCCATAGATGATGTTTCCATATTAAACCATTTAAAACCTCTATTTGGGTATGTCTGAAAATGGGGTACACCCCCAATGAAATAGCCATTTAGTAGGGATAATCACTAACCATTGGGAAAATGGGGTGTTCTCTATTTTCAGACAAACCCATATATATACCCTCTGGTAAACTAACATAGCTATTGAACATGGCCATTTATAGTGGATTTTCCCATTGAAAACGGTGATTTTCTATAGTTATGTTAAATTACCAGAGGGTATGTGGATTTCGCCAACAAGGCGAGGTTGAAGCAACATACAGTTGAAGGAGCCACCAACAAAGTGAACATTTAAGCGACAAGCATTGTGAGTGTTTAACCAATAAGCACGGAAATATACGGGAATTAAGAAACAAAAATAACGAAAATGATGGTCTTGCACATTTTATTGGGAACACCGCAAAAACCAGCCCAAAATCCTGGAAAGGACCTTGGGGCTGACTTATATATACGTCGATTCTGTATACAGCATATATTCATATATATTCTGGAAATGATCATCAAATGATTAATATTTGTAATTTGCAGTAGTAGTAAATTAAGCTACTAGCAGCGATTATGATATAGTTTTCCAGTGTTTCCAAACATCATGCCACATCTCCCATAGTTGATTGAAGATAAATACAGAAATCCCATGAAATCCCCATCAAAAGCTGGTAAGTTTGCTGGGTGGTGAACAGTTTTTCCATCCTTTTTTTGGATAAGTTTGCCTTCAAGCCATCCATAGATTTCACCTCCAGGTTGCAAAGTTCCGCTTGTGACCGGCTGCGGCTTCGGTTCTGCGAGTCCAGTGGCACTTCCCTATGGAGATGTGATGGTGGGACTCCAGGAAGATGGGATGGTCACAACACACTGGGCTCACCACAACAATTCGATGCGGACCTCATTGGACCTCCGAAAAAAACACACAAAAATGGGGAAAATAAACACATTGGACCTGCTGATTTATGATTTTTATATATTTTTATGGCATTCTAAAGGACTTGGAACTGGATATTCGACCAGTCGACCGGACCCGGATGGATGCAGATCCAGCGTCAGGTGGTGTCAGAGGCCATTGCATGGGAGGATTTTCTGCTGAATCTTGGATGATGTGGATGGTCGTAAGCACGTTTGACGTTCCAGTTTTGCTTTACGCGGTTTACCCGGTTTAACTTTGGACCCTTTGGTAACATGTAATAACTAGGAATTTGCGGGAAGAGATGCCCCAGTTGCTTCTATGTTTTACCTATATCAAAAATGAATAGAATGGGTGACTTTCTGTGTGTTAAATTACGGAAGGAAATTGGTCAATTTTTCTGGACCCCGCCGGATGATGATTCATTGTGATTGCACGGGGACCGCTCCTTGGGTTTAGCTGCAAAATCATCCCTCAAATGAAACGCTAGTGACATTTGCTGTCAGAAATACTCGTGCAGATGCACCAGCATATTTTTGAATAATTTTTGAAGATACTGTATACAATGAATTTTGAAGTTATAGCCCTTTCATAGCCACAAACGAATATGTGACTTGTGTGACTAAGAGACATCCACCAATTTACGCAGGGAAACAGTTTTCTCCAGGTTTGTAAAGAGCACCCCATCATTCGGATGGTGACCGGGTAAACTAACATGGATATGGAAAACCCATGGATTTTTGCAGGAATGATCCTCTTAAATGGTGGATTTTTATGGATTTTCCATATCTACCGTACATATGTCTACATTCATAGTGGGCTGAGAAGAAACTGTAAGATCTTTGGGGTCGGCAAAGGCTCAAGCCATAGCCAGTATGGCTCAGTTCATCCCTCTTGGGTAGGGCCAGGTTGATAGGCTTGACAGGGTCACATCGGTCACATCCGTTTTCCTGTACTATGCTTGTTTCGCAACATTGCAGACCACTGAACCCATGGGTTTGATTGACAAGATGGACCATGAAAAGAAAGAGTAGTGTAGTCGTTTTGCTTATGTTGCCTCAAAATTGCTGTGGATTCGATGGGCTACAAGCGACAACAAGATCATGCATTGGTTTGTACTAATATGTTTACAAAACAAAAAAAAACAAAACGGTTGATGCCGAAAACCAAAAAATCAAAATGGTTGATGCCCATGGAAAAAGATTCACTCGTAGGGTTGAAACCACAAAGCTTTAGTTGTTTCTCCCAGAAATATTGGTGAACATGATTTCATGCCACTATACACATCCCCATTGTGCGGTCCCGTACTAATATGTAAATCCCCTTACAACCACCATGGTTTCTGGGGAGTGAGTGGGGGAAGGGATTGTGCTTCATCTTCAAAGGATTTTCCTGCATGTTCCATATTACATATATTTAC
The DNA here is from genome assembly GCA_947184155.2 of Cladocopium goreaui. Classification (NCBI taxonomy): domain Eukaryota; class Dinophyceae; order Suessiales; family Symbiodiniaceae; genus Cladocopium; species Cladocopium goreaui. The sequence goes on along the minus strand of CAMXCT020002224.1, from coordinate 407,538 downwards.
CACAGTTCCCATATTATGTGCCATGGTCAATAGATAATATATATATATATACTCTGCATATATATAAAATTATATATATATGATATATGTATACATATATATATACACACGTATATATATATACATATACCGATTAGTTGGGGGATGGTTATCCAAAACCCTTGCGATTTTTACACAGCCATGGTCATCCAGGATTCCCAGAATGGGATAACCAGCGGTGTACCACACCGTTCACTAGTTCGATTACTATCCGTACACATATACATAATATATATATATAATATATAGATAGATATAGATATATACATATATACATATATACATATATAGATATATAGATATATAGATATATAGATATATATATGTACCATGAACCGCAAAGCCAATGCCTACCCTAGGGATCCAAACACTGTCTGAGAAGGTACTTAACCCTCCAAATCATAGCCCAGTCCTAAGAATCCTAAGAAGCTACGGCTGGATCCATAGGATATGGGATGCTTGTCCCATGGTTCATCACGAAATCTTCCCAAGATTTCAGGAAGTTGGGCTGCCGCGCCCCGGTCTTGGATGCCAGGCGCCGGATGGTGACTGGTGACCCCCATAGTTGTTTATATGTGTTTGATCATATGCACATATATATATAATTATATATTATATATATATGAGTTCATTATTGTAGAAGTTTAGATGGGGTTACATATGTGTGTATATATATACACATGTAGTACATATACATGCATGGGATTCTCAGAAGATAGTATCTTATGTTTCTGTGTCATTATGTTTTCGAGTTTCCCAAAAGATACTGACGTAAAATTGGATAACACCCCAGTATTGGAGAAGCCTCTGTACCCTCTGGTAAACTAACATAGCTATTGAACATGGCCATTTATAGTGGATTTTCCCATTAAAAATGGTGATTTTCTATAGTTATGTTAAATTACCAGAGGGTAATCCTCTTACTGATTCTGCATCCGATGATATCCCCGGTGATGTCCCCATCAACGTGAAAACCATCGCCACCCTCGCAGGAGTTGTCCCCTGGGGACCTTCATCCTCCCACCCTTGGCTGAGATGTTTTTCGGCGATGGAAGCTGAGGGGTTTTGACCGCAAGCGTGGGGTACCATAAGACACATAAGACACCATGTTTCATCATTCTTCATGTTTCATCAGTTGTCTCGATGTTTCGTCACGTTTTGCATCGTTTTGCATCGTTTTGCGTCATTTTTAGATTTGATCAGAAGTTATTTGCAGGAGGTGAGATCTAGTTGGCTCGTGTAATTACAACTCTTTACGGAATTCCCTGACTGATACCGCGGCCTTTAGATTTTGTCAGCGGCTGCGGAATGAAACCGCATACTATATATTGTTAATTATATATTATTAATTGTATATTACATTAATTATATATTATATTAGAATTATATATTAATATTCATTATATATTATATTGATGAAATTATATTAATGATAATATAGTATATTATATATTATATATATATTATTATGTTTATCATAATAATATATATATATTATTTGTTATATTAATTCTATACTATATTGATTATATGTTGTTGATTCTTTGTTATATTAGTTATATATTATATTAATTATATATTATATTGATTATATATTATAATTAATTATATATTACATCATATTATATATTATATTGATTATATATTATATTAATTATATATTATATTAATCATATATCATATTAGCCATATATCATATTAGCCATATATTATGTTAGCCATATATTGTATCAATTATAATATTATATTATATATCAAGTATTATAATATATATATAGTGTATTATATATATTAAACATTTTATATTACATGTGTTATATCAATATATGATATATGACATATAATATATGATATTATATACTATACATTATATTTTATTATTGTTATCATTATTACTCTTCCAAACAACATGTATAAAATTGTATTTGTTCAAATACGATGTTTGACTTAGTATTTTTTCAAATACGATGTTTAACCAGCAAACCACTTCTTGTCCAATTCGGTAGTTAGAGTCCCGAATTCTGTGCTGAGAATGGGCCTGGAAGCCGGTTGGTATTGAAGATTGTGTTGTGGAGTTCAAAGATTCAGGCTCCAAATTTCACGCAAATTTCAAAGGTAAACGTGGTATTTCACGAGTAAACATTGTATGTCGCGCAAACTTCACGGGCATTTTACGCCAACTCATTTTAGCTGTTTTTTTTGTGAAACACGGGGCAAGCTACACATCAAATTCCATAGATTGCTGTCTTGAGCATGATGAACCTTATGAACATGGTCAAACATGGAATTTAAGAAATACAAAGTTTAACCAGGTCAAACATAGTATTTGACAAATGCAAAGTCAAACTTCAACATTGAAGACTAGGGCATATATATATATTTTTTTTTCATTTTTCTGTTGAGTTGGTAAACCCCATTGCTGCCCGAGAAATCTTCCATTTGTGGTCTGCCCTAATAGAGCGCATCCAGGCTCTGCGCTTCTTCGCAGATGAAGAATGTCCTCTGCGCGCTGCCGGCACGGAGCCTACAGTGGTTCCAGGAGAACGTGTCCATGTGCGCGGTGAGCGGCCAGATCGTGGCACGGTTGAACCTGATGGAACCTGGCTGTACCTGAAAATGGATGGGGTACCAGCTACAGCTATGGTTAAAATTGGGGAACATGATGAATCAATGGATTTAAGTCCAATGTTCGCACAAACTCCTGATTAAAGTTGCTGATGGGGAGGTTGATGACCAGTTGCTTCATATTGATTCATCAGGATGTTTTTAGGGTTGTACTGCATGACTTATTTGGGATAGTGAAGTGACACATTCTTGGAATCCCCAGCAAATAAATAGCATTTGAGTACTGCTGTTGGTGGTAACATTTGGCAAATGGTGTGGATTAAAGTTTAATCACGGAAAGTTTGATGTTGGTTGGCGCTTGATAGTTATGAACACCTACTAATCAACGTGATAGGTGGTTTCAAGAAGAAACCGAGGAACACATAGGTATGTTAGACGAGTATGATGCGGGTTTCAACAAATTCATGAAGAGATTGAACTAACGAACATGGGGATAACAAACAAAATGCTACCAGGAAGTAGTGCATACAATCTTTATCCACTTTTCTAGGGAAAACAGATGGTGTTTTGTGCATGTTTTGGTGTATCCAATCATCCCAAATCTTTGGGACACCCACCGATCCACACTGCAGACATATATCAGATCATATAAGTGTATCATAATATAATACATGTATATTATATTATCCCTTATATACCATTTATATTTATATGTATATGTATATATATATACACTGTACATATCCTCATACCATGGCTGCTTAAAGCGCGGCAGTGCCTTCCAGGTGCCCCTGAACGCCTTGGTGGCCGAAGGCCTTCTGCGGAACTTGCCCAAAGTCCCAGAGGGACTGGAAGTGGTGCCAGTGCCCCGAGAGATGGAGGATCTGGCAGTCACTTGGATGCGGTCTGTTGAACATCTATGGTTAATGAATGGTGTATTAAATATATGGATATACTATAATATATGGATAATATGTGGATAATATACTTATATATAATAATGATGGTTAATGCTGTGGTTAATCTATGATAATATATGATAATCCATGATAATCTATGATAATATTTGGTTAATATATGGATAATATATGGAACATATATGGAACATCTATGATAATCTATGGTTAATGGATAACATTAATGGATAATACATGGATCATATATGCTGTGGAGAATATAATATATATATAAGGTATAGTATGAACGATTATCAACCATTATTCCCCATATTGTGGCCATGTTCAATAGTTATGTGAAATTACCAGGGGGATCCAGAGGGTATGTATAAGGTATAGTAAGCCCCTAAGAACTACAATACTTGGATAATAATTGGGGCTTAGTAGTTTTTAGGGGCTTACTTTACCTTATACCTTTCCAAACTTACTATTCCCCATGTTTCAATGATTCCCAGTTTTTCCAATACTTGGGATAATAATAGGGATGATAATTGGAAAAACTACAATACTGGGAATCATTGGGGTTTTTTAAACCAACAATAATGGAAAGACGATGGGATACCCGCTGGTAAACATACAAAAAGCTAACTGGAACATCTCCATTTTTACGATGGTAAATCAACTAGGTGGCAATGTTCAATAGTTATGTGAAATTACCAGAGGGTATGTATATAGTAAGCCCTAAAAAGATGAGAACGATATGTTGCGACTATTTTTGTGTTTTTTCTTTTTCTGGGGGATGCTTTATAGTTATATATACATCTAGTTCTATATCTGCATGTTTGATGCACTTGCGGGTGAAAACGGTAAGATTTGCAAGTTGAATGAGTTGATTGTGGAAGCCTGAGCCCTGGTGGGGCTCTTCTGGGAATTGGGTGCTTCAAAAACCGATGGTTGAATACAAGTTGAATACAAACATGATCAACATTGTAGTGGAACCAATGGCTTTACATTTTGACCCACATGCTCTTGGCATCTCTTGGTTATCCCGTTATCTCTCATATTCCCATTGTTGTTTGTGCATGTTTGTGCTATGTATTAGATTCCCTATCAAGAGTTCCAGTGGTCTAGTCCACATCACCAGGCGTCTTTGGGCATCTGTGTGCGACAAGATGTGGACATGTGTTGGTTGATCCTGCGATCGCTGTGCCACTTGGATTCATTTGGCGAGCTCCAGGCTGAAAATTGAAGGATAGCACCAAAGGAAGATAATGGAAGTGTGTTTGTATGCGCAATTCTGTGTATATACACTTTAATATATATCTATATCAATCAATGTCATCCGATGCACATTATCCAATTATGTTTGGCGAACACAAATTATATGGGGATCATATTTTATATTATACATATATATATATATACACATAATATTATACCTATGATTGTGTTATATGTCATCAATATGTATATATATGCAGAACATGCGTGTTGTATGTCATCAATATGTATATATATATACATATATATATACAGAACATGCACATATCCCATAGCATTCATCACAGGCATGGCCCCATACCCAGCAGATGGGAACCATGGCCCATGGCCAATCATAGCCATAGCCAAATTACCCTCTGGTGATCAAACGTGGAAATGGGACATCCATCATTTATAGATATTTCTAGATTATCTTTCCAGCAAACTACACTTCCATTTACCCTCTGGTTATGACTAACATAGCCATGGTATAGATGGCCCATTTATAGATGATTTTCCCAGCTAGAAACCTCCATTTATAAGGGATTTTCCATGGCTATGTTAGTCATAACCAGATGGTATATAGTTTGGGGATGTTCGATGTTTATGCATTTTCCAGCCAGCCACGTAAGAAATCACCGGAGGGCAATTTTATGTTCGGTCTCTAACTTCCTCAGCAATAGCACCCCTAAATGAGATCCAAAGATTTATAGATCGCACATCATTTCTGGATCTTTTTGGGATGATTGTGGCACAACCAATCAATGCCAATCAATGCCAGTGCCTGAAGGCATCCTTTTTGGGTCGCCCTGATCCTCCAGGTGATGCTGGCGTCAGATCTGTGGGGCCATACGTGGAGAACCTGGCGATGCTGCAGTCCCTCCGCGGCGATGCCTCTGCTTCCGATCTGCCGAAGAACCAGGCGCCGTGGCGTCCACAAGGGATGACTTCGAAGTTGCCGGAAGTTCAAAGTGGGATAAAATTCAGACCCCGACCAATAAGTAATTTTGTGGGATAAATTACTAAACTTACTAAACTTACTACTAAACAATGCAAAAATTCAGACTATTACTTTTACATTGTTTAGTAAGTTTAGTATGAATAACAGTAATAATCAGTAATAGTAATAGTGATCACCATCACAATGGCCATGCTATAATTTCATACTCCATACTGATCATGATGACAATATATCATAGTAACTTTAACAACAATATATGTATATATAATAATATAATATAGTTGTTATTGTCCATTCAAAGTTTTGGCAGGTACTGACTCATTCGTCCGTAAAGTGCCCATATTGTTTTCCCACTGGTTGGTTGTTTAATAATGATAGAGTCTTCCTTCCATTCAACTGCCAATACATAGGTAGATTGCAAGACATAGTATACCGATACCTAGACTCTTGAAGTATCCCTAAAAATGAGATATGATATGAACTTAGTACTTTACCTCATAATTTTCCTACTTTGAGGCATTTTATGGGAGGGTCTAGATATGGAGGTTTCCATAAATGGGTGTACCCCAAGACATCATCCATTTTAGATTGGGATTTTTCCTTATAAACCATCCAGCTATTGGGGGTAGCCCCATTTATGGAAACCCCCATATCTTGAAAGTTCGCGTCTGCCAAAGGCGATCTTGTTCCTTCCCAGTTCTTCGAACGCTGAGCCCAGCTTCGCTGCGCTGTCGGAGATCTACGTCACGCAGGAATTCGGGACGGAAACGATGCCCAAAGACGAGGAGGAGGCGGGGCGGGGCCCCTGCAGGGAAGTTGAGATGTGTTTTTTCGTTGAACCAACGAGAATGGTGATATTTTCATGGGTATATATGTATATAATGGTGATTGACAAACAAAAGTGGTGAACAATGGTGAGATGATGATGATGATGATGATGATGATGATGTGATGATGTGATGATGTAATGATGATGATGATGTGATGATGTGATGATGTAATGATGTGATATGATGTGATATGATGTGATGATGTAACGATGTAACGATGTAACGATGTAATGATGTAATGATGTAACGATGTAATGATGTAATGATGTAATGATGATGATGCTGATGCTGATGATATAATAGGATACAACAGGGATACAACAGGGATATAGTGGGGATATGGTGGGGATATAGTGGGAATATAGTGGGGATATGTCATCGGATATCATTGGGCAAGTTGGGATTTGTGTCTTACTTAAAGCCTGACCCCAGCAGAGCACAACATACACACAACACTGCTACAGCTTGGCTCAACATAGCCTCATATAGCCTCAACATTGCCCACTGTCTCTGGCAGTCTTTATTTAGTTCGATGCGGTTCACATTTTCCTACACCTATTTAGTTGGTGATTTCCGAGCTAGCCATGGTTGATCACACCGACCAAGGGGTAACTAAATACATATACATCATACATATTTTTTGATGTCAAACCTGGATGAATAAACCCTGGTTGGTGAAAAATCGGGCATCTGCCTCAAAAACTAAAACAAGGATATGTTTCTACTAGCATGGTTCCCCTCCAAATGATGAACAGTACATGGGGTGAGTAAACATCAAAATTATTACAACAACCAAACCCTGCGACCACACCGGAATGATGGTGAATGTAGGGGTAGCCAAAAGCCCAACATGTCAGATTAGTGAACTATGACTTTATCATTACATCACCATTTCTCCTGGTTTCCCTTCAATGAATCAACCATTTTCTTGCTGAACACATCCGGGCCGATTTTTTTTGCCCATCGCCATCGGCCGCCATCGCCATCTCCTTGAGATACCCAAGGCCAAAGTGCTGGAGATGGGTTTCGAAGAGCTCAGGCAATTTCTGGGACGCTCTGCTCCTTGATATTCCATTTATCTAACTGGGGGTACAGGCATGTATAAGCCTTATTTACATCCATTTACTAAATGGGATATTAATATCCTATATATATATAATATTGGGAATAGATTAGATATGATATATTATTACAATTTGATTGGATGGGGATATGGGTATCTGATTCAGGCCTCCATGGAAACCTCATGGTGTTTGGTGATATTTCTTGGATGATGGTAGTCATCAGGGCAATTAAATGGGATACACGCAAAGATAATTTGGGTTTAGTGGAAATTGAATGGGATTTTTTTTTACCAACAACACAATCTGGGATTTCTTTAATGGAGACTAATATAGCACCCCCAAAAAATCATAGGCAAACTGGCCATCTTCGGATTGGATCTGTCGCTTTTGGGAACGAAGTTTGCCAATGTTTCAAGATGGTAGGTCTGAGATGTCTCAGTTGTGGTTGCGTATAGAGGCAAATCTGCATTATTGTAGTGCCCCGCAGTACTAATAATACTAATACGTGGTGTTTGCGGGCAAACACCTAGAGAATTTCGAGGGGATTTTGCATCGTCTCTAGATTTTTAGAGGGGAGAAGCTCTGTGGGCCTTGTGGCAAGTACTGGTTCTACGAGTCAACGCAATTCAAATTCAGCTGGATGAATTACTCGAAAATCTGGAGGATTTGGAACAAGCGGCACAAGCCGGGCGAGTCGGGTGAGAGCAGTTGATGATGCGTATGGCCAAAGGGCCGTTGAGAAAAGGAAAGGGGGCTTGGTACACTGTGTCAGAAGCATCATTGCCCACTTGATCTATATATATATATATATTCTATTTCGATCCAATTCTTCATATATGTTTCATCCTTTGTGCTGTCCACACCAGCATTCATCAGTGACATTATGTTATGAGGTCAGAAGTACTGAGGCGCTGGTCCTGTGCGTCATTTAAGGAAATTGTTTTTCGCGGTTCGCAAGGATTGGAATGCCATAAGCATCCATATCATCCATATCATCCATATCATCCATGAACATTCATGAACATTCATGAACATTCATGAACATTCATGAACATTCATGAACATTCATGAACATTCATGAACATTCATGAACATTCATGAACATTCATGAACATTCATGAACATTCATGAACATTCATGAACATTCATGAACATTCATGAACATTCATGAACATTCATGAACATTCATGAACATTCATGAACATTCATGAACATCATCATGAACATTCAGAACATTCATGAACATCCATGAACATTCATGAACATTCATGAACATTCATGAACATTCATGAACATTCATGAACATTCATGAACATTCATGAACATTCATGAACATTCATGAACATTCATGAACATTCATGAACATTCATGAACATTCATGAACATTCATGAACATTCATGAACATTCATGAACATCACATTTTTTCCAAGTTGCTGAAAGGCATGAGGATTCCCATCTCAAGTATCTTGGTCGAAGCCATCAGATTTCACCATTCTGATTCTTAGATGATCTAGGAATGCTTTGGAATGTTTCAGATGGGCGGAAACACGTTGAAAACAGCCCTCCAAGTGAACCATTGGGAAACCAATGAATCCCACCCCCTCATCCATATTAAACACCCTTATTGTATGGCCCAGATACCCTGTGGTAATCAAACACGGCAAAGCAACATTCTCTGTTTTAGATGTGCCATGCTGCCATGCTCCGGTAATTGGAGGCCTTGATTAATTAATCATGATTAATCCATATTAGATTATTAGATGCTAATCTATGAGGGAATTAAATTATGAGAATTCCACACCTACCAGGTGAAGGTGGCTGGATACAAATTTAATATCTGCGCCTCACTGACTCACCTCGTCCAGAAGCTCCTGGCAAGTCCGGCAGTCTGGGCAACATGAGGGGCAACCCGAGCCCAGCGGCTCAGTGTCAGAAAGATTGCCAGAATGTCAGCCATGTCAGAATATAATAATATGTCAGATAGAATGCCAGATACAAAATGCCAGATACAAAATGCCAGCTGGATATGTATATGTCAGAATATATGTCAAATAGAAGGCCAGAACGATCAGAAAGAATTCCAGATAGAATGTCAACATATACGTCAGATAGATTGTCACAGACTGTCAGTTGGTGGGGATCGCTATGTCAGAAGTAATTCTTTGCTGTCACATAAACATGGGGAACTTCAACTAAATCAACTATGTTTAGAATTCAGTCATTTTATGATAGTTATGTAACAACATAGTATTCTATCAACTATTGTACCAACTAATTTAGTTGTGTTTTCAATCAACTGGAACATTTATCAACCAATTATCTTCCAGTCATTTTTCGTTTGCGCACATCTTCAGCGAATCACCGAGGTTATTAGCTGTGCCTCGGCCGTTTTGGATTATAAATTTTGGTGCCATCTCAGACGGCCATCTGCTAAGAAGTATACCAAAAAATATACCCTCTGGTGAACTAACATAGCAATGGAAAATGGCCATTTATAGTGGATTTTCCCATGAAAAATGGTGATTTTCCATTGCTATGTTAGTTCACCAGAGGGTATACCAGATGCGAACCATAACCATGGTGCTGGTATATTTACCTACATAACTGGATGATTTTGGACAAGGGCAAATGTTGGTAAATATTCCAGCACCATGGAGCATTTGGGTTTCTTGTGAATACAAGATTCAGAAGCAAAATCTGATTTGATGGATTTTGAGCTTGTCAGTTGCGTAAAATCATCAATACAAATCATCAATATCCCCATTTTTCATATGTTCTCATGGTGACCGGGAACATTCGCAGCGTTGCTGTTGCCATAATCCAGACAACAATTCTGCTTGGTTGAATCATGTTCAAATCCCAAGGTTGGCTGCTTAAATTCTGGATATATCTCAAATTTTGTTAGTAATATAGCAACATATGGTTTGGTTGTTGAATCCCAGTTGGGTTGAACATGGTTGAACATACTTGGTTGAATCTGCTTTCCTCCCGAATTTTGCTCAGTTAGACTCCCCAAGATTGCCCAGCTCAGATATGCTTAGATGATAAACTATGTTAAAATACCGCACACTTCGAATCTGCAGCTCACAATGTTCATTTTTTGTTGTGTTTGAGCCAATCCCCAAATTTCTGCTGCTTAAGTTTCAAGTGGTAAGTGTAGATTTCATCAGGCGCAACATGGCTTTAGTCAGTTAGTGGATTCAATGCCCAGTCAGTCAAAGTGATCTAAGCCTCCATTTCGATTTCCCCGTGGGAAATCCTGACTGGGATGACACATGTTGCTTCTGAGGAATAATGTACTGTATGATAATGTATGATAATTTATGAAAATGTAATAATGTATGATAATGTATGACAATGTTAGGAACTTCTAAGTTCTACTCCCTACTTCTAAGTTCCACTCACTTTAAGTTGATATACCACCATTTGTTGACAATGCATGGCAGATTGGATTATACCACATGTTGGGTCAACCATGGTGAACCTAGTTATCGCTATGGTATAACTTAATAAGTTAGACATGTCCTTCATTAATCCATTATTAACCATGCTGGTATACATGTTTATATCAACTACATATCCCATTAAGTTGGTAATGTTAGTTGATATAAGTCGGCAAAACCTTCATGTATAGATGATTTTCCTATTAATAGCTCCATTTACTGTAGTTTGTGATTTCCAAGCTAGACATGTTCGATGAAGCCAGAGGCTAATTGATACCCAGTTGCTTAAATATTCATTAATGTTATAGTTGGTAATGTTGGAAGATATTTGATATACATAATATATATATATATATTATGTAAATTATTTAGATATCCATTAAATCCATTATATAAGTTCTCATTCCACAAATGACATAACCCCGAGTTGCTTCCAGGCACTCACAACGTGGCGTATTGGTCCTTCTCCTCCGAGTTAAAGCTCATGGGCTGTGCAGAGCGCCCCTCCGTCGCGGAAGCTCTGCAAGCCTTGCAGCGGGCGGCACAGGTGCCATGGCATGCCATGGCCACAAGGTCGAAAAACATGGAGGTTTTCAGCAGTAGGCCGTGGCATTTCAACACGGCTGGAGAACATGACCAACCAGGAAGTTTTAGGGCTAAAGGTACCCCATGGTGCCCCAGAAGAGATGCAGGCTGCAGGTTTTAGCCATATTTGTTTGCTGAAATCATTCTGAATGATAAGCGCAAAGATGCTGAGGTTTTGTTTTGTCCAGAACTAGCTTTGAAAACGGGACATACCTCCATAGTCACATGTTGTGGAAAATCCTTTACGGGAATACGATTGAGAAGATGCAGTTTTCTTTTTCAGCCATGAATATTTGGTGGGGGGCATAGTTTTATGATGACATAGGGGCATATTGTGGCTATGTAATTATTTTTTTGGCAAGTAAGCCCAATCAGAAACACCAGTCGGGTATTGTTCATAATATACCCCAGCAGCAAAACTGGGTAGGGTTTATTATCTATCCTCTTCAAAATGGTATATACTAGGCGAAGTATTTCAGCCAGATTTTTATTGTCAGCCAATGAAAAACTAGGATGAATGTTCATCAACCAAGCAAATCTTGGAAGGATAGAATTCCTAGTTTTCTGCTGGTGGAAGCAACCAGGAATGGTCATAAAACCACGGAAATGAACACTGCACACCTTTTGAACAAGAGCGAGACGCATGAAGATGGGAAGGGGATTACATCAAATCAATCCACATGTGGATAGTAACATACAGCAACTAAAAACAGGAAGTGCCTCAGTTGCCTCAGTTTCTCTGAATCAGTCTGAAGCTTTTGACATCTTTTGACCATTGGATCTATTGGATCCCAATGCATCTCACTTCGGGAGTTCGGCTTCGTCCCATAGTCCCAGTATGTCCCAGTGATTTTTTTCCCACCGCTGTTGATGATATGGTTTTCTTGGAGAAAACGTTGCCATACCCAAAAGATTCCCAACAAGAATCCCCGTTCTCCTAATTTTTTTTGGGATTATTATGAGTTCTATCCTGAAAAAAAAGGCGCCATTATATCACCATGTTCCCCTGATCAATCCTCATGTTTGATGTTTTTTTTGATGATAATCCCGCAAGTACATGTTGGAGGGTTTCATCCTCAGTTTAATATATAGGAACCCCTAGAAACGTTTTCCCAGGATCTTAGTTCGATGATGTCTTTGCCATCATTTCCAGGTTTCCAGTGGGGATTGCTATAATCCATCAATCTCATTTGATCACAATTAATCCCAATCAATATTCCGTTAAAAATTCACCACCAGAAACAACATTAAACAACCATTGAAGAATATCGCCATTTAATCCATTTAAACACATTCCATTCACAAAAACAAATAACATATATGATCCCCAACATATACGAGTGAAAATTCCCTATGAATCCATAATACCCATGAATAATCCCTTTTTAAAAAGCATTATCCTGACTCTAAGCCACATCCATGTTCATAGCTAATATATATATATATATAAATAGTTAAAATGGATCATTCCCCTACATGATCAATATGTTCATGTTCCAATACATCATAGTACTAAGTTCTAGTTTTTTTTAGATCTACTATAAACCTTTGATCGTAGTACATAGTTATAGTTATAGTTATAGTTATAGTTTAGAAAAAACTATATATTATGAACCATGAATATAACTATATAACTATAACTACAAACTTATAATAACTATGCTGGTAGCATTCAACTAGTATTATGGACCATTAATAGTCAATAGTCGTTGAATGCTACCAGGTAGCGACTTGACCCAGGAGCCCAGATTCCGGCAACGCATTGGGCGCAGCAGTGTGAAAGATCGTGGCGAGCTGCTGAATGACCAAGGCCTCGAGGTCGGACCAAAAAAAAATCCGGGGATGTGGAGGTAGCATTTTAGGACACCTCCATAGTATATGTGACGTGCATGTGTATATATATATATGTATTGTATTGTAATGTATCATATATATATACATAGAGGTATATATAATTATATATATATATTGTGTATATATATATACACATTGTATATTGTGCATAGCGTGTAACAATATACACACTCCCCAGCGGATTTCCATTGACATGGAACATTAACATATTATATCTAGGGCCTAGGGAAACCTTTGGTGATCCATATCTATGTTACCCTGCTGGAGGACATGTATAGTATACATGTGTAGAAACATGAGTTATCTTGAGTCAAATGTCATTATCCAGTTTCTAAAACTGCGAAGCACATTTAATTCAATTCCTCATGGTTTAAAACTTCAAGGATTAAACAGAAACATCACAATTTTCAGGTGATGTTTGTTAAAGAAACATCAGAAACGTCATGATTTGGCAATCTCACATGGCACAGAGTGGTGAATGGTCCTGGTCACAAGATGTTGCTCGGTTTAACCCTTGCAGTTTAGGGCACTGCTCCCACAACCCGTGTGAAGGGCTTGCAAGTCAACGGGTTTACCCAAGTCAGGATGAATCTGTCTTTTTTGCCAGCATTCCTGCATTCCTACATTTGAAGAGATTTCTTCCAATTTCGCCTAGTTTCGGAAAATCCTGGTCCAGGGTAGGTCCGATTTGCCAGAGGTCATGTTGAGTTTGTATCGTCTGCTGGAACTCGCTTTATCGGCAGTGGAAGATGTTCCCAGCTGGGATTGGAAGGAGCCCAGGGCCCAGAAACCAAGGGGACGACAGAACACTTCACAGGAATGATGGTATAACATGGTATAACACCTTTGAACAAATTGCCACTTGAAATAAGTCCTTGGCCATTTAGGGAGCATTGGGAAGTCGAAATGTTGATATATTGTGTAGCTGGGAACACCGATAATTTTCCAGCATTTTCTCTGAAGAAAAAGGTGCTTTCGAAGCCAGCCAGGTGAGGTGTACCGTATGTACCCCCCAAAAATTGCCATTTGATGGAAAGATCATGCCAGTGGCAGCACATCACAGGAGCGGTTGACGCCGACGCGTGTCCTGCAACCGGCGGCCGCGCTGACGGCTGCATGCAGCATGCATGGGCCGCTTCCAATCGTCACCTGGGAAGGGCGACTGGTCACAGGCCTGGCGATGGTAGAGGATGCTGAGGTAACACCAACCCCTTGGCCAAAAATTGGCTTGGAATTCAGAGGGTGTGTGTCAGACAGAATCTATCGGTGTGGAGAAACATGTGGCTATTCATATCGAATTATTCAAAGCATAACTATTCATAATATGTCATATGATCATACTATCATTATATAAGATGGTCATACAACTATTCATATCTAATACCATCTGGTTATTTAACATAGCCAAGGAACATCACCATTTTTAATAGGTAAACCATCTATAAATGGGCCATTTTCCATGGCTACGTTAAATAACCAGATGGTATGCCAAATGTTTTTGCAGCTCCCAGCATTTCCCCCCTGTCCACCCCTTCCGAAGGAGGATCTTCGGAAGTCTGGGCCTGTCGCAGCAGCTGGTTCTTGGATTCCGTGCTGGACGCAGCGTCGCTGGGACCCGGTAGACATCCCTCAATGGATTGGTTTTTGTTGGGAACATCCCAACCGGAAACCATTGATTTTCCCATTTTTTGATCATGGGGCTTTCCGGTTTCAATTTTCCCTTACCCTCCGGTAAACGTTTACATAGCTATGGAAAATCATCATTTTCAATGGGCAAATCCACTCTTTCTATAGCTATGTTAGTCATTACCAGAGGGTGATCCATTGAATCCCATATGATTTATAAGTCAACATGTTTCAACCATCCAAAAATGCAGGAGTTTGCAACCATTGGTTTGTCCAAGTATGTGGGGATTGCCAGGGGGAATCTGTTGTATTCGCTATCTTTTGGACCATCAAATCCAAGATAATGAAGCATGCCAGCAGGCTTCACAAGAAGCATGGTCCATGATTACAGGATATTACAGGGCTATATCACGGTATATCCAAGTTCACAAACGCCAATTGGGGATGGTCATGGATGATCTATGTTTGAATTTGTCTCATTAGACAGTTGGTTCCTGGTTAGTTCTTTGGTGGCATTGCTGGGACATTCAATGAACGGTTCTTTTCTGCTTTTTTTTGTGTTTGTATATATATATATATATATTATACACATTTTTTTATGCATATTTAGCATGTTTCACTTCCAACTGGAGTATCAGAATCTGACGTCTTTGATATGCTGGATGGGTTCAGTTGTATTCCAAATGTCAACTCTTAGCAGGTGCTTCGCCAATAGGGCAGCCCACAAACTGTTCAGGTCGTTGCTGAAGAGCGACAATAGTTGCACCATGTCGCACCCTTTCTTTTTAATCATTTGGAGACCACTATAGTAACCTCCAAAAAGATTAACAAGTAAAATCTTACTACGCTAGTGATATATTTTGGTTTTATCGTTTTGGGGGTTACTAAACAGACTTTATCACTAGAGATTGGTCTAAGGGGTATATGTTTGCCAGCCCAAAATTGCGAGATTGAGTTGATTCCAAGCAATAGAAACTATCGTCTTTACCGTCTTTACCCTTTGCAGCGAAAGCACACAGCGAGCAAGCAGCACAAAGCCACCAATATGACTTGTTTCGTGGAGATTTTATGAGATTATCACTATGAATGATTGCTTCAAATCCCATCGTGGAGGTTCCTAAAATGGGGGTACTCCAAGTCCAAGTCATCCAAAAGTAGACCATTATAGTAGTGAAACCTGTGGTTACTTGGGAATCCGTCATGTTGAGAAACCCCGTGTTCAAACTTCACATCATTTGAAACTATGAATTTGAAATGCCAACTCACAGCTCCAGCCGCGGCCCAGCTCCAGTCTTCCTAACTTGGTTTACACTAATATAATCATATTATATATATATTTACATATATATATACTATTTTATTTTTATATAATTGTATATTGTCTTATATATATATTATTTATAACCAGGGTTGGCCTATTTCACCAGGGGTTTGTGACGTATCCAAATGGGATCTTGGAAACTATATTGAATTCCTCAGAAAGCATATTGAATTCTTCAGGAACTATTTTGGATTTGGGACAACTATGAGCTGTGACTGTGACTGAGACTTAACTTATGCATCGGAAGCTGCACATGATATGTGCATGATACTTGGGAATGCTTTCCTACATCTGAATATTGCATACCGCCACATGGCTAGATACATGTTCCTGGCTTCTGCGCTTCTGAATGGCCGAGCATGCGCGGTTGTACACTCTACTATATTACTCAAAAACTGATAGATATACTATAATGATTGTAGCAATATTTTCTTTTAAAAACATGTTATTACTGTTACTATCGTACTAAACGGTTTTTCAATTTGATAACCTGACACCTTTGACAAGTCATAAGTTTGAAATCTGAATCGGAACTAATTTTCCTTTTCAAAACCACCACGTATCAAACCAACTGCAAACGCTGAATTTTACATAATAAGTTGGATGAAATAACCTAACAAATCACACAATTGTGATACGACACGGCCTCGCTGGCAGAATGGGGTACGGAAAGCATTGACGACATACAACGCACAATGACAAGCAACATTTCATCCAAAATTGAACTGGACTGTACCCGCCTGAATTGTGAAGATGCCTCTGTTATTAACTTTTGACCATTCGCGACTGACATGATTGCTGCACGGTTTGTTACGACCTGTGATCTATGTGACATGTGAGGAAGAGCCATGAGCAAGGATGACGATGATGACCATGAGGAGAGGATGAGGATGAGGATGAGGGTGAGAATGAGGACGATGATGATGATGATGATGATGGTGGTGATGCTGATGATGCTGATGATGCTGATGTTGCTGATGTTGCTGCTGCTGCTGCTGATGATGATGATGATGGTGGTGGTGGTGGTGTGGTGATGTGGTGATGTGGTGATGTGGATCAAAATTCAAGTTAAGTAAAGGAAACAACAGGTCAGATCGGAAGGCCAAAGTTGGAAGTTTAGAGTTTCTATTCTAGCTTTCAGAGTCGGCATGGGGCTGTTTTTGCTCACCCCCAACCACAGAACTGGCGTACCCCATGTGCTGGAAAGTGATGTTTAGATCAAAGTGGGGTGTAGTTGAAGATGTTCAGAGGGCATGCGAATTTGAAGATTGATATTTGCCAGGCAGTTAGTGCATTCCAATGTAGCCCGTGAGATTCTCCATACAGTTCCTGAAGTTTTTCCATATAGTTCCTGAGATTTTCCATATAGTTCCTGAGATTTTCTGTATAGTTCCTAGCCAATTTTTGCAATTTTCAGACCCCAGGAACGGTCGCGACGGTTTCTACGGTTCCATTTTTGGGCATTGGAGGGGTATGGTTGACATGTGGCTTTACGGCTTTACGGGGCCATAAATTGAGCCGGAAGAGCTTTGAAGAGATCCAGGGATATAGAAGCCGTTTGGGCATGGAAAACCAGATTTGGAATTTGCCTGGTTTTTGGAATCGAGGGGCACGTTGATTTAAGTCACGGGGCGCTCCTTCCCTGTGCTGTTTTTTCCGGGTGACCCCCCACAGCTACACCAAGAACATCGATGATGCATTTCTTTCATCACTGGCAGGAACCAACTTGCAGATTTGTTCATGTTGCTGATGATTTCCATCCCACCCATATTCTTAAAGGAATTTTGGGTAGGTTGCTGTGGGCTATACTATTTTGGCTATACCGTTGAATTATGGTAATTACTATATTATGCGGCCGCGCCAACATGCGCCAACGCATATATCAAAACAACTCTTAAAGCACGTCGTACACGAAAAGCTTACAACTTGTAGCTTTTAGCTGAAAATTTGAAACTAATATGTTTTGAAAACATATTTGGATCATAGATAAAACGAGAAACAAACATATGATTTAGGGGTCAGGACCGTTCCGTGCTACAAGGCAGAAACCGTCGCGACCGTTACATGCCATATTCAAGATTACAGTCGGAAACCGTCGCGACCGTTCCATGCTATAGCCCTTAAAAATCGGATATAGTCCGGAACCGTCTGCGACCGTTCGGAACCGTTCCTGGAAACTGCAAAAAAGATATAGTGTAGGAACCGTCGCAACCGTTCCACGCTGTATTCAAGATTACAGTCGGGAACCGTCGCGACCGTTCCCGCAAAACTGGATTCTTGCGTTGTTTTCGCCTAAATATATCAGTATCTATATCCATATATGTTTTGATTTTGCATTAGAATATGTATGTATATATACATACATACATATAATTGTTACATATGTATTTTATATGAATACAATACATCATTATATGTGTATACAAGTATATACATACGTTATATCATATCTTTTGAAAAAGCTGCCTAGATGGATTTTAGAACATAAGCCGGCTATTTATAATTCTATGATTTTGGTTCCAACATCATCATTGATCCTGGGGTTTGGGGGTATGAATGCCCACATCTCTGTAAGTGTTTGAGCCAACTTAAAAGGCTGAACCTAAGTGCAATTCTTTCAGCACAACCCAGTCTTTTCAAGTTCCTGCATTTCTTTCTTTTAGTTCCAACATATTTGTTTATAGTTCCAATATTTTCCCATATAGTTCCTATATTTTCCCATATAGTTCCTATATTTTCCCATATACCCAGGGTGGCCACACACAAATAGGCCATCACTGGTTATAATATATTATGTTATATGTTTATATATTGTTATTATTATTATTATTCTTATTATTATGTTGTTATACAATTCTGTATGTATATATATATATAATTATATTTTATCATTGTATATTATCAATATATATATATATATCACTATATATCAATTACATTTAACTATATTTAATTATATATCATTCTATCATTATATATCACTATATATCATTATTATATCAGTTTTTATTTTTATAAAACACACACATATATATATACACGTGTATATAGTCTAAATATTCATTATATACATATAATTATATATATATACATACGTGTATAGATATAATCTGGCATCCAAGTACCTTCATCCTCGGCCAAGGCCCATCTGTTTCATTCATCGGGACATTGCCGAACACTGCCCGCGGCTGGTTGCGGCCAGCAGTTGGTTCTATGTGGAGGGGCGGACCACCATCGTGTGGCAGCAATCCAACAACAACCCGGAGAAGGACCAGTACGAAGGGTTTAACCGTTTAACCAACACAAATGTTTTTTTTTACATGAATCAACTTGAATCATCTAAAAGGGGAATATAATATATATATATATCATATTCAAGGTTATAACATGGGTGTATAACCAATGATATGTGCTGTGTTCAACCATGGTGGTGGTGCCCAAATTTAGCTCAATTTGGTGTGTAACTAGGCTATGTAATTTGGGATTAAGTAGGTTTCTGGTGATTATAATCACAGGTTAGGTAGATAGGGTTATAAGCCAACTCACAACTAGGGGGCACCACTGTGTCAGGGAAATGGTAAAAAAGGCATCATGAGTTGTTCTTTATTTTCTTTGGGTCCTTTTTGTGTGGTACATGTCTTTAAATACAACATTCAGAAACGGCATTTACGGTGTATGAGAAAATCGGGTAGCAGCCACACGATGAAACCGTTGTAGGGAACACTGATGAACCAGTGGATGGAACGGCGGAACCCTCCTGGCCTGAAGTGGATGAGCAGCGGACTATCCCGGCCTGGTCCTGCCGTGTTGTTTATTTAAGCACTGAGTCGTCAGTAGCAGTGTAGCCTCATGACGACATGATACTTTCCATCATTTTCTGAATTTCTTCCCATCATCTTCATCCTCTTTCTGGTTGTATCATTCAGTTTCCATATCATTTTTCCTTCCATTTTTCTCAATATGTTCATCATTTTCTCATCATTTTTAATCTTTCTAGCAGCAGTGTCTCATCCTCCAGTCCTAGTCCTTGTTGTAGCGCTCTTCCAGGAGCTGACATAGGTCTCCGAAGCCTTCAGCGAAGTGTTGAGGCGACAGATCCAAGTGGTGTCTTGTGACTGGGCTCGGACAGGAAACGAATGGGGGAAGCGGGGTACCCCGGGTCGCCCAACTGGATGCCTAGTGATGTGGATGTTATGTTCATCCTTTGCCATAAATATGGGAACATATACAGATCTAATGATATGTGGATAGATGATGTATGGCGAAGTGGGTTTTCTAAATCTGGGGTGCCCTAAGATCATGTATATACTAGCGATTCATGGATGTTCATGCTGCATCTCGCCCTGTTTGACCCATCGCCATTCCAAACATCTTGATTTATGGCCTTTGAAAGAGGAAGTTGAGGTTTATATTTGAGTGGGGAACATTGGGGAAGCCATGAACAATCAACATGATCAATTTTTATGTGCTATAACTTGTCAACATCTCATCAATTGGAATATATATCCCGTTTCTCAAGAGCTCTAAGTGGCCGTGGGTCCGTGGGTTTTACCACCGTCATTGCTGGGACGGAGTCGATTAGTGACTGGGATGCCTCTCCCACTGGATGTGACTGGCCGAGGCCTCCGAATTTTTGTTTTTTTCCGAACACGTTGGACACCCTCGAATTCAGTGGTTACTCATCATTATCCCCATTTAGATTGCTATATATATATATGTGAATATGCATAGCCCCATGTCTGGACAAACATGCCATATATGATATCATCATATACATATACAGATACGCATTAAATGCATATGAATAAACACATGTGTATTCATAAACATCCGCATAAACATATATATATACACAATATACACATGTATATATAATACATTTGATTTCAGTACATTTGACATCTAACCACTTACCATTCCTAACTTTCGCACAGGCGTTTGTGCGTAGCGTTGTATTTAGGCAATTGGATCGCGCTGGAGCTGTTCTTCAGTCCCAAAGTGGAGCCCAAGGAGACTGACGCTTGGCGCAAGCAGAGCTCGGGTTTTTTTGTTCGAAGGTGTTGGCCGAACCGCATGAATTGTTGCGAGAGGATCTGCAGATGGTCAGGAATCACATGTTCTACAGAGGGCTTTTCGGCATTTTTTGGCATGACCACTATGAGATTATATACTGTAATCCCTATGCCGGTGATCCCACAGAGTCTTGGGAATGATATTTTTGGTGGTGGTTTTCTTGGATGAGATGGTCTGTCCTTGTGGTTCCACTGGACAGCTGATTTTCGACCCCCAGGATGGTTCAACGACAAGTTTTGTGGGTCAGCTTAGCCATGTCC
The DNA here is from genome assembly GCA_947184155.2 of Cladocopium goreaui. Classification (NCBI taxonomy): domain Eukaryota; class Dinophyceae; order Suessiales; family Symbiodiniaceae; genus Cladocopium; species Cladocopium goreaui. The sequence continues at coordinate 385,760 of CAMXCT020002224.1, read as the reverse complement.
CATGTCGACGTGGATTTCCCAGGAATGGTTCTCAGATGTGCCTGGCTTGATCAAAGAACGGCTCCGTGCACAGCCTTCCTTCGCCATGATTGGAGGCAAGTTTTTGGAGATCTTGGAGTGCAAATCATAGATGGTCATAGGAAGTGGTTTTTGAGTAATGTGGGTAAAACAATGCCATAAACCATCCTCCAATTTCATCATGAATAGGTGGTATAAACCATTCCCAAATAGGTGGTTTGTTAATGTTTGTTATTGTTTTACCCACATTAGTTGTGTCTGAACATGGGATCTGCCGGGCCCCTGAGTTATGGCAATTTTCATGGAACAATGATGATTTTTCACAGCGGATCTGGAGGTATTCTGTACCAGGTTGCCAAAGGAGCCTCATCCAACTCATGATCCTTGTTTGATTGCGTGTTTTGCACGGGGTCACAGAATTCAGACATGATGGGCCTCCACTTCAAGTGGTCAGAAGGGCTTGCCCTTTTTTTTTTAACTCGAGAAGATTTGGAACTTTGAAGGATTTTTGCTAGGACAGGGTTGTGGTATGGTGGATTGAAGCCCTTCATATGCTGGCTTTGCAATTGGCGGAGGTGTCCTGGTGCTTGCCACGCATTTCGTGAAAGAGGCGGGGCTGAACAACATGGCAGCATGGCTGGCTAGTGTAAAGATAGTTCATAGAGACTTCTCAAGAACCTCAATACAAGTGATGCTACAATGATACGTTCATAAAGCCTTGGGATTAATCTGGATTTATTGGCAATTGATTTCTGTGCATTTCTTGGAGCGAGCTACCTGGAGTGTTGTCTTCATCCAGATTCTATGCCTACTGTTTCCCTAATTTCTGCTTGACCCTACAGAAAGAACCCCTAGGAGAGGTTGGTTGACCAGAAAGGTGGTGTTGTTCTAATTATTTGGTTGGTATTGATTGAAAATGTCAAGCAAATTGGGCCCATAATTCACCATGACAATTGGTCCACAATGGACACCCCTCCCCCAGGTTCATAGTTCTGACCCAAGACATTGTCCCATTGAAAAACTGTTATGTTTGTACATTTTTTAAATATATGCTGTGGGTGTGTCTCAAAATCTTGTGTCTATGTTATATATTACACATACATACACACAGATACACCAATTTTTTCCATCAATAATCGGTTCATTCAATGTTAATCATGCTATCTCCATTGCTGTGTGGTATATACACACATGTTTGTTTCGTCAATTCATTGAAACCATGATTAACCACATTAGCACCTCTCATATATAGATATTGATTTGTCTGACAATAGGGTTTTGATGACTTATCATTGTTTTGCGTATTCAACAGGCCATAAACTGTATACACCAATTTCAGACACACCCATCATATTGTCGATTCTAATTAACATTCTATTCAATCGTAGTATATCCAATCCATATATACTAATTGTATATGGATATATATATATATAATATATATATATATATATCATTATATATAATATATATATATATCCATATACAGTAATCATATACATATTCCCCCTATTTCCCCATTGACCCAGGAACACTTTTCACCCGCTTCAGGCCGCAGAGCGTGCGGCGCTGGCCGCAGCTGCTCTGGCGCTTGCGTTGCAAGAGATGGGGAAGACACGGCAGGATGCCGAGGCTGGTACACTTGGAGTGGAGACATGACCCAGCCTTGGGAGATTTGGGATATATAATGATACATATATATTTATTATATATATATACATACATACATAGTGAATCCAAATATTGTAATGATATCATCCATAGATCTAGTTTTGAATTCCAAAATATCATAAGATATCGAATGGGATACAATGGGATGTGTATCTGAATATAATCTATGATCCATTATTAATGGGACTCTTTGGGTATTGATCAAAATGGGGTACCCCAATAATTGGTGAACTTAGTCTTTTTTTGGACCTATTCCCATATGGTAAATTCAATTTACATATTGACACAAACATGTGTATTATACTATTTCTTTGTGTGATATTTTGTATATATATATATGATTATATATATATAATAATATATATATATATATATATGTGTGTTGGATGTGGAGTCTATGGAAACCTATGTACTGTATTATATGTATATACATGTATATGTATGTACATATAACTAATTAAATATATATATATATATGTTGGATGCAATGTATATACATATATGTATATATACACATGATATGATATTATTGTATGTGTGTGTACAAATAATATGTCTCATATGTTAGTAATATGCATATTTACACAGAGCGTCTCGATCTCCCCGACAACATCGATCCATTGATCATCAGTAAATTGCAAAAACAAAGTGCTTTAACAGTTCAGCTTGCCATCGTTGTAAGTCAAACCCAGTAACGTCAACTCCGGATGAATCAACCCTTAGACAATATATTCCCATACGGCATACCCCTAATAATTATAAGACACCCCCCTCAATGGTTGCAAGTATGTGTGAATCCCCTATATACTAAACCAAGGTTTCGGGGGGTGTTTAATATTAGGGGAACTGGATCATACCAAAACTATTGATGATTCAAAACCCAAACAGAGGCATACCAGCAAATTATAGAAAATTCAGTAACTCTTCAGGGAATCGGGAATGATTTTGAACAATGCCAGATTCTATCTACTTTAGGATGACCTCAGTGTACATATATATATAAAATTATATTATATATATATATATATTTGTATACACCAGCTATTTTTTGATCACTACTCACCAACATCAAGTTTCCAAAGTTAGGCCTTGGCCCGTGAGACTTGCGACCCTCGGCTGCTGTCCTGGGAATCCTGGGAATTTGTTGAGTGGATCCTCTCTGGTTATGACTAACAGTTTGCCATAGAAAATCACCATGCTATTAATAGGTAAATCGTCTATAAATGGGCCATAGAAATGCCATCACAAATTTCTGAAAATTTAACATAGCTATAGAAAATCCACCCATTTTTAATAGGTAAATCATGGTAAATCATCTATTTTATAAATGGGCCATTTCCCTCTGGTTGAGTGGATACCCTCTGGTAAACGTTTACAGTTTGCGACATAGAAAATGGCCCAGTCGAAATAGTGAGTTTTCATGAGTTTTCCCATTCATAGCATGGTGATTTTCCTTAGTTTTTTGTTAACGTTTACTAGAGGCTACTCATGACATTCTCAGGAATCTAAAAACGGGACCATGGCCAGAAAAACTGGAGACCAGGAATAGAAACCTAAACATCTTAAGATATCTTAAGACATGAGAAGAACAATAACTTAAAACAGGTGCATCTTCAAATTCAGTTGTTAAAATGTATCATGTCCAGGGTTTCAGCCGTTGATTTTGTGCCGGCCAAGGAGAAGATCCGATCTTTCACATCTGAGCGCTTTTGGGAAGCAAGTTCCAGTCAAAGCCATGCGGGATACAACATCAGGCGGAGACTTGTGGTGACTGGTTACTCTATATCTTTTTCAAAGCAGTGGCAAGAAGCCATCAGATATGAAATGATATGAACTTCTGGCGTCGCGGGTTGAAATTATAGGCCCTTACATATATTATATAGATCTTAGATAATCTTAGACTCTTAGACTTATTGATTAATTATATATACAGTGTCCTTGACGTTTCCCCTTGAAACACCATGGTTTCCGATCAAAAGAACTCACTTCGGCCAGGCAGGTCCGTAGCACAGAAGTGCTCCTCCCAAGCGGCATTGGCGAAGAAGCGACACTGCCCGGATTGATGGGAAGCTTCGGCGCGGTGGTATCTTGGCACAGGGAGACAGGCCTGATCCGTTTCTCGAATAAGATGATGATATATGCTGATGATGCTGTTGATTGTCCCATTGTCCTTTGATCATATCCTCCTCTGTCAAAAAATTCCTTGCCGGGGTAGTGCTTTTGTTTTTTCAAGTTTGACCAGGTGTACCTTGCTTGCCTTACTTGCTTTGTTGGAAAGCAAAACATATTATGTGCTGAAGTTTAAAACATCTGGAGGGAAAAAAATGATCTCTTTGAATATGTTTGTGCCTACTCTTATACCTTAAGTTTGCTGGCAAGATATGTTGCAGCATTTTTTTTAATGCCTAGACACCACTAGTAGCATTTCGCTTTTCATCAACCATTCCGAGGAGCAATACGAAGATGATGAAGAAGCAAACGCAATGAGGCATGCGCAAAAGCCAAAGGTCTCCAGACTGGGTCAAAAAGGAATACCCAGACCATCCTAGATCACGGATGTTGACGATTTCTTGTATTTCAGCATCCAGTTTGGGGTCTGAATCATAACATACATATATATATATATATGTATATAATTATAATTAATGATAATGATAATAACTATTATTGTCATGACTCAAAGACTCTCAAACAAGCACAGGACGATTACCAACCACTGATGATACAATTTAAACTTGAAAACTCTCCGGGGCTGATGCAATCCTGTGCCACCAATGGCTGCTTCAGCTTGGTTCAGCTTCCCAGACATAGCCGCTATGATTCAACCTGAAATTACAAAAAACATATGTAAATAATGAAACCATATGAAAGCCCATTATATTTTGGTTTTAAATCTAGCCCATATTTTCATATATTTTCCCACAGCGGCTGAAACGGCTTGGAATCAATGAAACAAGCAGAACATCATTTTTCAACACATTTGCTAAATATAGTAACAAAAACATCACCATATGAAACTCATCCCAAAACATCCCCATGATACCAGGCTCCGCGCTTGTCCCGGGGAGCGCCGTGACCACGAACTCTTCACCGACGCTTTGGGGCGGATCCTCTCGGACCACGGCACCGTGAGCTACCGCAAAACTGCCGCGCCGGCGAATGCCGCGGAGATCTTGGCGGTGAAGGAGACATGAGCACTATTCAAAACCACTCAAAAGCGCTGATTGATGACTATACTGACCTATATGAGATTTATATAAATCGAACATGTAGGAATATAATATATAATATAATTGAGAACATGTGGTTGGTTGATGATAAGGGATTATGCTGCTCAAGCTATTCGGGGATATCACAATCCATTGAGGGAATCCCGTCATATGATTGGATCATGCCCGTGATGGTTTCACCCGCAAAGATATGGCAATTTCATCTGCGGGGGTCTATCCATCTGCAGATCCATCACAGTTTTTATGGTTTCTCCGGAAGAAATTGAGATCTAAACAGAAAAAAACGAACATTTTTTGGCAGCAAAAGTAGTGATGGTGACCAATATTTGGCAAGTAATTTTGGGTAACAACATGTAACAGACCATAACATACCAATTCTATGAGATTGTTCTTCTTGCTGGATAGTTTTCAGGGTCTTATTTTACTCATCAAAAATGGCATCAGTTCACAAGATGTTGGGGCGATATACCAACTATTTGGCAGGGTTTTTAACCATGCTAGCATACGTTGGATGCACATGCAAGTCGAGTGAGGAATCAGCTTTGCCTGCAGCAAAATGTCATGGCAGGAACAGCAAAAGCGTGTGGGAGAGCGTGCAGAACATTTCTACAGTTGCTTCCTTGAAAGTGCCTTTTTTGCGACTGAAGCGACTCCCCACCTCCACTGTAGGCCTGACATGCAGTAGGCATGGCTGTGTGGCCATGTATTTGGTCCATGTGGTCCATTAGCAAGTGGGGAGCATCCCAAGAATCTCTCAGTTCTATCCAATTCCTGTGATGGGCTTATTAAACCAACTGGATGTCTCCGAAGTCATCTCACCATCTAAAAAGGTGGATACCCTCTGGTAAACGTTAACAAAAAACTATGGAAAATCACCATGCTATGAATGGGAAAATCCACTATTTCGACTGGGCCATTTTCTATGTCGCAAACTGTGAATGTTTACCAGAGGGTATCCACTCAACCAGAGGGAAATGGCCCATAGAAATAGATGATTTACCTAATTTTACCTATTAAAAATGGGTGGATTTTCTATGGCAAACTGTTAAATTTTCAGAGGGTATATATGGTACAACCGCACCCCGAAATACCCCGCGGTGTCCCCTTCGTTATATGATCAGTGGGGAGGTCCACAAAGGACCCACTTCTTTACACCCTCGGCTACGCACTGAGGTGTGTTTGGGGATGCCTACAAACCCACACGCGATTGGGTGTCATCCGCGAGGTGCAACATATATCTGGAGTCATGGGGAAGATGTATATATATATGATGATTATATATGATTATATATGAATATAATGACTTAAATGGTCAATGGAAAATTGATATTTTTTGGATAGTGGATAGAAGTGGTAAATCATGGGCATTTTTTCGAGGATGAAACCAGCAATGTCTCTTTGGTAAATCATCAGGGACCATCCCCAGCGACATTGATCTGTTTCCCAACCAGGCAAAAGAGAGGACACACGGTTCTGACCAGGTTGATATTTTATAACATGTGGGTATGGATCAATACTTATTAATACCATTTTTAGGGGGATGAACATCCATTTACCAGCTATTTTGATGTTCACCAGGGGTACAAGGTTTTGACACACTGCCATGTTAATTATCAAAAAAAACATGTATTTGTTTTATCACCTTTATCAACCAGGCTCATTGTTTTTTAATTTTAAAGTTGATAAAGGTTGTATGGTGTTTACCACATCATAGATCACAGAATCACAGAATGCTGGATCTGGCTGGAGTACTGCACCACCCAAGCCCTTACAACATCTTGGAACTGGGACAACTTATATAAATATAATTAAACGTTTAACACTATATATATAATATATGCATAACATGTCTATCATCATATGTTACATACGTTTTTTTTGTAACACCTGGTGATGGGTCACTACCTATTTCACTATAATTGGGGGGATGAATCTCCAAAAAAATATGAGTATGTTGATCACAGCTGTACCAGAGTTGTGATCAATAGCCATATGTTCATATGTATTTGGTCAGTAATGGACAACTATCCCATAATGGCCAGATAATCAGGTTAGTTAATTGTGATTATTCACTATCTATCCAAATCCAGATATTAATACCGGTATAATACCCACACACATAAATAAACATAATATGCTTCCAGGTTATCCACTTATCTATCCCATATCTTAATTTGGCCTACATCGTAATTGATCCAAACAGGGTGGTTATTATATCCTGAATTTTCATAGAATCCTATCAAATCCCATATCTAGCCATTCTTCTGTAGATTTTCCCTCAAACTAATCCATTGAAAACGTAAGTATGGTTGGTTTCGACATTATAATGCTATATAATCTCCATATACCCTCCAGTAAATTAACATAGACCCTGCCACATATGGACTTGGAAGATTAGTTTCTCTCCATATTTCCGCTCAGAAAAGGGCTATTTTTGTCCGGGTCGACCTGAATTGGGGGAGGGTATTTAATCCCCCGGCCATTTCAGGAACCTAAAATGGAGGTACCTACCATATATAAGGCCTATATAAGGCCTATGTAAGTGAATATCCCCACAAAATATGGCCTTATATGGTACTAACGTACCTCCATTTTAGGATCCTGAAATTCCCATTGACTGTAGGTTGTGTGTCTACCCGGGCCGTGGCACTGACGACGCCTGTGGATTTGACTTCGTGGTGCTGGACACGGCACAGCGGATCGTGCCGTGCCAGGGGAAGCGCTCCGTGAGGCGACGCCAGGGTGGCGCCAGGACGACTCGGTAGTTGATGGGTCATTCCGGGGAATTCTACCATTAAAGCAACATAGCTATGGAAAATGGCCCAGTTAATTATATAATATATATATATATAATTATATATAATTATATATAAATCTGATTTTCCCAGCTATGTTAGTTTACTGGAGAGTACTACCTGGGTTATTGTTCCCCTCAAAGGTTATAGGACTCCACGCCTATGTAACACAAATGTACTCACATATATACACATACACATTTGTTTGTTGTGACTGTCTTTCTTTTTGACCGGTTAACTTTGATGTAGTTGTTTTGTTCATCAAATGAATAGATTCAAAAGGGGTTGATTGTATCCGCACACCTTAATTTTTGAATTTATTTCGGCGTCCATTTCTTGACATATATATATATACATATTTATCATCCTACTAAAGGTAACAAACAACCAAGATACGATATACCTCTAATGTCAACCCGAATCAATACTCACTTCCTAGTTGATCAATTGGCTGCGAACCCCAAACAGGCGATAGTGTACCGTCACAAACGGTATGCTCCTTTTTAATGATCATGGGTTTAGGAATATTGTGTCAACACTATATAAAAAGTATAGATGTGTACAAACATACATACCTACCTACCTACCTACATACATACATACATACATACATAGATAGGTACATAATATATCAGGATATCTATACTATACATATCCAAAAGATACATTTCCCAATGCTTTGAAGATGTTTTCTCTTCAAAGGCAGAAAAGTGCCATCAATAGCCCAGACTATCCATCTAGCCGAATGGAGCCAGGTGTTTCATCGAAGTTAAAGGCTCTGCTGGAGACTTCAATGGGATGCTGGTCTGTGGTTTCGAAGTTTTTTGCATTGTTCGTCGATCTTTTGATGCAGTTGGGATTGCAATTTAATCCATTATCCAAATGAAACTCCTGGTCCAGAGGTTTTCCTTCGAGAAAATGGAGCTTACTTGAGTTACACCCAAATTGCAATGGCGATCCAAATCAACTGATATTTGTGACTTGCGTTGTATTTCAATATTTGTTTTTCAGGCAGGCTGCAACTGCCAGGATGTTTTGCTTGAGCGCCAATGAGCAACGCAAGCGCGATCAGATTGCTGCCTCGAAGAGCGATGGCAACGCCTATGTCATTGCTGTAGTGGACAATTTGGTGCCTGGCTCCGAGTTTAGTTCTGGTGATCCTTTCCGATAGGAGTTCCCCTGCTGTAGGGACCCCAAAATGAACAGTTCCAGAACAAACACCGCAGTTTCTAGTAAAGATGAATCTAGTCTGAAACAGGTTTGGTCTATTTTTTGAAGATCATGAAGATCCCTCCGGTAAAGTTTGCTGGCTGGAACACCCACCGTTAATAACATCCCTGTGGAAATCGCCAGGAAGAACATGTTTTATTCCCTTGGGTCGATTTGCAGAGGCTTCCGAGGTTCAGATGAAGATCAACCAGGGAGATTTTTGCAGATTTGCAGGCATTGCAAAATCAAATGAGGGAGACTATGGTTTACCATGACATATCTCCAGTGTTCGGTTGGTGTCGTTTGCATTCTCAGTTGAGGATGGTACGATGTATCCTTATACTGTACGGACATATATATATATATATTAATATTTATATGATATTAATATTTTGTCTTATATTATGTGTATATTTCCATAATATATATATATATACATGTAGAACTATAATACCATGTTCAGCTACTTTTTTGATGGGTTGAAACCACCCGACACTGATGGCTATGCGGCTATGGGACTCATCATTTTCACCGCTTTTTTACTCAGTGGATTCAGGTCTTTAAACCAATTCGGGATGATGACAAAAGCCACCCAGAATTGAGGAAAGCACTGGGTGTTGTGGCCCCAAAGAATCACCAACATTGAAGAATGGAACGCATGAATGTTGTGGCCCCATATTTTTGTTGTTTTGCAATAACAAATATAACAAGTCTTAAATATGCCGAACGTTACACACGATGTATCAAATTATTGCATGGTAATCGTAGGGTGTCATCTTGTGTGGTTCTCTGCCTCAGGAGAGTTTGGAATTTGCGTCCATACGTCACTTCATTTGGAGCGATGCTTGTTGGTAATGTCAAATGGGCTCAAATGGGTTTGTCTGAAAGTGTGGTATAGCATTTTAATAGCCATTGAATGGGGAATATGACGGTAAATCATCAACTGTTGGGGTTCAGACAAACACAAATCTGGTTTACCTTCCGTCCCAGGGGCAAAACTAAGCCCTGAATGGTGAGCACACCTGAAACAGGTGGGGTATCGACCAAGGATTTGGTTGCCAGTCTTGGCTTGCTCAGCGTCAACAACCAATCAGATTATGTAAATCTGTTGTAAACTACCATGATTGTTGGAATTGTATGCCCTGAATTACTCATCCGGTCGCCACACTTTTGTTTCTGGAACGTACCATGTTTCCCATGTTTACTTTCTTTGCGGGCTGGAGGGTTTTATCACGTCGAAAATTCCATCTTGTTTGAGAACCAAAATTATGTCTTTTTCCACTGTTTTGTTTAATAGATAAATAGAGGATAATCCGATAAGCGACGGAAGAATGGGTTACTGTAATGGTCCTAATACTGAGGTGAGCGGTTCCAGATCTGCAGAGCTTTTTGATTGTTTTGATTCTGCAGAACTATAAATCGAACATCGTGAAATAGTGAAAATGAATGGCGTCCTAATGGTGCTACCCAAAAAAACACTTCTCAACCCTTAAAATGCATCAAACTGTTCCAGACCTTTGGTTTTGTTAATTCTTAACGGATTTTGACGATTATGATCAATTCCAACAAAAACCTCATTTATTTGATAGACGATCAAAATTAAGGAACGATTCCCTTGTTTCATTTTGACTTACTGTGCCAGTACATAGTTTTATGTATTGGAACCTGTGGAGCTTGATGCCCCCATTTTCCTCTATACAATTCTATACATATGTATTATTTCAGACATGTTCAAAAAGTGAATATTCATCCCAATCTCATTAATATAGTTAATCACCGAGTCCTTCAACCCACAAAGTGACGACGATCCTCAACTGCTGCACTTGGCCCGACTCCTTGACCAAGACCTTGTAGAGGTCCTTGTGAGAAGATCTTGTGGGGATCCTGGTGAAATCCTCTGAAAGCTCCTCAGGTCCTTCTATGAGCGTTTTCGTGGTGGTATGATCTTGAACAAGATCGCGATCTTTAGATCTTCCTATTGAATAGGTCAATCCCCTATAAATCTCCTATATTCATTATATTCTTGGTGACTCCCATTTTGAAACCCCAAAGTTGGTCATATTGGTAGAGCTTCAGAAGCGCTCAGGACGATCCTCAGCTGCTGCGCCTGGAAGCCGACTCCTTCCTGGCGCGGGTCGACCCCGCCGCCGGCCGCGCCGTGGCCGGCCGGGCGGCGCCGGCAGCGGCGCCCGCAGCAGCAGCGGCGGCAGCGGCGCCGGCCAAGAGGGAGACGCCTGTGGCGACAGTGAACATCCCGGCGGCCAAGGTGAGTCGGCAGTGAAAGATGGGGAAATGATTTGGATAATTTCTGATATAATATACAATATAATAACAATGATGATAATAATAATAATTTTAGTAATAATGATAATAATAGTAATTATTATATATATATATATATATATAATAATTATTATAGTAATAATAACAATAACAATAACAAGAATATTAATGATAATAATGATAATAATTAATAATAAAAATAATAGTAATAACAATAATATATATATATACACATTATATTATACATACTGGTTGATCTTTTTTCCAAGACATTTATATCATTTCCAATCAACTACAAGCATTTATATAAATGATAGACACACTTTATCTTTTTCGGTGAAACTTAAGTGACCTCAGAATTCAACTGAGGTGGGTTTGGTCATTGGCAAAGGTGGCGCCACAGTGAAATGGATGTCACAGGAATCTGGAGCGCAAATCCAAGTGGTGGACGGAAACACACCAGGCCTGGCAAATCTGAAGCGACTTGGTATGACTTGGTCGGATTTTCGCGATTTTCGGGTAGCCCGGGTAGCCCCTCGCAGTTTTAGAAATGGATGTTTGAAAATTATGCCCCTGGAAAACTGACCGTTCAAAAGTGTTCAAATGCGTAGACAAATATCCCTCATTTGGGAATGTTTGAATGCCAGTAGAATGGAGTGCAATGTCCAGGTGCCTTTTCAAGCACCCCACATACGATTGGTTTGCTTGCTATTAAACGCAAACGCATTGGTTTTGATCTTTGGAACCATTTCTTGATCCAAACACCTACTCCTGAAACCTACAAAAAAAGATAAAGCTTGCTGCTCACTTTGAATTGGGTATTCTAAGTCAATAACCAGCCGGAAACAAACGTACAAAGGGAATGCGCACCATTTCTGTCAATGTGTGTTGTCAAAGTGCCCCTGAAACCAGCTTTGATTCCAAATTGGTCTTACATGTGACATCATGTGACACATCGTAAGCTTCCGAATTTTTGATCCCAATCCCATAGGATCCATGTATGGTATATATGCTAACATTTCGGGTACCGGTATATTGATGGTAAATGTTACCATATATAGCAGCACCATGGATCCGTCATGGGAATTTGTTTTCTTCTTTTCTCAGTGAAATCATATGATTCGTTTCCGCTGAGGATAGAGGGTAGCAAGGCTCAGATCCACCATGCCAAACAGCTGATTCAAGAGGCTCAAGTGGGCCTTGCAACAAGAAAAAACTGCTTGGTGGTTGATGGATAAATTGTTATATATATATATAACTATGTGTATATAGATATATAATTATTAAATATTGTTAATATAAGATCATATATCATTATATATATAATATTATATCATTATATATAGTCATATATATATATGATTCTATGGAAAACAAGGGTGATTTCGGCCCTAAAATAGGGGTGGATGATCCCACGTGTCCTTTTTGTGGCTTGAAGCCACCAATTTACCGAACATCTTTGCATATCCACAGATTCGTTCGGTAAATATAAGTTGAGTAGGGTAGTTTTGCGTTGAAAAGAAGTGCATGGCAATAGAGAACATACCAAGAACGGCAAAAGAGAAGATGTTTTTTTTAGGGGAAGGTAAGACTTAAGATTAGCCATGAAGAAATTCACAGATTTGATTATTTTACAGGGGGTGCCCAGATACTTTTTCTGTTTTCTGGGTCACTTTCTGGTGGTTCAGTCAGACAAAACCACCCGATAGTTTGATGGTGACCCAGCCAGTTCTAATCCGCCTGGATGCCTCTGGTAAGATCTGGTAACCGTTACGATAGCTACGGACTTTTTTCGCAACATGTTTCACAGCTCATCCAACACAATTCAACGACAAAAAGATGGCCATTTACAGGTCATTTACAGGTCATGAAAAACAAAATGGCCATTTCTCATAGCTATGGCCATCCCCTCTGGAAACCGTCGAAAATCGCCAGGTCGTCTACAGCCAGAGCAGCCAGTGGGACGCGCGCACCGGCCGCGTGTGGAAAGGCAACGGCTCCGCCGGCTCGGTGTGGGGGCCCCACGGCTCCGCCAGCTCCTCGCAGGGCTGGCAGTGACGGCAGTGATGAGCACCTCCCAGATTATCCAACTGGGTTGCATTGCTGGATCCATTGGTAAGATGGGAAATTGAAAATCAAGAAACCATCTCCAAGTTGATCATAAAGGGTTGTCTATGGTTATGAAAACAATCCACATTGGATGTATTATTGGGGTTAGCGCAAGAGCAACCCTGGGGCCCATGTTTTGGAAACCCTTAGAAAAGAAAAGCTGTAATGGATCGAGATAATGATAGACCTTGAGGGATAAATCAAACAGACACAGTATAGTACCACCAAAAAGATAGAAAAAACATAGGAAATAAATAGTAAAATCCCACAAAAACAAAGTAAAATAAGATTACATCTATACGTTCTATCCTTTCTAGTGGGGTTAGAACAAAAACAGTAGCTTCAATCATGGCCAGCTGCCGCTGCCGTTGGACGGAACAGGAATCTTCATGGCCTGGATGAAAAATCACCATGATTTTTGGTTGATAAATCAATGAACTAAATGGGCCATGTTCAGCAAACGGTAACACATTACCAGAGGGTAATCATCCTGCTTGTTTTTTTGATGTCACATGATATCATCATCCTGAGTATCATTTTATTATAGAGCATATGATGTTTATGTTCTTCATGACGTATGTATCGTATTTAATACAATCTATATGTAGTCATCCTGAAGTAGATAGAACATGGGATGTTCAAAGATGTGTCCATTCTACACACATTTTGCTGATAATTAATGTATTTTATACATTATATGTATGTATGTATATATATACAATCATCCTGATGTAGACAAAAGGAACGTTATTGACCTAAATTGTGCTAATATATGGAATAATTCTATATTATATATATATATATATCATTTAATATATATATAATATAACATAATATAAATATAGTATGATATATTATATATTATATACTATATATAATATGATATATTATATATATTATATATATATTAAATATTATATATATAATATATAATATAATATAATATATATAGATAATATGGTTCACCCTTGACTATACTACTATGTATATTTAGTAACCAGACATTTCCAGGATGACTATACACATAGGATTATACATGTATCACGCTTGAAATGATCAATGAAGTACGTTACCGAAAACTCTACGGGAAACAAATCCAAGCTTTGACCCGCAAACATAAGGCTCAACCCTGTATTTGTTTTTGTTCCATGAAACCAATTCTAGAAAATGAACAAGTTCCTCACAGCAGGAAACTTGGGCCCAAAGGTTCCACCCAATTTTCACCGCCGCTGGAACAGTCTACGGGAAGGAGAGGCTCCTGCAGAGCCCCCCCTGTGAGCAGCGTGGTACGATGAAAAAAAGTCACAAGCAGCCACAGATCATGAACAACGCGGGTTTAGAATCGTGTTCGTTTCTCAATGTCAATTTATCTATTTTTATTGATTCAGCATGATTCAGCATTTACAATCATTTACTATTAGTAACCAATATTTAACACATCTACCATTCTTAAAGATTTCATGTTTTTCAGCTTTGATCCTACGTTTGTTTAAGGTTTTTTCGAACAAACAGCCATGGCTACCCCATGGTGGATCCAGTGGATCCATGGATGGTTTTTCCATGGCTATGTCTGTTAGTCATAACCAGATGGAGATTGAAATATGTTAAATATACCATTGATAAAGCAAGGTGAGCCATAATTTTCTGGCGCCATTTGATTTGCTCCAGGTGATGTGGAGACTGCAGATCAGGTGGATATCGAGTGGACTGACTATGAGAAGAGGCGCTACAACAAATACAAGGCGCGCAGGGCCCTGCGGGGCCCTGCGGCTGCGGTTCCAAGATCTTCCAAGATCTTCCAAGATCTTCCAAGATCTCCCAAGATCTTCCAAGATCTTCCAGATGACGCTCATTCTCAGTGTCAATGAGTCAATGTAGATGCATCTGACGATCTTGTTCAGAGATGTTCAGAGTTGTTCAGAGTGGGTACATTGTGGACATTTGGATATAATATAATGTGGTTTTTAGCCGATCACCAACCTACCATTTGATCATTTTTATGAGCCATTTAGGGTAATATGGCGGATGGTTTATGGCATTGGAACACATTACCCCTGTGAGTTGTTTCAGCCATGGTTTCGCAGTGGCCCTGAGCTTCAGCTCCGTCGCAGATACACAACTTTATGCGAGTGCTTCGTGCAAAGGAGAAGAACCAAAAGGACAGAAATACGTTTTCTTTGTGGCACGATCTTCAGGATGCCTTCCATTAGTTACCATCTGGTTATTTAACATAGCCATGGAACATGGCCCATTTATAGATGGGTTTACCTAATGGTGATTTTCCATGGCTATGTTAAATAACCAGATAGTACAGTAAACCTTGTTTTTCGGCCGTTTTTCGGCCGTCATTTGTGATCATTCACAAGTTGAATCCCGGGGGTTTAACCGCAAAAATGATCTCCTCACCGAGTCGGTGACGATAAAAAGGAGGGTTGGCTGAAGTCACGTATCTTGGTGAACGTTTGGGCAGATCCATCCTGGGGAATGGACTGAGAGGCTTACCCTCTGGTAAACATACAAAAAGCTATTGAAAATGGCCATTTATAGTGAATTTTCCCATTAAAAATAGTGATTTTCCATAGTTATGTTAGTTTACCAGAGGGTATATGGTTATATAATGGGGGTGTCTAAACTGGCATCAACTGGCATCAACTGGCATCAACTGGCATCAACTTAGCAATTTTGGGCATGTTTCTGAATCTTGATCCGTGCTCTTCCCATGTATATATTGAGATTTCTGCAAAAAAAAAGCAGATCAATGAGCTAAGTCCATAGCCCACAATCAGAGAGCCGGGTAAACGCTTGGTTGGGTAGATAGCTTCATGCTTACCCCCTAGTAAAAGCTGTAAACAAGCATGGCAATGGAACACCCACCATTTTATAGTTGATCTTCTCATTCAAACTATATAATATTATATTAAACCCTCCAAATTTATAGGTGATTTTCATTGATTTTTATATAATATTATATTAAACCCTCCAAATTTATAGGTGATTTTCAATTCACATGTTTGAGACTTTGGCGACTCGTACCGGACAGGATGTTTCATGTCTTTTTCTCCAGGATGTGGTGGTCTTTTTGCAGATCCCCGAGCCGCAGTCGGGAGCTCCAGTCGGCGACACCGTAGACCGAGAGAAAAATATCGCCTTTGGTGGTTTTTCTGTGGCCACAGAAAGGCTGATTGAGACATCACTAATATAGGATCTTTGATGATGTCCAAATCCCCTGGAGTATCAGCATTTTCCCTATCATAATTAATATAATAATCGTATATAATCGTACTATTTGGGGATATATCATGACATATCTCATTTTTAGACAGGCTCAGATAGGACGTGTTCTTGAAGCTTTCTCCCATACCTGGTTAGGAACTGGATGTTTTTGGGTTTGGCACATAGACAGGGTATGAAACTGCCAAGCACTGCATCTTTGCGATGGGCCATGGAATTAATAGTAGTATAAGATAGTACAAGTTACAGTAATAGGTCAGTAACATCTTTTTATTCTACCTTTTCAAAACTGAAAACCTGTGCATATATGTTACATATATGTTATGCAGCATCGTGATGGCTGAAATCGACCTTTTCGGGGGTGCTTTAAGGGTTACAACATGTTGGCTCCGCCGGGGGGGTTTGCCCGGCTTGGAACAAGGTCGACTGTGACTACATGTGATGAGTATCCGCAGCCGTTTGTTGTTCTTGTAGTCATGGTGTTGATTTTACTGTGTTTTTTTCATATAAAATGTGGTTGTTCACAAGTAGACGTCATATCTTTTTTTCAGATGCAATTGATCATTGAATGTTTTGACAATGTCCAAACTTGAGTTTTTTTCGCCAAATCTGGCGGAAAAATCAACAATCACCTGTAATTTACAGCGTTTCCATTTGACACGATTTGCATACATATATAGACAGACATGAAGTATACATATATATATATATATCACATACACCAGAAGTAAACAGAAAGAGTCAGACAGAAAGGAGACACATGGCAAGAAGAAATACATTGAACCCAATCAAGATGAGGAAACGATGGACAATCAAACATGACACTGCGATTGCGTGATACGTTTGCACATGACACACCAGCAGCGTACCATGTGCACACATGAACACACCAGCAGCGTACCATGTGTACACATGAACACACCAGCAGCGCACCATGTGTACACATGAACACACCAGCAGCGTACCATGTGTACACATCAACACACCAGCAGCGTACCATGTGTACACATCAACACACCAGCAGCGTACCATGTGTACACATGAACACCAACGTTGACACACCCCACCCCACCCCACCCCACGTACCATGTGTACACATCAACACACCAGCAGCGTACCATGTGTACACATGAACACCAACGTTGACACACCCCACCCCACCCCACCCCACCCCACCCCACCCCATGTTAAAATTCCGGGCAAACCCCCCCGGTAGACCCGACATGTTGTAACCCCATTACCAGAAATTGTAAACTCCATGGCTGATCTATAGTTGAGTTCCAGGGCCATGAGAATTTCTCAACATCAGTTCGATGATTTTCCGAGCTAGAAACCTCCATTTAGTTCGTTGCCGTGTTGATTATCGCAGGGCCTATAGTTAGAAAAAATGCAGTCATGTCCCACATCTGTGGCATTCGGGCATTCTGGTTTTGAATAAACATGACCCATGGCCGCCATAGCCGAGTTCGCCATGGCTAATGGGTTTGGTTTTCAGTCAAAACATGACTAATGTATACTAATGTTTCGTCCTGATTAGTGTGAGGGCCCCCCCGAAAAACACTAGCTATACCCTCTTTTTGGGATGCCAAAAAGTTGTTCCCGAGGAAAAAACAACGCACTTAAGTAAGGATTTCAATTGGCTACAATTGACATCTAATTAAAATCAATTGGCAAAGCGTTTAATAAGCGGTCTGATTCTTTTTGGAAAGGCTTGGACTTTGAACTTGGCAATTGCTTTTGTAAAAGGCGTTTCTTTCTTCTCTTGGCTCCAGGAGCAGCTCTGGAAAAAACCTACGAAAAAACTGAACTGGACCCTCTCATGGCCCATTGCCTTGGAAATTTGTGGAAAAACTGTTCTTTAATAAGGGTTTAGTAAGCGGTCTGATTCTTTTAAGGGACAGGGAGACAACCAAGATTTTTTCCAGCAAAAATGTTCAATTATTTTTTTACACACATTTTTTTGGACCAAAAAAAACATGCCCCCCAAGATTTCTTGACAATAGCGCAAACAATGCATGGGTTCAGAATAATTTGGGAAATGTTTGGCACAATAGCAAACCTAGTCACTAATCAGGATACAACATTAGTCGAAGCCAATTTGTTCACAAGTATCAATTGATATATTTTGAAATCTTTTTTCGCTGCTTATGTTCGATTGAAAAAAATGGAAAATTGCTTCCACCTCTTTCCACCAAGGCTTGAGAAACTTCAGGATCTATGGCCTCCGATTCGTGACTCCTTTCGACGCGGGAATATGACCTTTGCGCCCAAGAATGATACAACCACTGGTTGAGCAAGTGAGAAATGTGGACTCTGGTTGACCCAAAGATGACCAGTTGGATTACTTTAAAGGGAACAGAACATCTACGTAATTTTTTTCAGCGTCGGAACATGGCGGAATGATTTGTTAATCCGCAATCCTCTTCTCAACCAGCAGTACCAGCAACATGCTCAAGCAGGCTGCATTTTGAGAACATCAGGATCAACTAACATAGCTATGTTTTCAATCACAATAGGCATACATATGCATACATGATTTACCTATCATAAACATGTTTTTTTTTGCCATAGCTATGTTAGTTTTCAAAAGGATAACTCTTTCTTGTTGGAATACCTCACCGTGGCCAGAGCTTCGTCAATTTTTTTGGGCCAGGAGTTTGGACCATTTTGGACCGTAGGGTAGCTAGGGAGCGTATGACGAAATCAGATAATCTTTAGTCGTTAATATAAGGTGATATAAGTTTATCTAAGTTAATATAAGTTGATATATAACTTCTTATGGATATAAAGTTGTTGACCGAAGAATGAAAGCAGCGGAAAGTATCCAAATTCCTTGCAATTTTTCCTCAGTCTGCTCAAGTTCCTCTTGAGATAATGATTGAGCGCTAGAAAAAGACGCGTCGCCTGCCAAGAACTGGGTCGTTTGTTCCATGAGTCTCCAATTGGTGCTTTGAAATCTGAGGTCGGAAATCTGAGGCTTCATAGATGCCTTTCAAATCCAAAAATCCAATGGCTTCTCATATTTTGTTGCCATGTCTGGACAAAGCATGAAACAAGACTTTTTATTTTATAGATACCTGGAGTGATGATTTTGTCAGGAGACTGTGGGCGATTCCATCGGCTACAAAATCAGTGGCGATAGCAAAGTCCGTGTGGAAGCTTAGATTCATCATCTATCACCGTCCCACGACGTCGGGCAGAATGGTGGCAGTTTACGCCTCAAGTTTTACCCTGCTTGGTACGTTGGTGATCACCACAAAACACCATGGCTGACCCACAAAATAGCTGGGCATGGGTCGAAAGTAGATATCTCATCCACTTTGATGGACGATGGAGTGAGGGTCTACTCAGTCTACTTGTTCAGTTCGGAGAATGTCCTCCAGTATTCCAGTATTGTCACTGTGGTTGCTTGTACCTGAATAGCATGGGTTTGATCCCTTTAGCTCTAACTCCCTGGCCACAGATGTCCATCAGAGCAGTTCCCCCAAATGACAGACATCTGGTTTTGTTTTCATCCTGGTCACTTGGTATGTTTTTCACAATGATGCCTGGCGGACTATGAAACCCTACTTGGTGCGGATGGGGATTGGGTTTCAGGAAGAAAATCCTGGGTTATCCCAAACTGACAACTGGCTTCTAACATATTATCCACACGAACGCTAACTAGTTATAATGATGTTGTTAAGTGGGTTGATTCTCCAAGTATGGTTTGTACACCACATTAACTGTGTAGATGTATACCCATAGGATCCATGTATGGAATATTTACCTACATTGACCCCTAAAGTAATTTACAATAATCCCAATGTAGGTAAATATTCCATACATGGATCCTCTGATATATATATATACGTATATTCCACTGTGAACGTTAGATCCCCTCTGGTAATCAAACATGGCAATGGAACATCTCCCATTCACTTCGATGATTTTCCCAACCATAAACCTCCCAGCTAGCCACGTTCGGGGATTTCCCAGCTAGCCACGTTTGATTACTAGAGGATCTATTCCTACCCCAATCACCCTGATAATATGAACCACATTGAACCACATCGAACCACTGTCATGCCTTACTTCACCATGGCTTCTGGATGTTTCTGGGGGTATATAATAATTATTTGAAATTATTTGATATGAACGGGGGATGGGATTAATGATATGTTATGTTGGTTATATATTATATTCCCATCAATATTGGGATTAATAATATTACTGTTGGTTATATACACATCAAATCACAGCAATAGTGGGTGGAATGGATTATGTACTGAACATCGTCCAACAAATCGCGATTCCGACGCCGCACGAATGGATCTCTTAGGTCCTGGCCGAACGAAACTGGTCTACGTCACCACGGGATACCTCCTGCAGGCGGGGATGAAGTATGAAGCGTCATCCCTTTAAGGACATCGCCTTAAATCCATTCATATAGCTGATTGGTGGTTTCAAACATTTTTTATTTTGCATAATATATGGGATAATCCTTCCCATTGACTAATATTTTTCAAGATGGTTAAAACCACCAGCCAGTATAGGGAGTCATACTCATATTCATTCATCAAGAAAAAACATGTGTTTTCATGAAACAACAATGGTATTTCATGGGGATATAAGCTGCAAAGGGGATGGCTGCAAGTGTTTTTGACCTCATGGATCCTCACTTTTCAAGTGAATTATGACTTCATTTATCTTAATGGCTTATGCGGACTTACTATTTTTTTGGTGGTATACTGTATAGATCATTATCCATAATAGTTATTTTATAGTCTCTTTGCTCATGTTTAGCCAATGACTTCCTATTATTTTGGGTTATCACAGGTTTTGGTCGGTGCTCTTCCGCTTTTAGAAAATACATGATATTCCCAATGTGAACCTTCAATGAATAGGAAACCGCAAATATGCAGTGAGTATTGGTGGAATTGTTTCTTTCATTTAAGCCGCAGTTTCTGCATTGAGCCAGGATTCATGAACGGCGGTTTCTGACCCTAAAGCACAATCGGGACACATTCTACACCCATTGCTTTGTTTGACATTGATCTGGATCAATTATGTTGCGACCTCACATCACAACCTCACTAGAAATAGTGAGAATTGTAAGGGAAGTTACCTCCAAATGAGTAGTTTTTGTTTTTTTTTAATGGATGCAGAACAATAGATAAAGTGGGAACTCCACAAGACATATTATATATGGCGTAGGTTGCGTAGGCATTGGCGTAGGCTTGTTTTGGCCTACACCGTGTAGGCTTTGTGCAGACACTCGTTGGTAACAGTTCGAACTCATTCATTTTGCCTTGGTTAGTTGTGATATTTGTGGTTTGTGGTTCCAAAGCCTCACGCCACAATCTAAAACAAAAAAAGGCATGGCCGGGTAGGCAAAGCCTACACCGCGTAGGCTCCTGTAGGCACCCCTTAAAAACAGTACCGGCGTAGGCTAGCTCATGCAATGGCGTAGGCTCGGCGTAGACAGTTGCGTAGGTTATATGCTACTGGTCATAGAAAGACAAGGATAAAAACACTACTAAAATGGCCTTGATTCAGGTTTTAAAATCATTTTTTGAATTTCTTCGGAACGTGGGGTATGTTCCCAAAATCACCCTGATAATGTCGTGTCTTTTGATGAGGAAACCATCGATGTGGATCGCCTCTCCTAGTAGGAATTGATGTCGGTCGGAGTAGAGGCATAATGAGTCACAATTGGCATCACCCCTGTTTTTTGGGTGAAAATGATGATACACCATGAAATGTGAGGTATAGGTTTCCCATCGTTACATATCGTTACCCTATTTTCATATCTACGCTGAAGTTTTGTTTTGACTCCTCTTTGTGATG
Source organism: Cladocopium goreaui (assembly GCA_947184155.2). Classification (NCBI taxonomy): domain Eukaryota; class Dinophyceae; order Suessiales; family Symbiodiniaceae; genus Cladocopium; species Cladocopium goreaui. Next base: position 363,385 of record CAMXCT020002224.1, on the reverse strand, counting down.
ATTGACCCGAATGACTTCTGGATTGCGGCCATGACGGCCACTTAGGTGTTTGATGATTTGATGATGTTTGTACTGTATCGATCTGTATGGGCGATATATAATTAATAGCTTTACCACATATCATATCATATTTTCAGTCATATCATATCTGGATCAACAATTAGCAAGACTTTTGTTTGGGCAGCTCAAGCATCAAAAATTGGCAGCACCTTGGAGACCATCGACTGTGAAAGCGATTATAACAACTATCAACCCATCAATGACATGCTGCTAGTTTATTGTGTCTGATATTGAACCACAAATCAAACATAGCAATTGAACATTCACTATACACGAAGGGGAATATCATCAAACTCAAGTTCGGCGATTTTCCAGTAAGCTATGTTTGATGACACCGGATGATAATCCATAAGGTTTTCCACCAGACATCAAAGCTTGATGACTTACGGAGAGTGGATGCTCGTGGAAAACTGGTTGACAATCCATGACAATCCAAGCTGTCAGGTCTTGGTGAACAATCCGGAACAAATCAGTTCTTACAGCCACCTGATTTTAGATGAGGCGAGATCTGTCGGAATCTGTCGCCAGGGTGATGACCCAAAATAAATCAGTGGTGTTTGTTTCAGGGGACAGCAGGCAACAAAGATGAGCATTTTACCACCCAAACTGTGGATTTTTCATGGGGATAAATGGTACTTCACAACTTTTCTGATTGCTTGCTGGCTTCATCTGGCTTCGAATAGTTTGAAACAGGTCAACATGGGATGACGATGAATGACCAGCATATGTTTCAGAAAGTTCCGTCACCCAGTCCTCATCCGCATTCCAGGAATGTTTGACAGCTTTTACCATTCAAATCCATTCAAATGTGAAACTTGCGCAGACCATTTCCCCCTGGTTTTTATGCTGGGAGACTCTTTTTAGTCAGCTTGGTGGACCCTCCGGAATGATGGTTAGATTTTGATCAAATCACATGTTGTTTTGCTGCAAGAAGTGTTAAAGCAACCACCAGTGATGGTCTATATTACATACCCTCTGGTAATTTAACATAGCTATTGAAAATCACAATTTTTAGTGGAAAAACTCACTATAAATGACCATTTTCGATAGCTATGTTAGTCATTACCAGAGGGTATATTACTATATGGGCATGTCTCCCCTAAACCCATACCTCAGGTTGGTATGAATCATACATGACTCGGTCAGAAAGCGGGGACCCCAAAATATGTCTTGGATCCAGATGGATCCAGCAGCAGCTTATGCTGATCTAACATGGCTATTTTTTGATCATTTCGCAAATCATCACTGGTTAGAAAGTGGGGCTATAACCATTAATTATATGGATATATAGTATAGATATATAGATGGATGGATGGATCTATAACCTATACAGAAAAAGACACGTGGATCTTCCTCACGTGACCGACTGACTGAAAACGCTGAGTGGGATGATCCTCCATAGTTTGAAGGACCCCTTTGTGGTCGTGCATCATCTGGGATATATATATAAGTTATATATAAGTGTTGTTGATGTCACATCAAAAGTGAACCATAGTGAACCCAATTCAATAAAAAGGTCATTTTGATCTTACCACTTAACAAGTAGCTGCGGATCATCACCCATTTTTTGTAACTCATTCAGCTACCGAGTTATGTTCATGCGCAATGGCAATGTAGCTGCGGATCTGCCAAGCCTGGACAAGCCCATGATATCCGACAGATCCCGGTGATATCCCCAGCCACATAAATATATACCATTATGGCATATTATGGTCATATTATGATAATCATATTATGAACAATACTATCAATCCAATTGTATAAATTATCGAAGGAAGTTTAGAAGTCAAGCTTCTGACTTATGGACAGATGCAGCAACAGTTGTGGTTGTGGGAAGAGTCAGAAGAGATAGAGAGAGAGAGAGAGATAGAGAGATAGAGAGCATGAGCATGTAGGAAGACGATCAACGTGCGCGAAAAGGTAGAAAAGTCGCGAAACTTTGTTTTTCCAATGTTTTGAGGCTCCAGAGGGTCGAAAAGTAGGCTTGCTAAAGCGACAGGTGCGGAGCCCTTTGGTGGGATGAGCGTCCAAAAAGCGCACGCGGCTGTGGCGCCAAGCACATTTCGAATTAAAATGTTTCAAGCTGCAGGAAATGGGACTCCCATCATAGGGCCCCCAGCCCACCCCACTTTGAAGCCACTACAGCTGGGACCAAAGGAAAGGGCGGTGAGTGGAAAGAGGCTGGCAGAAGTGCTAGTGGAATTACAAAGAGTTTGATTGCACATTGCCACATTGGCTTCTATGGCCACAAGCTGGCAGCACGAGACTGCTTTGAGAATGCTCTCCTGCCAGTCCATGAGCAGCACACCAGGGTCTTGGGTGCTGCAACTGCCAAAAGGGATTGGGGACCGGAAACGAATTGACACCGCCTCGTTTGCAGCCAAGAATTCCATTGGCTGGGTGGATTTGGTGGACCCTGCCAAAGTCAGCAAGTACAGCCACTTGGGCACACTTGGTGGTGGCTTCGGAGGTGTGCAGGTAATGGGCAAAGATGCTGGGGTTGGAAGGAACCCCCCACCTCGACCGCCAAGCAGTCCGCAGCTTTAGGAGGGGTGGAGATGCACACCCTTTCACCTGGCAAGAGTTGCAAGAGTGAACTTTGTCCAGTTGCATGAGCATTTTTGAGCCAAAGAGGTTCAAGTGGCTGCACTCAACCTGGGCCAAGCGTTGCAGGAGGCCACCACACGTCCAAGGGATAGGATTATTCAGTATCTTTTCCATTATGCCCCATGAAATCCGACTCGTAGGTCCACGAGCGTGATGTGGACTCGGACCTACTGTCCTTGGTGGTGCGGATGCCTGTTGAACGGGACCTGTCGGGGGGGGCCTGGGCCTGGAATGATGGATAGGCCTCCTACATGTAGAACCTACTGGAACCTGGAGGTTGGAGGAAGATTATGTTCGACTGCTTTTGCTTGGAGTTCCATGATGATCCACATTAATTTTCAATATTTTTTGTTGGTATGGATGCAAATAAAGAAATGCACAAATAAATAGCTAAATGATAAATGAATCCATATTATGTATGTATAATATATATATATACATATTGTGTAGAGATAGGGGTAACGAGAGAGAGATAGAGAGATAGAGAGAGAGAGAGAAAGAGAGAGAGAGAGAGGGAGAGAAAGAGATAGAGAGAGATAAGTAGAAGGAAAGAAAGGTCCTTGGTATTTGGCATGAAATAATATTCTACAATCTTCCCATTCTTTGAGTCGCAACAATATAAAACCGTACAACCACTTGGGGCTGGAGCCCGCAGGTTGCTTGACGCCCAAGAAACGCCTTTTTGCTGTTTTCCACTCGAATGATATAAGATCCCTAAGTCAATTTTGAACCCTGGGGACCCTTCAGAACATGAAGGACATGAAAAGAATCCGTAGCCATCCTTTCTATAGTGGCCTTGGCAATGCCTTATGTATATGGATGTTTGCATGGGGCTACCCAAAAATAGATGGTCTATAATGGAACACCCTATTAAAATGGATGATTTGGGGGTACCCCCATTTTAGGAAACCCCCATAATATATATATATACATACATACATATATACATATATATGTATGAACACAAAGGCATGAAATCAATGTAGGCACCGACACAAATTCCACACATTAATTGTTGGTGCCTTTTGGGCAAGTGAGTCATTTCTTTACATTGACATCAACTGATTGAATTGATACCCATGTTCTCCCATGTTCTGACATATTTCTCATATCTTGAAGCTGCTGAACGTACTGATTTGAATGAATGTCCTCACAAAGGTAGAAGATGCATTTTCTGCTAGTTTGATGGTCATTTGTTTGATTCTATATGTGACATACACTTTTGATACATGTAGTTGACCATGTACTTACGTATATATATATATTATAATTGCGGATGTAATCATTGTGTATATTATACATGAATATGTTGGTTTTTGGGGACCCCTGTCCCCAGCATTTTTTTTGCAAATTCCTTAATTTCCTGGGGTCCCCTACTCCGTCCAGCACCATCCAGCCCGGGTTTGTTTCAGGTGAAATTGCAGATGTCTGGGTATGACTTTAAACTTGTGACTTGGTGAAAGAATTGGATATCATATGATACCCTCTGGTATATTAACATAGACCCTGGCAGACAGGGCGACAGGAAGATTCATGTCCATTAAAAAAGAGTGATTTTCAGGGTCAACAAGTTAGTTTACTAGGGGGTACTATCATCGGGCAATGAGGGATAAATAACAATAGCTTTAGTCAAGAACAATGTGGGATACCATGGGACAATGAGATATAATACCCCACTGGTTATGACTAACATAGCTATTGAAAATGGTGATTTTTTTAGTGGATTTTCCCATGAAAAATGGTGGATCTTTCCATTGCTATGTTAGTTCACCAGAGGGTAATGAGATGTACAATAATACACACTATATATATATAGTATATACATATAGAGTATTTTAATAATGAACAAAACTATTAATAACCATCATGGGAGATCACCAGTTGCCCTCCACTGTGTCATCAGCGAAAGAAAACAATGCATCTTTTATGCACGCCATGTGGAGCTGATTACCATCGAGCTGAGGGTCACGAAATAATCCATGGTAAAATCTATGGTAACATCTATGATAATCTATGGATAATCTATGGATAATCTATGGATAATCTATGCAACGTCTATGCAAAATCTATGGTAACGGTAAATCTATGATAATCTTTGATAATCTATGATAATCTATGGATAATCTATGGATAATCTATGCAACGTCTATGCAAAATCTATGGTAACGGTAAATCTATGATAATCTTTGATAATCTATGATAATCTATGGATAATACATGGATAATCTATGGATAATACATGGGTAAGACATGCAGAATATATGGATAGTATATGCTGTGAATAATATATCTAAGTAAATTGTAACGACCTCACTGTTCTCCCGCACTGGAATCATGGTTAATAAGGGAAATCAGCCCCAAATGGCCGCAAAATTCAGGTTAGAGGATTTTGTTTAATTTACCCAGACATGTGAATCGCAAAAGCAAAATACAGCAAATATATGAATAACACCAAATCTCCTTGTATTCCTTGTGGTCGTAAATGACCACATTCTCGAAAACAATTGTTACAACACGCTTTCTCAAACAAAAACACATACTTTATGTAAGACTTAGTGTGGTTGGTGGTTTGGAACATCATATATATATATATATATTATATATTTTTTTCCATTCAGCTGGGAACAATAATCCCATTTGACTTTCATATTTTTCAGAGGGGTTGAAACCACCAACCAGATGATTATGGATTATTATGGATGACTATTGATGACTATTGATGACTATTGATGACTTTTGGTCATTATTGATTGATTGTTGGGGACTTAGTGTATCAACATTCGGGTCTGTCCTAGTTTTCCATCGTTTTCCATCACTGTTTTCCCATCAAATCACCGAGCTTGACCTGGGACATCCTGGGACACCGAGCCGAGCCGCTCAGCCCAACTCCGGCAGGTCATCATGTCAGCCACCCTGCAGGTGCAGCTGGTTGATGGATGGATATGGTGATTCATTAAAACGCTAATAATAATTTAGTAATATGCCTGGATGGATATCGATGGTGATTCCCCAAAATATGGTAATAGATGGTAATAGTACATAATAGGTAACTTGACCCATCCCCGATATCAGATCATATGTATACTTGTTTACTGTAGTTGACGTTATAAGAGGTATAGTTCTTGGCTGAAGGGGGTCAGTGTTTTTGGGTAACTGTTGGCAGATCTCCCGCAAATTGGTAGATGTTTTTCGATCAGTTGGAACTCATGGGACGGGTGCTGACGAACCACAGATGGAATTGCTAATGGAAATCATGGGACATTTCCTGTACTAAATGACTTGACCCACGCACGCAATTTTGGGTGAGCTCCCCCGTAATAAAGCAAAAATCGGTTGTGCCCACAGGCGCACGCCAATTCACCGAATTTTCAAGCGGAAAACAATCTGCAGGGCGACCTCTTTACGCGATACTTCTCAGAGAGGAAGATCAAGACCATCTTTGTCGGTGTGAAGCGGTGCCCTGGGTGATGTCAGCTGGGAAAAAATCCTGGTGATGCCAATATCGCTGCCAAGGAATACCGCAGGAGTTTTTAAAGCACAATATTTTAAAGCACGATATCAGCTCTTGGACAAATTCTCATGTTGTTTTCTTGATGAAGGAATGAATGTGGGCAAGTATGAACATAATATGTCTTGCACCACGGTGGATAAGCATGATACGACCTATCATTTGTATTTTTTTGAAGTCTTTTGGGCACGAAATCCACAAGGTTTCTCGCACTGCCAAGACCAGCCACGCTGGGCCACTGCTTTCAATGCTCAAACATGTAAGTTTGCAAGTTTGCTTGCCTGACATGATTTAAGCTTCAGGGGGTGTCTTATATTGCTCCATTTTGCCGTGTGAAACATCACCTAAATAGTTCTATACATTTCTATACATTCAGATATTGATATGGTAGTTCCACAATGTTGTATAACTCTCTCAAAAGACAATGTTTAAAGATGGAAATCTAGTAGACCCGTTCTTTATCCTGCAGGTTCTGGCTTGCTTCTGTTGCTACGCGAGAGAGTGGACAATGAAAACTCATAAGTCACGTCAGTCTACCGATATTGCAGAGCAAAGGCAGAAGATCGTAAGAAAATACTGTAGTAAGCATGGTCTGCATATCCTTGATTATCCTTGCGTGGGTTCTTCCATGCACAAGTTACTGGATTTATGTTTTATTTTGTATTCTTGCTCCGCACTTGCAGTTGTGAATTCAAAAGCCCAAGTTGCATATTGTTCCAGCCACCGCAATGATCAAGTGAACTCCCGCACTGGAGTTTTTCTGAATTCAGGGATTACTTTAGCCAGCCCATCAAAAACATTTCAAAAACCACATGTTGCTATTTTCAGAGCCATAACGGCTGCATCTTGCCATGTACTGCCATGGTTCTCCCGCGGATGAAGAGACTTCATGATTCCTTGGTGAAACACGGCGGCATTTTGATCTCGCTGGGCTGCGTTCTGCTGCTGATCTCCCGGAAACGGCTGATTTCACGGCTTTTGTCCAGCTATTTCTCCCGCTATTTGCCCTACCTGGCCGCCTGGTTGCGTCGCCCGAGCTCACCCAAGGGCCGTGCCAACGGGGCCAATGGTAAGCTGCTACGGCCTCCCCCGGTACGGCCGGAGCCCTCGGGGAACTCGGGCCCCCCGTCCCCATGGGTGCTCTCCCCGGCCTCCAATGCACGGCAGCCAGGCCAGGTGCGCTTCGATCCCATGATTGCTGTGGTACCTATTCCCAGCCATTGCGAAATGCCACCTGAGAAGAGAGGAACCGCTGGAATGGGCCGGTGTTGATCTGTTATATATTCTGTTTTACTGGTAGAAAGTAGTTGAAAGGCCTAAACCAGATGATGTTCGTGGTCTTTTTCAGGGGATATTGTAGCACTATGTAGCACTTTTAAGTAGGTGCTTGGGTTTTGATGGGCTAAATGGATCTACATAGATCTAAATGGTCAGTAGCTCCAGTCTACACACGGTGATTTGAAGCCGCTTCTGATATCGTTTCGCTCAGCCGACCCAACCCTTGAGCTGTCTGAAAAACATCTTACTGAAATTGGACTTATATAATTATATATCTCAATAATTAATTCTCAATACAAGATACTCTCAGATAAATAAATATGTGCTCTGGTCAAAAGTTGAACCTCCCGCCACCTGTGCATGGGAATGGAGGAAGTGGCGTCGACTGAGACACACATATGTTCATCCCCCATGAGTAGAGATTGATACTGATTTCCGTAGTATAGGATGGATGACCTTACCCCATATTAACATTTATGAAGGCACACACACATATATATATATATATACATATATATATGATATAACTATATGTATGTATATATATACACATATCAACATACATGAATATATGTTGATATATTTTAATATGTATGTATGTATATATATATATATTAGCAAATGTCAGCAGATATTTCCACCTATCAACATATATCAACATAGCGGCATATATTAACATATGTAACAGATGTGAACAAATATTAACATATATTATCATGTATGTATTGACATATATTAACACATATTTACATATAACAACATATATTAACATATACTAACAAATATTAACACATATCAACATATATCAACTTGCATATATTAACATATATCAACATACATCAACATATATTTAAAATGTTACCATATATTATATAACATGTATTGGGATTTATCAACATGCATTCACACATATAAATACATAGTAACACTTATCAACATATTCATATATATAGGAATATATACACTATATTAACCATGTAATTAACCATATGTATATATACATATCATATATTAACCATATATATATATTATAGTATATATATATGTATGTATATTATTAACCATAGATATATCATATATTAACCATATATATATATACATATATATATATACATATATATATATATATTATATATATACATATCATTGACCATATTATATATATATGTATATTATGTATATTAACCATGAATTTGAACCATGGCACATCTTTGAATCCCGCCTTTTTCGGCGTTTTTCGTTCAGGACACCTCTGGTGGCAGCCGGACGACTTTGTGAATTTCCTCCGGAGCCGCTTGGATATCGCCGAAGCCTACAGGGCAGCTGCCCACAGCCTTGGAGTAGATACCTGGCTGGTGAGGTGATGTCATGGCTGTTTGATTTTTAATCAATGGTTTTAATCAATGTTTAAAGTAGTAAAAACCAAATGTCAGCATTATTTGTTGATTCCATTGTTTTTTGGAGTGTAACTGAAAATGGGTGAAACTGGGTGTGTATATATATATGTGTTTGTCAACTGATGTCAAATGGTTTTCTGAACATAGTGATGATAAATCAGTGGATTATTTGGGTGTCCTGTTTTCAGACACACCACTTATACATTTTTTCTTATATAAGCAGTTTATTGTGTTGGTCCTGTTGCTTTGACATGACATTTTGGAAGTCTATATTTAGAGAATTGAAGATTGTTGATGTGGTTCCCTCAAAAAAGTGGTAGCATGGCTAGTTGGTCAGTTCTCACAGCTTGTGCGATGGTGGAAGTTCCGCAAAGTCCCTGTGTTTTCCTGCGGCTGGGACATTTTTTTCGTCAGGTAACACCCTTTACTTGGAGGTTACACTTTCACTTTCCATCTATCCTGGTGCATCCACTAGCTGAGTATGGCTCAAGTGATGCCATGTCATTAGGTATCCAACAACTTGCATTTGGACGGATGGCATGTTTATATTTGTTTATTGCTTTGGATTTTTGCGGCGCGGAATCCATGAAGAACAGAAGGAAGGAAGGCTAAAGAATGCAAGAAAGTTGAAAACAATGGGGAAGGTAGGAAGAACGGGGGGAAAATACAGCTGATAAACACATTTTTTGTGTTACTTTGTGCTGGCCGTGTTTTTTTTTGTCTCGATGTCTTGGAGTCGTGGCATGTTGTGGCTAATTACTTGGTTTTGACTCATCTGGCATCTTTGCTGTTGTCTCTTCTGGTTTCTTGGCTTTCTTTTCTTGGGGGGGTTCAAGGTGTTTGTTGTTGCCTTCTTGGGTTTATTTCATTCTTGCCTTCGTTCAATTTGGTTTGGACCTTTGTGATTTCTTGGGCTTGTGGATTGTGTTTTTATGCTTTTGACTTTTGACTTCTTTCTGTTTAACTTGTTGCTTCTTGACTCGTTGGGCTTGCGAGAAGGACCAGCTAGAAGAACAACGAAAACATCCACTCCCATCATTCAACAACCAGAACAAGAGCAAGAATACAACATAATATGTACATAAACACAACAGGAACCTAGCAATATGTAGCAGGACGCCAGGGCAATGCAGGAGGTGAAATACCACAACATACCACAACATACCACAACAGCAGCAGCAATAATGAGAACGGACAAGACACATGCTGCACCTACCGTGAAAGAATCTTGTGCCGAAATGCTGACAATTCTGTATAAATGATAGGCCCAGTTTCTTTGTTATTTTCTGTAGATTTCAGTATACCCCTTAGCCTTTGTGCTGATTAGGTTCACATGTTTGTTGTGTAAGTCCATGTTTCAGTTGGTCAAATCATGTGAAATCATGGTAAATCATGGTAAATCCACATTTTAGTCGGTGAAGTCATTGTTTTCAATCGCCAGTCGCTTGAATTGCCCCGCCACGTGGCGTCGCTTGCGACGAGGACATGTGCAATGTCTCCAGTGTTGGTCGGCATGCCAAAGAGGCTTACGCGGCGACCATTGAGGCCTATCCCAGTTTAAAGGACCGGCCTTGATGTGGGAGCAAAACCTGAAACAAAGTAAAACCTGGGAGTTTTTTTGTTATTGACATCCCAGTTTTAATGTTCCTTTTCATCTATGGGATGTGAAAGCTATGGTAGGTGTATTTGAACTGATCCATTCCATTCCCAAGCGGTTCTGAGCATCAAACAAGGTTGGATTTTTTGGTTCAAGCTATGGCTATGCATGTTCTTTAGTCCTTTGACTAATCCTTTCCTTAGAAACCACCCCACCCCTAAATAAACAAGTTCAGCACTAAAACCAGTACCGTAGGTTCTTTGGAAGCCTTTTTGTTTTCTTGGTAGAGAGACCGAAACATTGTATTCACCCTGATTGACTCTATAACTAAATATACAAAGTATATAAACCCACTACTCTTAATTCTGTGTACCCATTGTTCATATACCTTTCATTGTATACCCCTTACTGTACCATACGATGATACGATTATTATGATAACCACTATGATGATGATCACCAGGACGACGAGGACGACGACGACGACGACGACGACGACGACGACGACGATGATGATGATGATGAGAAGAATGATTATGATCATTATTATGAATAGAAACTATTGTTTAGTCTATCAGTTTATTATGATGATTAGTGATTATTGGTGATATACTAATAATGATGATGATGATTAGTGATGATTGGTGATATACTATTTAAATGTAAACAATAGTAATCGACTATAATAAGCATAGTAATGAATAACTAACACATTTTTACTGTCACAATAGGTATACAACAGTATATATATATAAGTAAGTATGACTACAGTAACTGTAACTATGACTATTCGATCATTACCCTCTGGTAATTTAACGTAGCTATGGAAAATCACCATTTTCAATAGCTATGTTAGTCATTACCAGAGGGTAAATGTTCCAAAGCTTACACCCTAAAAGCCCCAGCACTGCCGGGCCTCCAGGACGAATCCCGTCGCGGGTTGGGTTTGGGACGACGGCACCAGCGGGCACGCAACCGAGACGCTGGGCCGCGTTCAGCGGGGAAACAGATGGACTGACCTCAGGGATGTACGATATATGGAGGTTTCCGTCAATGGGGGATCCCCAAAATAGATGGTTTATAATGGAAAATCCTACCAAAATGGATGATTTAGGTGTACCCTCATTTTAGGAAACCTCCCAAATAGATATCGTATCCCACATGCATCATGGTTAAGGATCTAAAACGTTGAGCCAACGAAAAAAATCAAGGAAAGAGAAGGGGGAGTGACTTGCAAACATGGGTGGTGACTGGTTTGTACCAGCGAAACATGGGGTCTACAAGCGGCCAACTAAACATTGCTTCAGTGTACACCAGCAAGACTTGGAGAAATGTACAGTGAGTGTTTTATTCCGATTTCACCAGCAAATGAGTGCGTATTACATTGTTCTAATTGTTCTATGAGACTAAACCAGCATGACTTGGGGATATGAAGAGTATTTCTTGTGGTGGATTTCATTTTTTTCAAGTGTTCATCTTCCAACTCAACACATGGGATGATGATTCCACCTGGAGGTAAAAAAATGATCACAAGGTTGGAATACAGCCAATGACCAATGAGAATTGGGAAAAATTGAATTGATCCTTAAAGAGTTATGGACTTGCAACCTGACAACAATGGGTGTGCAAGGCCCAAGAACAGGAATCAATCTGCATGAGAACCAATAGGAAAAAACATGTGAATGTCTACGGCTTGTGTAACCTACCCAACTTGGGCAGAAGCCATGCTCCTTGGGCCCCTTTCCGCATGACCCCGTGTGTGGAACATCTGCCGCTCCCCGAAGCGCAAAAACCCAAGGGCTAATTATTTCATAGCTGGTTGGTGATGTCAGCACATTCGAGCCACAAAATATATGGCATATGACGTGTCATCGTGTCATCGATTTTGATAGTTTCTGTATGTGGTATCGGATTGGTGCTTGGCAGTTCCAGAATTGTGATCATTTTTTTTGAATAGCTAATCTCACATCATCTAGCATACCCTCTGGTAATTTAACATAGCTATTGAAAATGGTGATTTATAGTGGATTTTCCCATTAATAGCATGGTGATTTTCCATAGCTATGTTAGTTTACCAGAGGGTAATCTTTCTGTTTAGTATACCCTCCTTTTTTAACTAACAGTTCGATGTAGAGTTAACCCACCATTTCTAGATCATTTTTCCAGGCTTTCATCTTTGGAGTTCCACAATTGGTTGAAACACTAGGCTTTCCAGTCTCAGTTTTCATCATTGATCCGAGTTCTCGATGGTTGGAAAAACACCATGAAATCACCATTAAATCACCATTATATCACCATTATATCATGATATTCCCATGGTATCCCCATATAATCCATGGATATCCATGGTATTTTGATCCCCTTTCAGCTGTTGATCCCCCCTTCGTTCCGTGGGTTTTTCGTCCGTCGTTCCACAGGACGCCTATTTGGCCGCGGTGGTCAACGAGCAAGGCCGCCAGCTCGACGTGGGCATCTCGGACAGCAATGCCCTGGCCTTGGTGGCGCGCCAAGTCTCGCAGAAGGACGAAGCAGAAGCAACTGCTGTGAATATATGGAACATCTACCCGTAGGATCCATGTATGGAATATTTACCTACATTGACCCCTAAAGTAATTTAAAATAATCCCAATGTAGGTAAATATTCCATACATGGATCCTCTGGGCTATGGATACGCAAAATCTATGGATAATCTATGCAAAATCTACGAATAACCTATGGATAATCTATCCCAAATCTATGCAAGAACTATCGATCTAGCCCAGGAAGAACAGGTGCATGTAGTACCCAACCAATCCAAGGCAAAATCTATGGAGCATCCTCAGGCCGTAATAATGGTCTGAATACATTCAGGCTGAATATTTAGCCTGAACCATTTGTTTAGCCCGAGCTAAAAAAAATAGCCCTAGGCACTTTTCCCAAAAAATAGCCCAAGGCACTTTTCCCGAAGCAACTGGTGTGAATATATGGAACGTCTATGGATATGCAAAATCTATGGATAATCTATGCAAAATCTATGGTCATCTATGGTCTATGGATAATCTATGGATAATCTATGCAAAATCTATGGATAATCTATGAATGCAAAATCTATGGATAATCTATGGATAGTCTATGCAAAATCTATGGACAATCTATGCAAAACCTGATGGATAATCTATGGATAATCTATGCAAAAACTACGCACAATCTATGCAAAATCTATGGATAATCTATCGATAAACTATGCAAAATCTATGGATAATCTATGCAACATCTATGGATAATCTATTGATAATCTATGCAAAATCTATGGATAATCTATGAATGGAAAATCTATGGATAATCTATGGATAGTCTATGCAAAATCTATGGACAATCTATGCAAAACCTGATGGATAATCTATGGATAATCTATGCAAAAACTACGCACAATCTATGCAAAATCTATGGAGAATCTATCGATAAACTATGCAAAATCTATGGATAATCTATGCAACATCTATGGATAATCTATTGATAATCTATGCAAAATCTTTGCAAGATCTATGAATACTCTATGGATAAAC
>CAMXCT020002224.1:306892-344392 GCA_947184155.2 Cladocopium goreaui | reverse complement strand
CGTTTCGACTGCGCAGGCTCGCACAAAGTCTGCGCCGCGGTTTTGGGGCGATGCATTTTCCCTGTAAATTTCCGTATAAAGTGGCTCTTGTGAAATGTTGGAGTGCATTTCGACTGCAGGCTTGCACAAAAGCGTGTGTCTGCGTTCTGGGCTCATTCTGGGGTGCGGCCTTTTTCCTGTAAATTGAGTGGCTCTTTTGAAATCTTGATATGCGTTTCGACCTCTTGTGAAATCTTGACATGCGTTTCGACTGGGGCGCGGCATTTTTCCTGTAAATTTTCGTATAACGTGGCTCTCGCACAAAGTCTGCGCCGCGTTTTGGGGAAGCGACATTTTTCCTGTACATTTCCGTAAAGAAGTGAATCTTGTGAAGTGTTGCCTTGCATTTCGACTGCACAGGCTCGCACAAAGTGTGACCCTAGGTTCTGTGCCGATACTGATCCTCCTCCTCCTCCTCCTCTTCCTCCTCCTCCTCCTCCTCCTACCCATCATCATCATCATCATCATCATCATCATCATCATCATCGTCATCGCCATCGCCATCGCCATCGTCATCGTCATCGTCATCATCATCATCATCACCATCGTCATCGTCATCGTCATCATCATCATCATCATCGTCATCGCCATCGCCATCGCCATCGTCATCGTCATCGTCATCATCATCATCATCACCATCGTCATCGTCATCGTCATCATCATCATTATCATCATCATCACAATCATCGTCATTGTCACCCTCATCCTCCTCAACATCATCATCCTCACCATCAACATCCTCAACATCATCAACCTCAACCTCATCATCCTCAACATCATCCTCCTGGACCTCATCATCCTCAACATCATCATCCTCAACATCCTCACCAGCATCATCACAATCAACATCATCATCATCATCATCACCATCATCATCATCATCAACAACAACAACAACATTATAATATATTAAAATTCATTATCCTCCTGCTCCCCCCCCACACGGTCTGTTGAAAGTGCCGAGACCGCTGAAGAGTGGTGGGGATACGATCAGGAAGGTTATGACAACTCTGAGTATGCCCAGGAAGAAGATCCTGATGATCAATGGGAATGGGACGAAGATGCACAGGTTTGGATCAGTGCTACTGTTGCCAAAGGAAAGGGAAGTCCCAAGAGCACGATGAAGTGTCATCTGTGTGGGAGGCGAGGCCACATGGCCAAGCAATGCAAGGCCGATCTGAGCAAGGTGAAGTGTTTTCATTGCTCGAAGTTTGGTCACATTGGGGCACAATGCCCTGACAAGCCCAAAGGTGACAAGGGAAAGCAGCAAAAGAAGCCCCAGCCGAAAGCTGGAAAGAGCAAAGGTAAGGGAAAGATGCACGAGTTGGCAGAGGAGAATGGGCAGGAAGCTGCTCCAGCACAAGGTGAGGTGCTGATGCCATTGATTTCTTCAGTTGAACATTCGGGTGATGAGTGGCGATGGTGGTTGATTGACAGTGGAGCAGCTGTCTCAGTGTTGTCTGAGCAGTTCAAGGCCTACTACAAGTGCAGCGCAGAAGAGCAGGTGATGGACACCTACTATGCAGCCAATGGGTCTGCAGTCACCATGAGAGGTGAAGTTCAGGTGACAGTTGTGTTTGAGACGGGATCAGGTTCCAAGAAGTCTCAGAACTTTCGTTTGAAGTGCTGCGTAGGCTCCACCAGCCACAACATTGTGAGCACAACCCAGCTTGTGAAGCGTGGATGGACAGTTGTTCAGTCGCCAGGTGAGACCTATCTTTGGCATGAAGAGTCGAATACCGTGATTACTGATGTGGTGTTGTGGGGAGGATGTCCCTGGCTGAGAGCTAAGAAGACAACATCTCAGGTTCCTGCTTTGAAGGATACCTACATGCCGATGGAAGTTGATGTGCCAATGGAGTCAGTGAGGACCGGGCAAGGCTTGACTGTTGGTATGGTAGGTGCGGTTGAGTTGTCAACCCAGGAGAGACTGCGTCAACACATCTTGAGAGGCCATTATCCGTATGACCCTCATTGTTTGGAATGTCAACAGGGCCGTGGTGTTTCCAGAGCACCCAGGCGAGATTTGAAAGAGCGCTTGCTTGAGGTACAGGTTGACTTCATGTTCTTGGGAACGGTTGGATCGCAGTACAAGTTTTTGTTGTTTCGTCACTGTTTCAGTGGTTTGTTGGGTGTCTGCGCTGTGAGCGAGAGTCTTGACACCACCGGCCAACATGTCCGCCAGATCTTGGCAGAGTTTGGACTGTTGTCTGGAGATCCAAAGCCGATTGACTTCAGGTCAGATGCGTCCGATGAACTTGGGACGACGTTGAGAAGAGCTGGTATTCCAAGAGAATTTACCGTCAGCAAAGCAGGTCCCCAGAACCATGATACTGTTGGTTCAGTGGAGCGTGGAGTCCGTGAGCTGAAAGAAGGTCTTGCGGTACTGAGACTCGAATTGGGGAAAGCAGGTGTTGACGTGGTCAACAGTTTGGTTGGCTGGGAAGCCAGTTCAAGGTATGTGATTGCGATGCACAACTTGCATTCGAAGTTGGATGGCACAGGATTGAGTGGACGAGAGGTCCTGAGAAACCAGGTTGATCAGAAGAATGCTGTCACAGCGATGTTCTGTTCTAGGGTTCTTGCGGAGACACCTGACAGTGTGAACAGCATCGGGAGGTTTGTGACTGCTGGATACCTGTATCCTGTGAGGAACTCGTTTGCACACTTTGTAGTTGCGTTGATTGAAGGTGAACTGAAATTTTTCCAAGCGAAGAGCCTGAAGCTCGTTTTTCCAATTGTGTATCCTCTGGAATTGGTTGGAAGGTTCTTGCGTGCAGTGGACTCTGCTGGACCTGCACCCGCCATCTTGGACCAGGAACCGATTGAGATCGTTCCAGAGGACTTTGCACGTCTGCCCGACAAGGTGCAACCTCCACGGCATTGGATTGATGCCCATGGACGGACCGAAGGTTGTAGTTCTTGTGCTACTCGTCAAGGTCGACACTCCAAGAAGTGCTGTGAGCGCTATTGGACATGGCTTCGGAACCAGAGATCCAAAGAAGCCGTTGTGCCTGAGAAACAACTCCCACTTGCCGAGCCCAATGACCAAGAAGTGGCGGTACCAGTACCATCACAGCCACTACCAAAGATTCCAGGTTTGCCATCTGGAATGTTGCCTACAAGGCACTGTCCGAGTTGTGAATCAGGTATGAATGCTCCTGGCACCCGCCATTCGGCTGAGTGCCGCAAGAGGCAAGGTGAGTTCTTGTCTACTCCTATCAAGCCGTCGCTTGAGGATGTGGAGCAAGCTTTGGAGCAAGCAGGTGAAGGTGGAGACGTCCCCTACTCACCATCTCTGGGTCCCGAACATGCTGATCTTGCCGATGTGGACATGGACTTACCACTTGAGGCGAGTTCTGCACCAGCTGAGGCTGCATCCTTTTCGGAGCGAGACGCTCCAGATTTTCAATCCGAAGATGTTGAGATGGAAGTTGAACAGCCACAGACGATCCCGATGATCGATGTGTGTCTTTGCTCTGAGAGAGTCAGGATTGGATGTTTGACTTCTCCCGATCTGCTCTCCGAGGAGCGGTTCTCTGTTGAGTCTATCAGTTTTTCAGGTGGAGCTCATGACTCTGAAGTTGTTGAGCTATGTGGATCCAAGGTTCGATTGTGGAAGCCAACAGGAGCTGTTTCGGATACCACTCTTGAAGAACTGGACCCCCAAGGAACTTTCCTTGCGATGGTCAAAGAGCTCAAGGGATTGACTCATGTGAAGGCAGGTCGTATCATGAAGGAGAAGGAAGCCTTGCAGTTCTGCAAGAAGCACAACATCAAAGTTATCTCCTGCAGGTGGGTTACGAACAGTAAGCCTGAAGCCGACGAAGGAGTTCGTGCTCGGATAGTCGTGAAAGATTTCGCTAAAGGTCAGAAGACCGCCAGGCAGGAAGGTATTTCTTCCCCCACACCCTCGATTGAGTCGCTACGACTTCTGTTGGGAGCGGCAACGGGTATGTGGACTGGTGGAAAAGGTTTCAACCTTTATGCGATTGACGTCAGTCAGGCGTTCATGAATTCACCGCTCACTGTGAAGGTTTGTGTCCGGCTTCCATCATCAATCAGCACACTTGACAATGAACCGGTTTTTCTTGAGGCTTACAAGGGTTTGAATGGACTTCGTATCGCAAGTTTGACTTGGGTTCTGTTCTTTGATGGGATTGTCAAAAGCGTTGGCATCCGATCTGGACTTGTGGAGCCATGCTTGTACGGTGGGATGGTACGGGGTGCCCCCATCCTTGTCATCTGTTATGTTGATGACCTGTTGGTTGCCACGCCCAGCGAGGCTGCGTATCGTGTTCTGTTTGAAGCTCTTGAGAAGCAGGTCAAGATCCGAGAGACTGGCCGAGTGACCATGTCTGGTGGTTCATTGAAGTTTCTAGGCCGTACCATCCTCCGAGAGAAGGGAAGCTCAGGTTTGCAGTTGTTTGTCGACCAGGATTACCTGAACAGTGCGTTCGAGGAGTATGGAATCTCCAAAGGTTCCACTGCATTTCCTGATCTTCGTCCATTTTTGGAGCAGACACTGCAAGAAGAGCCTATCAGCGCTGAGGCGCACTCCAAGTTCAGGAGAGTTCTTGGACGTCTGTCATGGCTGGCACAGACCCGACAGGATATCTTGATCCTGATTGCAATGCTGTCAACTGGACAATCCTGTCCAAAGCCAGGCCATGAGAAAGCTCTGCGAGCCGTGCTTCGATTTATGTTGTTGCACATGAAGATGTCCCAGAAATTTCCCTCACCTGGACTTGAGGACCTTTCTGAGAAAGACATCGGTCTGGAAGTTTATAGTGATGCTGGATTTGCCCCTATGCAAGCTACTCAGAGGAGAAGCATCACTGGGTGCGTTATTGTTTTCCGATGTGTTGTTTTGAAGTGTTTCTCTCGACATCAGGCATCTGTGACGTTGAGTTCATGCGAGGCAGAGCTCGTTGCCGTTCAGGCAGCTGTCCAAGAAGCCATTGGTTTGCTGAGAAGTTTGAGTTTTGTCCTGCGTCGCATTCAGGTATATCCACCGTCTTTGTCAGAGGACGACAGCTTGGATTTTGTCTGTCCGATCCTCTTGTGGACTGACTCCCTGAGTGGGAAGATGCTTTTGGAAGGTTCCGACCTCCAGCGTAGGTCAAGACATATCGACATCAAAGTGAACTGGTTGAGAGAACTTTTGGGAAAAGAAATCCTGCAAATTGGACATGTCAGAGGAACTGGAAACGTCGCTGACCATTTTACCAAATGTTTGCCGACGATCAAAGCGTTGCAGTACATGGAAATACTTGGTTTTTCGTCGTTTGAAGGTATTCTTTTGGACTGTTTGCTTGATTTTGAAATCCGCGACAACAGTTTTTCAGGTATTTTGTGTGCGTTTTCAACCAGGAACTGCATGTTTTGTGGAGAGTTGATTTGTGAAGAACCTGCAAATTCAACAACTTGTGAATTGTCGCCATTTCCACGTTCATGCACTCATATGATCAATGCACTTGTAGCTGTTTGCGAAAGGTTTCAAGGCGAGGGAATCGGTTCCGCTATGGCTGGACGTATCCCTGCAGAACGAGAAGAGCCCAGAGCGCCGGACAGCCATGCGCTCCTTGGGCATCCAACAGCTGAAGGTGTCGGTGCGGCACCTGAATCTGATGATACGGTCACCATCATAGGTGGTGAAGCCAATACTGCGACTGTTGCGGTGACATCTGCAGAGGCAGTGGTGCCAGCTGCTGAGGCAGTGCCGAAGGCAGCAGAGGCTGCAGCTCCCCCTGCCGCTACTGAAGCGGCACCAGGTGCACCAGTTGCATCAGAGACTGCAGCTGCCGAGGCTGAGGATGTTGTGGAGGTCACTCCAAAGAAAGCTCAGCCGCCGAGGCCCAAGGAGAAAGCCATGCCTACTACTCGAGGCAGACCTGAAGCGAAAGCAAGGCCGTCAGGAAGGTCTCAAGCTCCTGGACGTGAACCTGCTGTGAAGAAGATGCCCAGGAAGCCTGGTCGCTTTGTGATTCAGGTGAAGAAAGAGGCCTGGGAGGCCACTGGTCTGCTGAAGAGACGACGCGAGGCTGGTCGTCGTAAGGCCAAGCGTCAGGCTTGGAAGAATAGGCAGAAGGAAGCGTTTGCATACTTCGCTGCTCAGAGGAGAGAAGAGGAGTCCCGGCCAACGCCTACATATGAGGTTGTGAGAGGGTCGAGACTGCCAGGTCAGAGAAGGGTCATGCGAAGGATGTACAACCCTCAGTTAAACAAGAGAGAGGAGTTGGAGATCAACCCGAAAGCTGAGGAGGAAAAAGGACCCGCCTTTGTGAGGTCTTTCAGTGGATTCAGCTGGAAGAATCCGAAGGGTCTGAAGTGCGGTCATTGTGGAGAGAAAGGCCATATCATCTCTCAGTGTCCTGAGATGGAGCGAAGGGTGAGCCTTACTCATGGGCGTGTGACTTTGACGCCGCGAGGACAGCACCAGCCAGACTCTACTGTGGGCGATGAGGTTGCCCCGGGTGATTCAATTTCACAGGTTGGATTGACCCAGGAGTCACTACGTATCCACAACAAGAGGCTGAGAGGCCACGGTTGGTCCGAGGAGGCCCCAGCAGCCGCAGGTAGCCCTCCAAGAGCTCGTCAGAGGACTGGGATGGGTCCCCCTCAGACGCCACCGAAGAGGAGCGGCCAGTTTCCGGCCAGCAGCAATGCGGCAGTGGCGATGGGTCCAAAGCCGCCTCCACACCCGCCAAAGGGGTGGGTTCCGCAAGGGCCACAGCCACCACAGGCACCACCCATCTCTGGGAAGGCCCCTCCAGCAATGCCTTCTCCAGCCCAGGGCCCTCTACCACCACCGCCAGCGCCCCCGGCGCCACCTCAGGTACCACCACCGCCGCCAGCTCCAAGAAGAGTTTCAAGTGCGCCAAAGACGCCACCCAAGACGCCTCCAAAGGCGAAATCTGGAGAGCCTACATCGCCTAAGGCGAGTCCAGGTGCAAAGGCAGCACCAACTGTGGATTTGGTTACTCCAAAGAGCCCTGAAGCGAAAGCAGCGTCGCTTGTGGGCGAGCCGCCCCATAGGCCATTCAGAGTTGGCCCAGGAGGAGCACTGGAAGCTGAGACAATTGCCCCTTCATCGGGGTACAGTATGTCTATGATTTCAAGGACCCCAGTTGCAAAGGCACCGGCCAGTGAGGCCCCGCCAGAGCCTTCTGAGACATCAGGGAGACCGCCCCAGCGTCGTATGGAAGCCTGCATAGCATGTCATGGCAGTGGAGAGCTTCCGATGCGAGCGAATCGGAGGTTGTTCAGGTTGTTGACATCGTCAACAGCGTCAGCAGCAACTGCAAATGCAGCTGCTCGAGGTGGAGCAACGGCCAGTGTTTTGTCTGCAATTTCAGGTTCAAGTTCTTCAGAAGCTGATGTGACCCATTTCAAGAGTGAAAGGGGGGTAGGTCTTTTTGTTGAGCTAGCCTGCAGCAAAGCCAGTGTCTTGTCAGCTGCATGCGCTGAGAGCCGTGCTTGTTATGTTGGAGTTCATGGAAATCTTGAGAAGATAGCTACACAGAATCATGTTGCAGATCTTGTGAACCAGGTGATGGAGGAGTTGAAGATGACCAGATCAGCCTCTGATCGAGAGCTGGGAGAGGTGCATTTGTTCTGTCACGTTCACATGTCATTACCGTGCACAGGTGGATCTCCATTGCAGAATTTTTCGGGTGGGAAAAGAGTCCCAGAGCATGAGCGAAAGTTTTTCGAACTTTTAGCTGCTTGTGAAAAGTTGTTGGATCGGTTAGTAGAAAGACATCCCGAGTTGTCTATGTCTTTTGAATTGCCAAATTCCAACAGGTATTGGACTCATCCGAAGCTGCAAGCCTTTGTTCAGGCCAGAATTCCATTCAGGTCTGTTGTCCATGCTTGTGCAATGGGAATTGAAGGACTGCCAGGATTACCCATCAAGAAAGCGTTCAGGATCATGTCAAGTTCTGAGGAGCTTAGTCAACGTCTTGAGAAGCGTTTTCATTGTGCTTGTGATTTCCACGCATCATTCAATTTTTCTGACTTTCAGTTGTCAGAGAAATACTCCAGGAAATTTGCCAGATTCTTTGTGCGAATGCTCGCATTACTTGCCCTCAGGTGATCGATGGCGTCGAAGCTACGCTGATTTTATCGCCTGATCTTCCCTGAGGAAAAAGGAAGAGTCTGCTGCATGAGTGGACTTGTGAGATTTTGGATAGCTTGAACGACTTGTGAAGTCATCTTGAAGTTTTGATAGACTTGTGAAGTCATCTGGATAGAGAAAGGTCTTTAAATGTCTAAGACATGAGGCTGAAAACTCTCTTTGATCGTTGCCCTGTGCGTTGCTTGGGTAGTCGGATCTAATTATCGAGACTTTGAGGTCTGACGATTGCATGGTATAGTTCTGAATCCAATTTGAATTGCAAGAGTTGCAGAAGTCTTTAGAAGACATCGAGAGGATGATCTTTGGACTTTCTTGGTCGCAGAAGTCTTTAGAAGACATCGAGAGGATGATCTTTGGACTTTCGGAGATACAGAAGTCTTTAGAAGGCATCTAGAGGATGATCTTGTGGACTTTCTGGGATCGTTTTTGGACTTTCCTTGATGGACTGTCTTTGGAATGTTTGTGGACTGCTTGGAATGGATTTCAGCATGAGCTTGATTGGATTTCCGCAGCCATTTGTGTGTGTGGGCAGGTCGCGCAAGCCATGGCCACTGGAGAGATGGAAGAGCTCTACTGGCTCTTATTCTTTGTATATACACTGGGTTTTCTATCTGGTATTCTTTCAGCTTGCTGCATTACGAGATGTTGCAAAAGCCGCAATACAACTGCAAGAAATTCAGGTACAGCTATGAAGAGTTCTACAGCTTTGTCTTGTGATTCTGACGGTGAAGGCCCAAGTACTCGTATCTATTGGAGTTTTTGCCGAGAGATGTATCACTGCAATGAGAAGTGCAAGGTTTTGATTGCCGCCGCTGGTCCAAATGGACATATTCGATGCCGAGACAATTGCCAGGTTTGCCAACCGGAGACTGGACCCTTGTTGGTTGTGACTTCAACAGGATCGAAGTATCACTGTTCAGGTTGCCGTACAACGGAGAAGTCAAAGCAGATGACGCTGTTAGCATGCCCTATCTGCTATGGCATGGGGAATGTCAAGGCCGAGTGACTGAATTCGTTTTGGATTTGAGTCGCACAAGTTCGAAAGGGGGTGTGAAAAATCATCCTATGTATAGCTAGCGTAGCGATCTTGTGCTTGAACTTAGGTAGTTGTTAGTTGCTTTGTAGTTGTAGTTTGTGGACTTGCGTAGTTTGGACTTTGTTTTGTAGTTAGCAGGTGATTGTGATGTAGTTAATCGATCTCATCTCATTCCGTCACAAAGAGTTGTGACGGAGTTGCCATTTTTCGTTTGTAGTTAGCCGTTTTTAGGTTTTCTGCACGTTGTAGGTTATTCCACACGAGAACCAAACTGCACGAAACCAATCTTAGGTTTTTGCCACGTAGAAGTTTGTTTTTTGCACGTGTCTAGATTTGTAGAATCGTTTCTGGAACTGCTATGACCCAACGTAAACGTTGGCTCAAGACCCGCGAGTTCGAAAAGGGTGAGTGTGTCGCCGTGAGACGGCCTGGGAAAGCTGACACAGACAGAAACGCGAAACGACCACCGTTTGTTTGTGTTTTGGTTTGGGTTTACTTTGTGCACGAGAGGTTTGAAAGCGGTTTTCGCGATCTAACTTTGTGTGTCAAAGTTTTACGTCCGGCTATTGGACGGTTCGGCCAATGAAGACTTAGCTACTCTCAGTCAAATCCTCAGACGAGGCCAGCCCACGTTAGGTCAACTATGGACAAGCCAACTCTCGCCACAAGATACGGACGACCTCAAAGCAGCCAATACCGTTCTCCCAGGCCTGAGAGCCCAATTTGAAGCCGCCCAGCTGAACAGAGATCGCCTCCAAGAAGTTAAAGCAGGCTTAGCAACTCAACATAAATGGCTCCCCGATAGACTCTTCCGTTCTCTGAAGTCGTCCTGTATGCCTACGCGGCTGATCGCACACCGTTTCCCACATACGTGTGCTTACCTTCAGGACTGTACAAAGCCCGCACCGGGCAAGTTGTAGCACAGACTGGCCCAGAGCAGGAAATCCTGTCTCTTCCTGGTATATACTTCTTTTATGGTTGGCGGATACACCCTACGTTGCCAATCCCCGACCACCTGCCAAGCGCGAAAGAGGCGCCAGTTCAAGATGTCGGTCTGACTGCACCGGCACCTGGTACAGAACCCACGCGGTCGCCGGAAGAAGAAGCGAGAGACATCCCAGCAGCAGCTGCCAAGAATCAGCCCGAAGATGGGCCAACTACAAGGAGAGCAGCAGTCCGAAGATGGGCGAACTACAAGGAGAGCAGCAGTCCGCGCATGCAAGTACTTACGGTAAGAGCTATGGTCAACCAATATGAGTCCACCATCCAAAGAGCACATACAGCAGCCCGCACCCATACACAAAGAAGCAAGGGCGCAGTGGGGCCAGCAGTCGACTGTCGTCCGCAAGGAGAAGCGCTCCCAGTCATCTCCTCCGACCTGACTTCAGAGTTAATGCATTGCCTGTCCACGCTTCCAGACCTATGGCCCCTAGCCAAGATCACCATAGACATGGAGAAACCGAGCCAGTGGGTCTCAAAGTTGTGCAGCTCTACTTTGCTGATGAATACGCCAGGCGAACAGTCGGACTGCCCTCACCTGAGCATGTCCCAGACATTGCGGTCGCACTTCGAGCAGTCCAGACCATCCTCCCCAAGCTCGAAGTCAAAATGATTGAATTCTTAGCTGAATGGATGGTCAGCCTTTTAATGCCAGCATCGCACGTACTGGAAGTGAGGGCACCTCATCTTTCCTTTATGTTGCTCAAGGAATACTGGTTTAGCTTTACCTGGCTTGAAAGTCACAGCATCCTTTGACCGCTCCGAATCATACACCAGAGTAATCGATGGTCAGGTAAGATGCATCACGCCCGAAGTCAAGCCGCAGAATTTGCAAGTCATCTGGAACGTGCAGTTTATCACAGTGTTCGTGCCGGCATGGATGATCCCACCGGTAAACCATAGCCTGTGCAGAGAAAGTATCAAAACCGCAAGTTCCACCAGTCCCATAGGCGTCCAGTCGGTCCGTCCCACCTGGTTTGAAGACACAACACCCAAGGATACCACACCCCAACCCAACCAAGACCCTCAGGGGCAGCAGCCCCAGCCACTGCATGGGCTGAAGTTAGTTATCAAAGAAGTGCTGCCGACAAATGACCAACCAGAGTTCCCATCGCTCGAATTGTTGGCTGTCAGAGGCCTTTTAGCACCTGACACGTGGAAGTGCAAACGTGCACAGGCCACTAGCGGAAGCGAAAGCAGTAGTTGATGACCCTGCAGCATTCACTCGCGAAATGACTCGGATCCTGCGTGAAAAACAGAGCCATCCACTCCTCGCCCAAATGATGAAACCAGCGGAAAGTGGTGACCCACCCCCCGCAACTACCGCATCCAGTAGCACCGGTAGCAGTGACAAACCTCGCACCACCCCACACGTGCAGTTTCAGTAAGCTACTCGAGCTAACGTAGGGTACCTCCGTTTCCCATAAATGCATTTAGCCAGAGGCTCGACTGTGGTTGAGAGGCTTTGTCACCATGGGGTACCCATAGTTGACCACCACCTACTGTAGCTATCTTTGTCGCAAGCATGCCGGGGTCAGTATGGGACGGGAGGCGGTGGGGGGCGGTTATAATAACTATTTTAAGGGTACTTTTTCGTGTTGCTTTACCTTAATTGTTGTATGGTAGTGTAGTGCGATGTCAAAGTACATCTAGCCATGGTGCCCGTCGCCGTTTGACCTTCGTTTAACCAACCTTTCGACCGGCCAAATGACTTTCACCACACCTCTCCATACCTTTCCTCGACAAAGGTTGCAACACGGTGGGTGATGTACTGAACGCCCAGAGGCCCTACGTCTACTGAAAAACCTGTAGACAGCTTAGCCTATTGGGATGGAACGACCGACTCCTATAAAAGATGCCGCTGTATATCGCCTTGCAAAGTCCATTACCCAACTGACCCTCTGCCAGGTCACTACCAGTGAAGTCGATGATGCCACCAAACTTCTTGAGAAGGCACGCCAGAAGCTTCAAGGCATACAAAACATCCCATCACAGAGGGTCACTGACCTTGAGGCGGCCATACGCCAACTCCGCCAGATTGGCTGTATATTGGATAGTTGTACAATATCTGCCAGTTACGAAGTAACCCAAGTGCAGAAAGCCATACTGCAGCTTCATCACACAGCCAGAGGAGCCAGCACGTCATCGGAAGAACTCAATGCGCAGATATCACCACGCACTGATGACGAGTACAATCTCCCATCCCATGAAGACTACTTGCAAGAGCACTAGCACAGTGGTGCTTACCGCCAGTGGTGCTTACTTGCAAGAACACTTGCGAAGTGATACTCCCCGCAAACTGCACTCCTGCTGATACTGATGCTAGGAAAAGATCAACTGAGCGGACTCTGAGGGTGCCCTGAGTGCCGTAGCCATTGCTGTCATTTTCACTCTAGATCATGTTTCACTCTCCTGTTTCACTGCGTTAGTTTTTCTCACCACTTTCGTTGCGACCCGGCGTTGTCGGTGTTTTTTTCCGTCCGACGCCTTCGTGGCTTCCGCCAGGTCGTTCAACATGTTTCAGAGCATGTTGCAATTGGGATTAATTGATTAATTAAGTTCGCAAGCCATACTGTAGTGGCCACAAAAGTAAACTACCCGGCGTTGTCGGTGTTTGCTTCAAAGTGTCAGGGTGATTGTCATGCCGTGAAGGCTGCTCTTTGTGATCTCGGGGATCCTGGCTGGGGGGATCCCTGGTTTCCGCATTGAGCTTTGTTGCTTCCCACACCCTCTGATTGGCCCATTGTGTTTTTGTTGCGGGTCTTGTTGTTGTTTTATTTTCATGGGCCTGCGTCTACATGGCACACAAGTTGTCATATGCATGCACCGAGATGATACTAAGCTATCACCTCTTGCTTTGATCGATCTTTTTCACCCATAAACTGGAGCTTGTCACGTCACTGCTCTGTGGTGTGTGTTGTTTTTGTTTGTTTGCTTTTGTTTTTGTGGGTTTGTGTTTTGTTTGTGTTTGGTGCTGGTTTTGGTTTTTGTTTCTTGTTTCTTGGTGTTTTGCTTGGTTTTCTCGATGAACGTGACAGAGCATAGGACTATGTAGCGGTCCTCCACCAGTTTACTTTTGTGGCCACTACAGTATGGCTTGCGAACTTAATTAATCAATTAATCCCAATTGCAACATGCTCTGAAACATGTTGAACGACCTGGCGGAAGCCACGAAGGCGTCGGACGGAAAAAAAAATCCGCAACTCGGCCTGTCAACTGCGAGATCATGCGATGGATGGACAAACACAGGAAGTAAAAACCATGCCCCAGCAGAAGCCACAGCAACAATTGCGAGCACGACAACCTAGATGCAAGTGGTCAAGGGTATCCGGTGCAGGGATGTCAACAAGGAAACATGCCCGTAATGCAAGGACAGGGACCAGCATACCGAGTTTTGGTTGTGCGAGTCTGCCTGGTGGCCAAGGTCTGGTAGTGTTCCAAACTTAGGAGTGAACCCGATGAATTACCAAGGAAACATGCCGAGTGGCCCAGTTGGAGCGACTTTTTGGAGGTTTGACACCTCAAGCAGCGCAGATCCAAGAGGTTATGGCCATGTTAGGCAATCTGAATGAGGGACAATTACAGACAGTGCAACAGCATGTGCAAGATCGTTTGTGACTACGCAACAAAGAAGAAGGGTTCCAGAAGTGTTTGGTGATGGTCTTGGTAGAGCAGCTGATTCGTCGTTTGTGACTCCGCAGCCATTTGATGTTTTGCCTGGTTTTGGTGTTCAACAATCAGACAGTCATGGAAATTTGTCAAAAGCGAAAAATGGCTGATACCGGCACCCACTCCAGTGAGCACTTGGAAGTCTCGAGAAGAAGAGGTTTTAGGATGGGCTGGCTATTTGGATGGGTTGTCATCCTGGGCTGGAACGCTCTAAGTTCAGCACAGCAGGCGAGGTCTAGGAGGCTTATGTCCATCTTGAAGGCAGCTTTTCACGACAATCCACACTGTGTCGCATTAGTGCAAGCTTTTAGTCAAGGGGTATCCTTACATTCCGTGGATCTGATGACAGAATGGCGATCGCAGTAAACCAACATCGAATGGGTGTGAATTGCTTTGGACAACTTACTTGAATTCTCTATCAGGTCAAGATCCGAGGCTCTTTCACTGAGGACACAAATAGCGGGGAGATCATTCGTCTTGATACTATCAGAAAAATTGATCATGAGTCCGCAAGATTGTCAAGGTTGCTAGGAACTCTCCCTATGCAAGTGGACACCACAGGACTGAAGCAGGCAGATTCAGACATGCCAGTTGTTCTGTTGAAAAGCCTACCGGAAGCTGTGAAGAACTATGTCCTCCACCACAGCAGCGGACACCCACGAACGATGTACCGGAACGCTGTGCGGTGTGAAGAGCAACATCGACTGTTTGATGATTTTGAATCCACAGGTAGTGGTAAGAAATTGAACTCTCTGGAGGGGAATGCAGAGTACTATTCCCTTGAAGAGTTCGGCGTCGGTAGAAGGCCGATGTGGAAAGTGCGGGAGCAGAAGGCACACTGCAGGCTTGCACCGTGAACGTCAGTGAGATCAGATGCTTTCGTTGTGGGAATGGACTTGTGAGATCTGACATGTGGGACAAGAAAAGGTTCCAAAGGTGTAAAAGGCTCTAAAGGTAGCAAAGGAAAAGGAAAAGGAACGAAAGGCAAGTTTAATGAGGTTTCAGAAAGTTGGAATGAGGATTGGACCGACTGGAATGTTGAAAGTTGGGACGATGATGACTATTG
The DNA here is from genome assembly GCA_947184155.2 of Cladocopium goreaui. NCBI lineage: Eukaryota > Dinophyceae > Suessiales > Symbiodiniaceae > Cladocopium > Cladocopium goreaui. Next base: position 329,443 of record CAMXCT020002224.1, on the reverse strand, counting down.
GTGGAATGACCAATGGCTGGAGAGCTGTGATGGTCAATGGGGAGTTTTGCAGACTTGGTGGGACGATTGTTCTGGATGGTATTGTGACGCGTCTGGATATACCTGGCAACAGGAACCAGTCCAAAGTGCGGAACTGAGTGCAAGCCACGACAATAGGTCTGATGTCCAAAAGACTGGCAGTGTCGGCAGCAGGATCATAAATCCTTTGTTGTATGACTTGACATGTGAAACCACTGGAGGTCTTAGGTTTGTGATCTACCCTGCTGGCTCGGTGTTCCAGGCCACGGTTGAGCTCACCATCAAGGTGAAAAACAAATTCACTTTCTCCAATGCAGAAAATATCCAATGGATTCATCTCACCACAGGTGTCAAATTTTCACAAGTCACCGTAGAGTGCATGCTGCTCGGCTTTCCTCACACTTTGTGAGTCTTTTACATTTGACAGGGGGTTTGAAATCAATCTGTCAATTCAACCAAATGATGCTTCGGACACAAATCATTCCAGCAAGCGAAGAAGGAATTAATTAAAACCGAGGGCTGTGAACAGCTTCTCAAACTTGCAGTTTGGAATGTGGAATCCTATGTTTTTTGGTAATAGAGAAATATATACATAATATATATTTTTAAATAGTTCAGAAGATTGAAGTCCATGTAGAACTTTAACGTTGGGTAAACTTCACTTTCGACTGCGAGTAAACATCTAAGAAACGCAGGTGTCCTCGTGGCTCAGTTGGTATGGCGTCACTCTTGTGTCGCTGACAGATTGCCGGTGGTGGTTCGATTCCCTGCTGGTCCGCGAGCAAGCCTCAAGACCGTAGACCCGCCGAAAGGCAACGGGCTCGGGCCAAAAAATAAAATAAACATCTAAGAAACGCAATCCATAACACCTTTGTTCACCTGAGTTTGTTCTGATATAAGATGATTGGATCTTTGGGGACAGTTGTGACATTCCGGTTTTGTGGAGAACTAGAACGTAATACAGCTTTTGAGAAAGTTAGTCCAGAGTTGAAGGATGCGTCAATTCAGGCTGAACATACTCAGGCTACATCAGGTGAAACGTCAGACTTCAGACAAATGCACAGAGCTCAGACTTCGTCTTCTTATCATTTGTACATTGGAACTGCTGAGATGTGTTATCATCTCGATCGCCGTTGTCGTTATTATTCAGATTGGGAAAATACGAAGAGAGGGCTTACTATTTGTGAAATCTGCTGTACTTCATCTTCGACTTTTGAGATTGGGCAAAGTATTTTTGTCTCTGAACAAGGACAGAATTTTCATTTAACCCGATTTTGTCGTACTTTCAAGAGTCTACCGGTGACTGAATATGAAAGGTGCACTGCATGTTGTACAAGGGAATATTTTACGCGAGATTCAGTATTTCGTCAGAGAAGAACTGCTTCGTCAACTTCTTCTGTTGCAGGTATGTCAGAGGACTAGATTTTCTGGATTGGAACGAGAAGATGCCATGACTTTCTGGATTGCATTTTCGACTGCACTACGTTTTTGGAACGAAGATTTCTATTCTGACCTCTCATCGAAAGGGGGTGTGAAAATCCTATCTGGTATAGCGCTGAGAGATCAGAGACGTTGCACAGTTTTGATTTCACCGAGTATCATCTGTGGATGGGCTATTTTTGATGTGGAACGTTTGTGAATGGACAGATCATATTTTGTAGTTGACATTTGGCCGAATATCACCTTTGGAAGAAGTACTTTTGAATGTTCTCGATGCTCATAGAGCATTGTGACACTCAACGAGCACAACCGACACCGCGGTTGCACTCGTCTCGTTTTGTAGTTGAGAATTGTGATGTTTTTGCAGGAAACCGAACATTAGTTGAAGTTTTTGGAAACATTTCAACAGTTTGAGAACCGAATGAAAGCTTTTGATCCTCAGTGGATCGCTTTTAGAAATTTCGCCAAGACTGGAATCCAGTTTGCAGTTTGCACAAAAACCACTGCTTGGTTTTTGTGACCTTTGAACAGTATTTGAACTGAACACCCAACGACATTCGTTGGCTCAAGCCCGAGCGAGAGAAACAGAGTGTGTGTTGAAGCGTTGCTTGTTGTCTGGAGTGATTTGAGCGAGAGAGCACGAGAGTTTGACTCACGTTTGTGGAAAAGCCTTTGGGTAACCTTGATCGCGATAGGTTTTGTTTTGGTTTTCAAGGCACAACTTAGCGGTGCCAAGTTTAACGCTCATTGTGGTTATGCCGAAGCGCTTAGCTGCGAGAAGTTCTATCGTGGGATGTATTCATTTCTGCATTGGAAGTTGTTTCAGTTGACTTGAGGCAGTTTGGTACCTGCAATCATTTTCTCTGGACAATTTGCTGCAGAATCGTGCATCCAAATCTGAATTTGGTATCAGAAGCAACATTTTGGTTGAAACACCTGAACTTGTTTCCAATATTTGACACAGTCATCACTGTTCGTGATGACTTGGTCCTATATACAGGAGCGTGGTGCTTTGATGGGAGCACTACTTCTCTTTTAGTGGCGATTGCGGTATTTGACCTCTAGTGGTTTTGTACACCATGGTGTCCATCTTCATCTGTGGGAGCTGAATATGGACACTGTGTTGGGTGAAGTATTTGACCTCTATTGATTTTAGGTGTTGTGATGCCCATCTTCATCTATCAGAGCTGAATCTGGACATTGCATTGCGATTGGGACATTTGGTTTCCATCGTGTACATTTATAGCTGGTGATTCTGCATTGCATGGTTATCTGTTGATTTCATCGAAATTCTTCGTATTGATTTTGCTGGAGATTGTGTGATGTAGAGCAGAACTTTCTGCTCTCCATCGTGTTTCAAGATGCTCGAACTTTGTTTTAGCTGAACGAGACGTTTTGGAGAACAAACATGAGGTTTGAGGAAGTTTGTCAACCAGAAGAACATTGTACAGAACATTTGTAATCATCTACTTCGTTCTTGAGTGTAAAGAACTCTGGTTATTCAGGTTTGGATGAGAACCGGATTATTTGCACGTATAGCTAGCTGAGTTTGTGACGCAACGCAATTTGGAATTGTTCAGTCGACCTTTTAGGAAAGGTGGTGGTTTTTGGACCTGGAATTGCGTTTCCTCACCAGACATTGGCTCGAGGGAGCTCTAGTGTCATCATGTTCAGAATTGAACGGAACTGAGTATCACAACCAGCAGATTAGCATGTGACGTTCGCTTTTGGGGTTTTGTCTCTTGCGGGTGTGTCCTGCTTGAGAACTTGCCTCCTTTAAATGCGTCCGAGCAAAAGACCGAAGCTGGCGTTTGCACTTAGGAATCGAGGTTGAAACTCCGTGTTTTAGGTTTTCGAGGTTCTGACTTCCGGAACTTGGGTTTGATCTAGGAGACTAGACTTTATCAGACTCTTTTCAGATGCTTCCAGAAAAATGTCGTATTCATGTGTGTATGTGTGGCAGCAAGAGACGAAAAAGCACAGCATTCCTCATGAACTTCTTTGTAGAAAACCTGATGCAGGAATGCCAGTCATCTACCATGCAGCGGTTGATGTGTAAGATGGAGCAGGCCGGAAATTTTCTACTAGCCTGGAGACGCTCTCCAAGCAGCTTGCCTTGGCTTTTTTGGAGTGCATGCAACATCAGGGGAAATAGTTGCAACAGTCCGACGTTCAAAGAGACCAATGCCAGAATTTGCGCTGGTACACAGCCTAGCGGCAGAAGGTCTGCGGGTGCTCATGGGAGAATTTTGCTTCAAGATTGACGTGACCTCCTGTGACGTGACGCAAAGCTGCATTGAAGACAATGCCCAACCACCTTTCCAAGGGATCCCGGTTGGCGGCAACTCATGTCTTCTCGAAACCTCTCTGAAGTGGGGAACGATGGCAAGAAGACATTGGGCCAAAAGAACACACATGGTGTGCCTTTTTCACGCGCAGAGTTTTTGCAGAAGCTCTTGAACTCGAACACTCATTGGATACACCACAGCTTGTTGACAGGAGTAACTTGCATGCAATTTGTTTTTCAGAGGGACCACACAGTGGCAGAGGTAAAGCTGTTTGGGGTGATCAAGGTCTTTCTCGCAAGATTGTTTCTGGTTTTTCGCTCGCTGGGGAGATGCCAGAGTCAGATCAGTTCCCAACCAAATTAAAATCTGCTGCAATATCGGTGCAACAGCTTGAGAGTCAGCAGTCTGGGCGAAACAGATGATAGTGCCTTCCTGCAGGCGCGTGAGACGCTGAAACTTGCTTGGTTGTTTGTGAGGAGACACAAGAAGAATCGTCAGATGGTTGGGTGAAGGGTCGTTTACTGTGGAGCAACTGGACGCCAAATATGATCGGTGTTGGATCCCTTCAAAGAGGTTTGGAGTCCGCCAAGGACAAAAGATCAGAGCAGTTGATGACTTCAGCGAGTTCCTAGTGAATGCTTCTGTAACTTCCACTGAGCGGCTTGAGCTTTTTGGCATTGACGAGGTGGTGAATACAGCTCGGACCTTTTTGGGTTGCGACTTTCTGGTCCTGGCGATGCATGGGCGTCGATTCTAGCTGTTTGGAATCCCCACACTGGCTGTATTGACTATTTCGAATCAGTTGCGCTGCCTTTTGGATCGGTGTGCGCCGTGATGGGGTTTAACAGGGTGGCCAGAGCACTTCGTTTGATCCTCTCTGAGTTGTTCATGTTAGTGAACACAAATTTCTTTGATTATTTTTGCCAGTTGGAAACTGACGAGTTGTGTTATAGGCTTGGGAGACGGCGGAGTTGGTGTTGAAGTTGCTTGGCTGGCGTATTTCAATGTCTGATGACAAGCGTGCGCCATTTGGGTCTGAATGTCAGATGCTGGGTGCTATTGTTGACTTGTCCGTTTGCACAAAGGGAGCGATCAAGGTCAAGAACAAGCCTAGCAGAATTGATGACATTGGCTCCCTAGGAAATGACATTTGTGGCAGAGACTGTTACTCCTCTTTCAATCCTTGAGACCCTCAAAGGCCGCCTCTTGTACGCAGCTGGACACACCTTTGGTCGTTGCATGCAGCTGGCGATTCAGCTGATGTGACGCCTGGCTCGCAGGGGCCCCATGGTTCTTTTGGATGAAAGGTTTAAGGGCATCATTCGTGACGCCTTGCGCTGTCTTGCAGAGGCTCCTGCGCGTGAAGTGGGAGCATGGTCAGGTAGGGTGCCCATTGTAGTGTTCACTGATGAAACCACGTTCTTTGGCCTTGAAACGGGAAGCTGCTTGATGTTTGGTGACAACATTCCTGAAGCGTGGTTGCAACGTTGGAGACGTGATGGGAAGACCCAACTCATATGTCAAGCTGAAATTTTTCCTATCTTGGTCGCAGACGCCACTTGGTCTGACCTTCTCAGCCGCAGGGCCATGTTCTGGTTCGTGGACAACAATTCAGCTTTATCCGCAGTCATCCGTGCCTTTTCTCCAGTGATAAAAAAATATAAACTACTTGTCTGGAACTCTCGTTTGGACGTCAAGCTCCAATCCATGAGCTCGTACGCAAGGGTGCCTTCAAAATCAAATCTTAGCGACGAAGCGTCCAGACTGAAATTTGAAAATCTACAAACCCAAGGATGCGATGCAAACCCCAGTACAATTTCCTCACGGTAGCTGGAGATGGGGTGGTGGCGTGTGGAACAAAGGTTCTTGCGCAAACAGCGAAACGTATGCTGCCGACTCCCCAGTTTCAACTCGATGACAAAGAAAAAGGCCGAGTGACTTTCACGCTGAAGCTGTCGTGTTTTTCCGCAGTCAACTTTGGAAACGTTTTATACGCGTTTAAGTTGAAATTTTAAGTTTGAAATTTCGCGTAAAGCGCGCGCGTAATAGGAGGTTGCGCAAGGTCAAAGGTAGAAGTGAACCAAAGGCAAATAAGTTGCGTTTCACTTTATTGATGCGCCTTTATTTGACGCGGTTCATTGGTGGGAAACCACTTCCTTCTTCCTCTTGTCCTTCGCGCCCTGCGTCTCTCGCGTGCTCCGCGTGCCTTCTCTTTGCGATCCTAACTCTATCCTCCTTGACCTGATAGCGGTTAGGGTTAAAAGGACAAAAAAAAACATGAAACAAACAAACAATCAAACAAACCTCAAGCAACATGCTTGGTGTGTGCACTTGCCTTGAGTGGCTTGCACGTTTGAGTTGTTTGGTTTGTTTGTGTTTTTTGCGAGGGTTTGTTTCAGTTTATTTCATCCAAATTTTTTCATTTCCAGGGCGGGTGGGTGGGAAAATCCTCACTACCCGGCGGTTTGACCCGCCCACCCGACCCACGCCGGGCGTGTGGAACAAAGGTTCTTGCGCAAACAGTGAAACGTATGCTGCCGACTCCCCAATTTCAAATCGATGAGAAAAAAAAATCGAGTGACTTTCACGCTGAAACTGTCGTGTTTTTCCGCAGTCAACTTTGGAAACGTTTTATACGCGTTTAAATTTAAATTTTAAGTTTGAAGTTTCGCGTAAAGCGCGCGCGTAGTAGGAGGTTGCGCAAGGTCAAAGGTAGAAGTGAACCAAAGGCAAATAGGTGCACGTTGTATTTACTGCATGTTTGTGGCGGACAAAAAAATTGGACCAATGCTGGAGTGAATGACATTTGTTTTGAGTCCCAAAAATGGCAACCAAATGCTCAAAACATGGAATATGACCGAACAAAGAACGGGGTTGGATGTCAGCTGGAACCCCCAATACTTTATTGAGTGGTTGTAAAGATGAATGGAACCAAAACAAATTCCCAACAGCGAATCTGTTGGGTTTCAGTGTTTGGGGCCAGGGGTCAGTGACACGAAAATGCACGCCCGGAAAAACCGGAACATTCCTGGAACCTTGCTGGAACCTTTCGCTGTTGGGTTACAAAGCTGGGCTAATTGAACCCTTTTTCACATATCTGATGCGACCATACCAATCAAAGGGTTTCAAGGTCTGTGCTGTTCATGTGCGGGCGGCCGTTGATGGTTCAAGCGATTGGCAATTTTGTGCACTTTCTCCCAGGCCCATGTCTCAGCTCTAAATGAATCGCACGACATCCAGTCGAATGACACGGACCCTTTCAAGTGCTCGGCAATTTCATATGTGTTTGTACATATATTTAAAAATATGCATACATAGTTGCAACCCCCTATGAAATTATGTATTTGTACACATATACTGTAAATAAATTCATATCTACATATATATATATAAATAAACACACGTGTATATGTACATTAATTTTTTTCTGGATAAAATACACACACTATCATAAACATATACATACACACGTGTACATATATATTTATATATATATATATTTACACATAATAAACATACTACCAAAAACAAACATGGATCATGGTCAACCGATAGGGACAAAGGGGTCAATGACTTCAATACAAAATGAACATTTGTTCAAAGGTGCAACAACAAAACAGGCACATGGTTTTTGGGTTCCCTGACTGTTGAACACAACCATCGTTTTGTCATTTTTGTCACGAAAACGTGTTGGACACCACTTTCCCAGGAAAATGGAGATTTGTGTGTATGCCCAAGGTAATTGAGATAGCACCTCATTCTTCGATATGCTGAAGTCCATCGATCAGGCCATGGGTTCAACGTGGCCGTGACTACGCCTTTCCAATCTGGTTTCAAAATTTTAAGCCCTGCCAACACCAATGCCTCACATGCAAATGTTCTGCGAAACAAAGGCACAACCCTCGGAATTCAGCGACGATGGCATGCAGATGACCCGTTTGTTCATGAAAACGGTAACATTTTCGTTTTGATGTAGCTGTTTCCCAACAAAATAAAAGGCAAAAAATGCATGAGTGGTTTTGATTTGATTTACCTGTGTGAAAAGGGATGGGACGATCTCGTGGCATATTGTTTTTTGTTGAATCCCAGACACATATTCCAAATGACAGCGAATCCAGGCCATGTTTTTTTCTTATGTCCCATGTCCATTTTTTGTTGGGACCCCAACAATCATCCAAAGTCAGGAATGCAGCTTGGGTGATGTTTATGACAACCAAAAAAAAATCTCAAGGTAGAAACCATGTTGATTGACCCTAGTTGCCCGAAAATGATGAATCTATAGATCAGAATTTTACACTCATGATCTCCCCATGAACTGGTCATGACATTACCAATGCATCATATGATATGGTATCTTTATCATTTTCCATGTCTTTTGGTCATGATCTCCAGGCATTGGCAGGTGCAATTGATGTCATTGCAGATGATGTCCAGGTCAGGGATGTCACTCAGGATGTAATGGGATGAAATTGGGATATAAAAAATAACCAATATGATATCTTGGTTCGTCTGAAAACAGGACCCCTAAGTGATGAATAGCCATAAGATTTTTGGGTTTTCGTTAGTAAGAGCAAACGTCTAATAAGGACATTGCTAATGAAATATGTGCATTTGGACAGGATTAAGTAGAATTGATTTGGATTAATCTGAGTTAATCCTGATGGCCAAAGCATCGAGAAAACAAAACAAACAAGAAAACCAATGTTTTGGGGTCTAGTCTTAGTCTGAACATGGCCCTGACCCAAGTAGTCTCTGATATATGTATATATATATGTATATATATATGTATATATATATATATGTATATATATATGTATATATATATATATGTATATATATATGTATAAATATATATATATATATGTATAAATATATATATATGTATAATATACACATACATATACATATTAGTTTTGTTGGTTTTGTTCAGTTCTTTTAATCTGTAAGTCAAGGGGGCCTTATTCACAGGGCAAGAGACATGAAACCCACAACACCAAAAAACAATGGATATATATATATATACACAAACAATTGACAGTTTCGGTGCTGGCAGAAACCCTTTCTGACATACAATTGCCACGATATTCCCATGTCCCAATTAGAATCCTTGAATCCCAGCAATATTATGCTATTCTATCCCAGATTATAGCAACGACCAAACACGTTTCTAAGTAACATCCAAGCCGACAATAGTGACGAATTTTACCGTTTCGATCTTTTTGGGGCTTACTACATGGTTCTTAACGGTGTTATTAATAGAATATCTGATCTTTATCAGCAATAATTCATCTGACCATGGGAACATTCCAATTGATGAACATAGGAACTCCCAATAGTATTTCCAATAAACATCATTTCCAAAAGATGGGGATTTTCCAAACAGTAATAGTATATTTCCCAATACTAATTTACAAAATATTTCCAATAGTATATTTCCCAATAGTATTTCCAATAGTATATTTCCCAAAAATGGGATATTCTATGATTTTCTATGATTTCTATGATTTTTCCAACAGTATTTCTCCAAATTTTCCCCCAAAAGATGGGGATTTACCAGATTTTCCCGGTGAAGTCAGTCCGGGATTTCGGGAGGCCACGGTGAAGTCGGTCCGTGAGCAAGGCATGATGCGCACCTTGGGCGATGCCGTTGAGGTGGGGATGTGGGATATGGTAGATGTGTGAGTGTATATATATATTATGTATACATGTTTTTTTTTTTCACATAGTATGTATATATGTATGTATGGCATGTATATAATAATTATGGTATATATATATATGTATACATATGCATATCATCAAGTCGGTATGGCTCCTAAAAAGTTGGAACTATATCACCAAACATGAAGGTTTGACCAGGGGTTCCATGGGACAGGGATGTGAACCCAAAATAGTGAGGTCAACCCAATGCCATAAACCATCCCCAGTTAAGATTTATTATTGGGTATACCCCTATTAAATTGGGTTTACCACATTAGAGCATTTCCAAAACAATTGATCAACCACATCATATGGATTTCACAGACTGAGACCGGGCGAATCTGAGCGGATTGTATTTTATCATTCGCAATACGATACCCTCCAGCATTCTAACCTGGACACGGAGACTCCGTCAGAAACGTGGATTTTTCAGTTTGCAGCGGTGGGTTGCTTTAATTTCCCATGTTGCAAAATTTGGAGTGTAGAACTATGATGAGTTATGATGCACTAATAAATAGATATAAATAGATATAAATAGATATAAATAGATATAAATAGATATAAATAGATATAAATAGATATAAATAGATATAAATAGATATAAATAGATATAAATAGATATAAATAGATATAAATAGATATAAATAGATATAAATAGATATAAATAGATATAAATAGATATAAATAGATATAAATAGATATAAATAGATATAAATAGATATAAATAGATATAAATAGATATAAATAGATATAAATAGATATAAATAGATATAAATAGATATAAATAGCAAGAGAAAGAAAGCAGCACCATTTCATGGTGATGGGGGATAAAGCCAGTGGGATAAAGCCAGCAGATCTGAGAATTTCACCCTCCTGGATTTGGTGGTGGAAATCTGCATTTTCGCTGGTGAATTTTCAATCTTTGTGTCGTTTTTGTCCTTCAGTCACCATCATTTTTGGATACCCTGAGTAATATCACCTCGGTCAGCCGGAAAATCCACCATTCTTCCTCAATCCTCTTGTGTTCATGATTTCCATATCAAGAAAACATGTTTTTCCAGCCGGGTTTGATTAAGGTATTGTCACTGTTCAATAAGATGAACTCCCATTGTTTGATGGTCAAAACCTAACTTTTGATGCTTTCAATCCTCACATGTTCCGAGTAAATCACCACTTTTGCAGGGTAAATTGCCACTTTTCACAGATGTTTGCTGTTTGCTGTTGAAATCTTGTTTTTTGATGGTGAAGTCATGCGAAATGATGTTTCGCGAACTTGTTCACCAGGACGCTGCTGGCCTGGTAGTGGGTGGGGCCGGCTCCGCCATTTCGGGGATGTGGAATGGCAAGAAAGGCGCGAGTGCCCGGGGGTTGGGGTCCCAGGCTATGGGTTTCAATATTCGTGACTTGGATGATTTGGTACAGTATCCCCATTTTAAGAATATGGAATGTGAATGGAATATCATGATAAATCAAATGGATACATAAAGGGAATAATGAGATATCAACCCGATTATGGCATATCAACATATGATAGAATGGGATGTAGATGAAATATTCATGGGAATGTAATCAACACTATGGTGAGTCAACCAAGATAAATTGTGGTAAAGTGATGGCGAAATGGAGATATAATAGGGCTTATTCAATTATTCTAGATAAATATATACGGATAAATGATGGATACAGATAATAATCTCTATTTGTCATGGTTGGGATAGCTCCTCTTATAATCACCAACTATGGTGCAATGATGGGACTGGGACAGGTGAAAAGACCGTCTCTGGCCACTCGGGGGTCTCCAGCGGCTACGCCGATATTTGCGCAGACGCTCGGAATCGAGAAAGATCTTCCACATAGAAAAATGATGAGGGTTATATAGTATTATATAGTATTATATAGTATTATATAGTATTATATAGTATTATATAGTATTATACAGTATTATATAGTATTATATAGTATTATATAGTATTATATAGTATTATATAGTATTGTATAATATTGTATAGTATTATATAGTATTGTATAGTATTATATAGTATTATATAGTATTATATAGTATTATGTAGTATTATATAGTATTATATAGTATTATATAGTATTATATAGTATTGTAGAGTATTGTATAGTATTGTATAGTATTGTATAGTATTATATAGTATTATATAGTATTATATAATATAGTATTATATAGTATTATATAGTATTATATAGTATTATATAGTATTATATAGTATTATGTAGTATTATGTAGTATTATATAGTATTATATAGTATTATATAGTATTATACAGTATTATATAGTATTATATAGTATTATATAGTATTATATATATAGTATTGTATAATATTGTATAGTATTATATAGTATTGTATAGTATTATATAGTATTATATAGTATTATATAGTATTATATAGTATTATGTAGTATTATATAGTATTATATAGTATTATATAGTATTATACAGTATTATACAGTATTATATAGTATTATATAGTATTATATAGTATTATATAGTATTATATAGTATTATATAGTACAATAGTATTAGTATTTTGGGAAACTGTATATTTCTGTGATCTCATTACTACTTACAATATTCTTATATATGTATATTTAGCTGTCATTAATCTACATACATACTCGTGTTCCCTTTCTGTAGTAACAATGACAGCGATGTCAGTGATGATGGTTTTGTTGTCAAATCCAACAATCAGTCAGTATCATCATGACGATGTTGCCTTTCTTCAGTCTAGCCCTTCTTACCTGCCACCTTTTCGTTGTGATTTAATTTTGATAGTTCGACAGTTCCCTCTTGAGGATTCTATTTTCTACATCTCAGCTGCTCATTTCATCAGATGACAGTCAGTCATTGTCACGCTGAGTTTGTCCGTGATTGTGGTCACTCCTGATTTGACGTGCTCACGTGCTCTCCTTTCCTGTTTATGGGTGATCGACCTGACACTGCAGATGTGACTACCAGATGTCCCACGAACCAGGAATTTATATACTGTATGAAGGTTCCTGGTTTGGCAAAAAGAAAGGGCAACAGGAATCCCATGGAATGCCCATAGGTAAGTGTTGATTTTTTTCATATGACAGGGCCCTTGAAAGGAGTTAAATGGTGCTCGGCGGAGTATTGTGGATTGACCTCATGCCACCGAGGGCAGCAAGGCTGGCTCCTTTAGTGGTGGGGTGCGCCACCCAGGGGGCCATGGGGGTTGGATGGAGCAGGAAAAAGAGGCAGAGGACTTTTGCATCCATAGTCCAAAGACTATCAAAGACTAACAGAATGCCAGATTCATCGATTTATTTCGATTTTTGCGCTTCCAAAATCAAGAACCAATTGTGTATCCTTTGGATCGGGGTTTCAACAGAGATGGCGCTGGAACTTTGATGCATCGGCTGCCGCAGTTTTTGCTGGCTCGGAGCTGCACGACTGCAGCTGTGTTGGGGACGCAATCGCTGTGCTGGCGATAGAGTCTGCAATCCCAGGGCCGGGCCGGGGTTCTATCGGGGATGGCTGGCAGTTTTTGGAGAAACATTTTGGAGTCCACAACTGGAAACCTGAGCTCAACACTCAAATCCATTCCCAGGCACGAAGCCAACCTGATTTTCACCTTCTGATTCAGCTACTAGCAGTCGGACCGATTTGTTCTCCTTTGACATTCGGTTTTCCCTGAATAGCCATTTTTTCTCGTAGTCTGTTTGACGTGACTCTACTCACTCTGTTATTTAAGGTATCGCTTTCCAGGCGTTCGATTTCCAACACAAAGATGTTACTTGGGACCCTAGGCTGCTAAAGAACGAGCATGTGTGGGTGTGGAAACACCTGCCTTGGGATGGAGAAGACCCCGGATTTTCTCAATGGCAATTTCAGTACTGTAGGAACTCCAAAAAACTCAGTGCCACCATGACACCATCCTCGTTTTTGGTCCTTTGTTTATTTTGTTTTGAGGCTATGGATGATGAGTTCATGGATGCCGCGATGCAGATCAACGCTTTTGGTTTGTCTGCAGGCCGGGATGTTTTTGGAACGATGTGACTGGCTGAAAATTTCTCGTCCCCTTTTTGCGCCGAAAGTGGTACACTTCCCATTTCTTTTTTGACGCAGAAGTGGTGTTCCCTGGTACCCTGGGATTCAAAGTGGTTCCCTGTGGAACTTCGGCCAAGATCCTGCTATCAATCCTTGTCACCCATTTCTTCCCGGTCCCTACTCTAATATGACCTTCAACATCACTTACACACCGTGGAATGGGATCAGAGCACGTGGGTTTCTTGACATTTGGAACTTTCCCCAATGGGTTTCCCCATAGGTTTCCCCATAAAAATGACCAAGGTCGATCCCCTGGGCCCAGGTTGTACCTTCTCGCTGGACAATGTCCCGAACCAGTTGGCCGTATTGGGCCACTTTCGGGCCATGCTTGAGATGTGCCGCCCGGAGACAGAAGTTTGTCTTGTCAGCGGGTTTGCCATATGTTTGATGGTCAAAAGTTGGATAGCATTTTGGCCCAGACCTCCCCGCGGCAATGCTGGTTTTGGGGATTGACACGAATCCCTAGGCTAACTTGCGCCATGGAGTTTCTCAATGATGCGATGAGTCATGCCATTAGTTTGGCCAAACACTATGCTTTGTCAAAAAATGTGTGTCCATGTGAAAGCCGCCATACTTGTGAGATTGTTCACCGAGAAGTCCTTCAGATGTCCCACAACTGGATAATGTTGAAGGGTGAAATTCGCCAAGATGGACCATTCAGCATGGATGCTTTTGCTGGAAAACCGCTGGTTCCGTTGAAAGGCCCTCATGATATTGACAAACATGTACGGATCTGCATCACGCCAGATCAATTGGAACATGTGGCATGCAAATCTAGCCAATTTATGGTCGTAGGGCCGGGATTCTGGACACAACAGATGCTTCTTATAGCGCGTGTGAGTGGAGGTGATGACTCCCCTGTTTTGGCATGTGAGCTTTTTGCAGGTGGGTGCAGTGGATGGACACAGGCGATGAGAAGACTGTCAAGGCTTGGATATCCGTTTGCACACAGGCTGGCTCTGGACGTGGAAAGGGATTGCTGTGAAACCTTTTGCAAGGCGCATGGGATTGAACACATCATAGGTCCCGAAAGTTTTGTCTGGGATCATGATTCGTTGCCAAGGAGCTTGGTGGTGAATGGAGACATTTCACGAAAGCTAGCGTCAACTAGCTGGAGTCTTCTTGCTTTAGCAAGTATTGGGGGGGCTGCTCAAGGACATCACGTGATTTTTCACGCGAAAGGGCCCCCCCCCCCCTCCACCACCACCACCACCACCACCATCACCACCATCATCATCATCATCATCATCATCATCATCATCATTGTCATCATCATCGTCATCATCATCGTCATCATCATCGTCATCATCATCGTCATCGTCCTCTCCATCGTCCTCGTCCTCGTCCGCGTCCTCGTCGTCATCATCATCATCATCATCACCATCATCGTCGTCCTCGTCATCGTCCTCGTCATCGTCATCGTCATCGTCATCATCATCGTCATCATCATCATCATCGTCATCATCATCGTCATCGTCCTCTCCATCGTCCTCGTCCTCGTCCGCGTCCTCGTCATCATCATCATCATCATCATCATCATCATCATCATTCATCATTCATCATTCATCATTCATCATTCATCATTCATCATTCATCATTCATCATTCATCATCATAATCATCATCATCATCATCGTCATCATCATCATCATCATCGTTATTCAATTACATTTTATTATTATTGGCAATTATTGTCATTATCACGAAAGCTAGCGTCAGCTCGCTAGAGTCTTCTTGCTTTAGCACGTATTCCGGGGCTCCCCAAGGACATCACGTGATTTTTCCCGCGAAAGGGCCCCCCCCTGCCCCCTCCCCCATATATATCATTGTTATATATCATATATCAATATATCATTGTTGCATCCTCGTTGGGACGAACAATGCCGCGACACGATGATGACAGTCCCTCCGCAACTCACCTCTTCCCTTCCTTCTTTCTCCTACCCCGCTAGCTTTCGTCATCCACCCCCGGCCTCAAGTCTGAACATGCTTGGACCCATTTGTTCTCCAATCACATGTTTGACATAGCTGTCATTTCACCTCCATGCCCACCATGGAGCTATGCTTCCAATTTCCCTGGATTGATGGAGCTGATGGCCGCCTCACATTGCATGCCTGGGGGCTCTTGAGCATCCTGAAGCCCCATGTCGTGGTGATGGAAATGGTCTCTGGAACGCGCGAACACCAGCATTGGAAAATCATTCGCTCTTTCATCTTGTGGCGTGGCTGTTCCATTCGTTGGGCACGAACCATGAACCTTGCAGAGCTTTCTCCACAGCAGCGCAGCAGACTCATCCTTGTTGCTACACTTGACCATGCAGAATTGATGCCACACATTTGTGTCCCTTGGCCTGTCACACAGCGTCAGACCATGGAGTCTTACTTGAGCATCATGGAGCTGGAAGAACCTTGGCTGTCTCAGTGTACTCTGGCCCCAGAGGTTTTGCAAGTCTACATGGATCCGGCTATGCTGCCAAAGCCGGTAGAGCAGCGTGGCAGAGATGTCAAGAGAGCCAGGAAAGACATCGAAGAATATCGCGTCAAGCATCCCCATACCACCTTCGGATGTATTATGGGGAAGTATGCGTACCGTCACTTGTTGCCTGATGCTTCGCTCTGTAAGGCAGGTCTTTAGGAACGTTGATCGCTCTTCCATCTGGCCTTCGATTTCTGAGTGTTCCTGAGATTCTCATGTTGCAGACGACTCTCATGCCCTGCTGGTTGCCAGACAACCATCGTGCTTGCATCAAAATGCTTGGAAACTCAATCGCTACCCCTCACGCGACGGTGGGTTTGACGCTCGCGCTGGCCCTCTTGTATGATTTGTCACGTGTAGAAGTGCAAGAACTTCAGATGTGGGCACTCTCCAAGAGAATGACATCCCAGAACATCCGATGGGAAAGAAAATGGGGTGGCTTTTCGTGTGACATTCATGAAGAAATTACACCGACCCTGATGATTCACTCGGTCCAGAAAGTTGTCATTCGATCTCCAATGGATGTAGCTATCTTCCATGCAGAGCGTGATGTCAATGTCCAAGATGCACTGAAGGCTTTGCTGGGTATTTCGATGCCAACAGATGTCCATGCTTCCTGGTGGAAACCTTGATGCCAGAATCACGCTGCAACAGAGGTTGGAAGTGACAGACCATGAAATCCAGCTTTTCGGCTTTGAATGTGACCTCGAATGCCTTCTCAGTGACTCAGAACAAAGCTCAGTGCATCATTGTCCTCACAAGACAAGGTCCATTTGTGCTCAGGCGTGATCATGGTATGACCATTGAAGATGTCAAGACTGTGATTGATCACAACCGCGAAATTCAATGTACGCACCTGGTTGGCATTTTTGGGGAGAAACATCCAGATTGATGATTTGTCCGGATGCTGTCATTGCCATGGATTATGAATCCGCTCCGGATGATCTTGAGATTCTGGAAGTCTTGAATTTTCACGTGGATGACAGTGGGATTTCCTCTTCATTGAGCTGGACAGTGTTGAAAGGCATCTCAGATTTTCTGCAAGGTACTGCTTTGATCGATGTCATTCAAGCCTTAGGATGGATGATCGTGATCAAGCTGTCGTTGATAATGACGTCAACAGGTATCTTGTGGTCAGAAGGCCTTGTGTACTGCCTGGCAATCCACTTCTTCCTGAAGATTCGAACATGGACGGTCGCAGGAAACGATCCAGCAGTGAGATGCAAAATCAAGCTGTGGCATGTATGGATTTGGGATGCACTTGTTGATCCGTCCATTTCTCTCAAGATGGACATGCGCAAAGATATCCCAACATTCGCTGCACTGAAATTTGGTGAGGCAAGAATTCTCTTTCAAAGTCAGGATGGCTGCGAACTCTATTTCAAGCTTCTTGATTGTTTTTTGCCTGCGAGAGGTACTTTGCATGTCGATTACACCGCTATCACACCCAAGGAAATTGGCTGTGAATTTGAACAGTTTTGGTCAAAGATGTGGTTGCGTGACATTCGTGCTGAACGATTTGAACTGACATCATGGGAATCGTTTGATGAATTGCTGCAGGATGTTGATCTTCCAGTGATTCCAGAAATCGCCTATCCTATTGACGATATTAACCTTTGGATGCATTTGGTCAAATCTTTGCCCTCTGCCAAAGCTGTTGGTCTTTGTGGATGGTCAAACGATGAGTTGAAAGCCTGACCTGAATTCTGCATTCGTGACCTGGTGAAGATTTTTGTTGCGGTTATGAATTATGGTTTTGGACTCGGTATGATGGTGGCGAAGACAATTCATTTGTCAAAAATCCTGTCCCGCTTTCGGTGCACCACGCCAGACCGATTACCATTTTGAGCTCGTTGTACAGGCTTTTTGGAAAATTCATTTTCAAAGGTAACTGCCAACATTTGGAAGGATTTCTTTCCTTATGACATTTCTGGAGGCCTCCCTGGGAGAGGAGTGAAAGAACTTGCCTGTGCGCAGAAATGTGCAATTGAAGAGTCCCTCGCATCCGGCAGTGGCATTGCAGGCTTTGCACTTGATCTGATCAAAGCGTACAACACCTTTGGAAGATACGTTGTTGATGCTTGGGTTTCAAATCTTGATAAGTTGGTACGGTATCCCACGATTCAAGGTCACGGGAGTCCCTGAAGGTTGCTCAATTAGTGTCCTTGCGGTGTTGGCCACTTCTTGTCTGTTTCATGCTTTCCTCAAAAGTGAACGTGTCAGACCCTTTGCATACGCCGACACTTGGAGCTGGATAGTCACGGAACGAAGAGAGCATGTGATGGCCTATCAGAGAACTCTTCGATTAACCGATTCCATGAAACTCACCATTGATCATTCCAAAAGCTGGCACTGGTCAAGCAAAAAAACCCACAGGGATTTGTTCAAGACTATTGGGATTCCTGGCAGTGAGTCTGAACCCCATGTCAAGTCTGTTGTCAAAGACCTTGGTGAGGTAGTCTGATACAACAAAAGTGTGTCTCTTGGCTTCATTCGTGACAAGATTGATGTGGCCATTAGTAGACTTCAGAGGCTTGCATGGATTCCTGTCAGTTTAGCCGTCAAAGCGAAATTGATTCAATCCGCTGTCTGGCCATTAGCTTTGTACAGTATTGATACAACTTGGCAAATGGCACGATGCCTCAAATGTCATCGGCCGCAGCTTCCTTTCAAAATTTTTACTTGACCCCTTTTTGCATACATTGTTGCAGTGTTTCCGCGTATTGAGAAGGATTGCGACTATTATGCCCCAGTTGGCCAAGGATACAGTCAAAACCGCAGTTGAGTTGGTGGGTACAAAACCTTTTGGACCTGCGACCACTGTGAAAAATTATTTAAGTCAGACCGGGTGGTCTCTCGATGTGGATGGAACACTCGATGGCCCTGATTATCTTCAGTGCAATCTATTGAGTGATTCTTGCAAGTATATTTCCGAAACAGTGAGGTTCATGTAGAACCATTATCCTTACGCTGCTTGACAGAACAGGTGTTCGTGATTTTCTGCCTGATGTCCAGCTTTTTCACTCGGTTTTCTCCAAACTTGCCGAAAGTGAGCAAAATATTCTTGGACTCAACGTGACAGGGGCATTCCAGACGCAGAGTCAAAAATCGAAATGGGATCCTGACTGTCCTGAATCTTGTGGACTTTTGCGATGGTATTGACACAAGGGAGCATCGCCTTCTGCAGTGTTCACATCTTGAGATGATACGCGCACAACACAAGATGCGTGCAATGTCTTGACCCACCAGAGACGAGAATGGGTTTATCTACCCATACCACGAACATGTGAGAACATTGTGATCCTGCGTGCCTTCCTTCGCGCAATCAGAATGCCGGAAGTCTCAGCTCCCAAAAATAGTTCTGCTGCTTTCCTCTGGTTTTTTGCTGATGGAGGATCCAAACATCTCAGATGTCCCCATGGCCAGTATCGCCACATGGTCGGTTGTAGAAGACATTTCCGCATCATGTGATCAACAAAAAGAAGTTTTGGATTTCATTTTTCTTAAAGAGCTGAGATATCCGTTGTTCCAGGTATCTCAGAATGGAATTGTACCGGTGAACAGATGGTTGCGCATGCTGAACTTTTTGCTGTGGTCATCGCTGCCATGAAAGCCAATTTACTTGACCCGATTCCGTGTGTCGAATTCGTCACTGATGCCTCATATGTGTGCAAAATTATCAGGCTTATTGAATTGGGTTTGGTCATGCCGATTCTTCATAAGCTGACGAACAGTGAGCTGATTTTCAAGCTGGCTACAATGTGGCATAAGGACAAGTTCAAAGTCATCAAGGTCAAAAGCCATCGGAAGTTTGAACCTGCAACAGATCGAGGTGATCTCTGGACAATTGCTGGTAACCATTGCGCTGATTTGGCCGCCGAAGCAGCAAACACTTTGGTACCGCGTGAAATCCAGATGCTGGTGAATGAACTTGTTAAACATGTCGAAAATGAGAAGATGACTCTGCGCGATCATTGTCATTATCTCGTGGATCTTAACGTGAAAAGAGGTCAGCTGATTGATGCACTTAAGGATAGACCTGTCTCCACGTTGATTCGGCCTCGACAAGAAGCACACAGAGATTTTCGGCTCTTTGACTCACATGCCATGGGACAAGAGGCGCTTGATGAAATGCTGAAATTTCATCCTCCTGACTATGTCACCAGACCAGGCGTTCAATGTGAGGATGAGGTTTTCCACATGTGTCTACAAGGTGCCGACATTGCTAAAACTTTCAAGATTTCTGTGACAGTCTCAAATTGCCACAAGATGTCACTTCCGACTATGATGCACAGGACAAAGGTGATTGGGGTATTTCCTGGTTCGAAGTTCTGACAAGTTTTTATCTTTCAACTGGTTGGGAGTGTCCAATCAGAACTGGTGGAACAGGTGCAAAGACTACGTATTTGGCCTACGACCATCCCGATGCTCTTTTGCTCCCTGACGCTAAGCGTGCTGACACATCTCCGTCAGACCGTGTTATCATTCTGGAGTACGATTTGCTGCCGAACTTTTCTACCTCAAAGTGCTATTCCATGTCTAGGCTCGGTCTCAAGACTCCCGTCGCTGTTATGCCGTGCCGACCCAAAATCCCGAAGCAGAAAGAAGCCCTGGACTATGTTTGGTCTTACTATCAGAGACTCAATGGATCGTTGGCCTTGAAGCGACCATTAGTAGTGAAGAACCTGGAGATTTCCATCGTTTTTCCGCACTTGCACAGAAGACTGCACATGAGAGATGGCTCTTGAATCAGAATTTCATGAAGCGAGCTCGTGCACGTCGAAACGGTGGCGCATAATTACTGCATGGTTTGTAGTAGTTTCGAATTATCTTCACGTTTATTCACCTGTACCCGCCACCTGAGCCTGGGACAGCTGTGAGCGTGGATTTATCCGCATGATGCGCGTCAAAAGTTGGATTGTATATCCATGTGGATGGCCATCAATTCATCAACAGGGATTTGTATACCCATTACAACGATTCCAATTATGGGATAGATGACCATAGCCCATCTATCGCACTACACAATAGATGACCATAGCCTATCTACCATGTTTTGACCATGGCGCATATCCAAATCATTCTAATAGAGAAAATTATGGTAACCAGTGGATGGGGGGGGTTTTATCTAATTGTTTTTTTCAGACAAACCTATATGGAGGAGTGAAATTGTTGGGGAAGTTCTGAGAAGCTATAATATATATATTATATATATATATAAATGAAATTGTGGGTATTGGCCGTTCATTGCGCTCATTCGTGCTATTTGTGCGCAGCCTCTTTAGCACTTACTGCCGGCCAAGTCGGTAGCTCGTATTTTTTTGTTGCACCAAATGTGCTGATGTTGTTGACAGATTTTGGGCACCCGGCAAAATCCAATTCCAAGAGGTTGGTCTTTTTACTTTCCGCTAGCTTCGGGGAAATCCGAGGTCAGAATCAGATCGAAGGTGATCCAGATCAGCTGGACTTTCCGGGGGGTAGGCCGAATAGAAGATGGCAAAAAACATGAAAAACCATTGAGGAGTCTACACCGAATCCCAGAAAATAAGGTGGGTAAAGCCATGATTCGGTGAAAAAAAATCTCAGATTTCGGAGTCTTGAAATCTTGAAGTTCCACTTGGAGCATTGCTAATGTCGCCATCACCCACCTAGTTGGGCTTCAAACATCTTCGATTCTCCAATTTTAGTGCTGAAAGTTCTAGGTTTTTTGAACAGTTCTACATATGGGTTTGTTTGAAAATAGGGTTCCCTTGTATCCATTGGTTTATCATCATTTTCTGCTTCAGATTGCCGTTTGAGGGCCGACAAATCCTCAACCCCAAACACCTGGACTTTGCACCAGGACTCAGCTAGAGAAGTGGAAAATCAGCTTCGGACAGTGAAGTTGATGATTAAATGTGCGCAAGCCAGGCGTAAGGTGCGCGATCCCGGATATCGTATGGACGCCAATCGGTGGATTTTGGTTGGTCCATGGTGATGCTGTGAAGGATTTGGTGACAAAGTTTGAGTTGCCTCACAAAAATGTCCCTAAAAGATCCAGACATCACTTCCCACCCTTTGGGTTTCAAACGGGTTTGTGGCGAACTTTTTTTTGATCCTAGTGCTGTGAAGGGTGTTGCAGACTACCTACCATCGTGGCCGATAAGATGATTCAAAGCATCTAGGTCTGGAGTATTGACATATGTACAGTACACGGGTTATATACATACATGCGTAGATGGATAGACGCGCAGATGCATACACGCACACCGCATACACACATACATTGATACATGCATGCACGCATACACGGATACATGCATACACGCATACATGCATGCATGTATACAAGAAATGCATGATCCACCATTCACTATTCGAACCCGTCCCACGGTATGGTTCTTGAGCAAAGAGCGTAGCCACCACTAAGAGTTTCCAAGGCCCCTTGAGCCATTCAATATATCGTACCCTCGTTGATAGGTCATTATCGAAGGAAGTTTGGAAGTCAAACTTCCGACAATATGGACAGATGAAAAGCAGAGACGGGAAGAGTC
>CAMXCT020002224.1:231892-301892 GCA_947184155.2 Cladocopium goreaui | reverse complement strand
AGTGACGTGCTGCAGCTGCTCGAAGCCGAAGATGCCTGGTTCGCCAGGATCCGCCATTTGTGGTTCAGATGGCAAGAGCCGACTGTGAGTCGGTCCAGCTCTTGCGAGGAAGGCTTCCGAACAACTCATCGGCAATAGCACCGATGCTCTCACCTGCAACCATACTCTCGATGACTTCTACCATCTCAGCCTCAGCAGTTGACAATGTCACAGAACTTTGGCGTCCACTTCGCCAAAAAACTGGGCAGTGGCCAACTTCGATGATGAAAGCACCATGACTTACATCACCTTCTGGTGCCAAGCTGGCATCTGCCATGGCTTCAATCATCATCACTTCTGGGGCTGCTCCGTCAAAACAAAGACCATGGTTGACAGTCTTCTTCAGATAGCCCTTGACCTGCTCATAGATCTGCAAGACTTTTCGGGGGGATCGTGTGACGCAAGATCCCATTTTGGACACCGCGTGCGTTCGAGTCACCAACCATAGCATCTCACCAGTAGCTTTTCGAGCTGCTTTGATGAGTTCTGGGGTGACATCGCTTTCTTCCTCTGGAAGCTGGCTCTGATCTCGGGTGATTGGAATTTTTCTTTCTTGAACTTCTTGACCTCCTTGAGCTAGAAGATCCTTGGTGTATGAGCTTTGACTCATGTACCAGATGTCTCGACCTTTCGCTTGGTCGTAGGCCTTTGAGATCTCAACTCCCAAAAACTTGATGGGAACCTCTGCGACTTGATCTGGCTCAGAAGTGGTCCAGGTAGCTCGTACTTTTTTCATAACTGCTTGAACCACCGTTGAACCTCCAGCCACCAAAAGATCATCGACATAGGTCATCAGCAATCCTTTCAGTGGTAGCGGAGCAAGACCTTCATCCTCATCTTTTTCTTCTCTTTTCTCTTGAATCTTCCAAAGGTTAGGCTCCGCTTCTAACGGAGTCAGTTCCAGCAAGGTCTTTTGACCAGGGCTTTCCTCAACTTCTACCTCCATGGACTCAAGACCTTCATCTCTGCATTCTCCCCAAAGCTTTGGAGAGCGCCTCAGGCCGTAGACCGCTTTCTTGGGGAGGTAGCAGGTGCCAACCTTCATGTACCCCTTTTCAATGAAGAGTGAGGGAGGCTTGACCAAGATGAGGGTCTGTTGGCCCCTTTGGTCCATGACGGCATTCAGACATGCTGTCTTCACATCAACGGTGCCAGCGGTCCACTGCAGTCGAGACGCTGTGACCAAAAGGAGTCTCAGAGCTGCGGCATCTGCGCTGCTGGAGTAAGTGGACTCACCATCTTTCACCTGCTCAAAGTTTCCGCAGATGACCCACCTCACCTTCGGCCTTCCTCCTTTCTTTCCTGGCTTTTTGGTGAAGACGAGCTTTGACGGTAGAAACTCCACCGTGACTCCCATCTGTTCTGCTCCCTTCAAGATCTCTTCCAGCTTCTTTCCGCTGACCTCCTCCATAGCTTCTTTTTCTTCCAGCAGTGAAGACACCTCAGCATCCACTGCCTCAAGCCATTCGCTCCACTTTCGGGATACCTCCTGTGGGGAGATGATCTTTGTTTGAAGAACTTCGTCCTCCTCTCTAGCTTCTCCAGCATCCAGTGCTTTCTTCAGCTGAGCGAGGATCTCAATCTCCTCTGTGGCCAGCTCAGCATCATCATTCAGCATGTGTTGCATCTCCTCTTCTACAACCTTTGTGAACTCTCTCCTGAACTTCACCTGTTTTTTCTCCTCATTTTCTGAGCTTTCTTCGTCGTTCATCTTTAAACGACGAACTGTCGTTTTTTCACTAAGCCTCCTCCTTTTTGTCAAGGCATCGGCAACTTCTGTTTCTACTGCTAACCATGCAGACACTCTCATCTGGTCTTTCATGTGCTTTCTTCATGATGCACCTCGTCACTCTTGGTGGTTGATCTCCAACTTGAATCCGGTGCCCTCCTTCTTCCTTCGAAGGGCCCAGGTACTTGGCCGTCTCAACTGTCGGCTCAAATGCTTCTCTTCTCCATCTCCTTCTTCTGACCAAGACGTCCTGCAAGAAGTTTGGGAAGTCGGGCTGTATATCAAGTCGCTGGCACCTGAACACCTCATTCAGATACCTCAACGCCCATGGCCACCATTCAGACCCAACCTTCGCATGCATCAAAACTCTCTTGATTCTTGACAGCCTTCACTGTGGCCTCTGCTCTTCCATTGGCTCGCGGATCATCTCCTGAGGTTCGGGTCAGGATGATTCCACGAGTTTTCATCCACGACTCAAACGAGCCCAAAAATTCATGGCCTCTATCGCTGTGAATTCGATTCACATGATAGCCGTCAATCCTCAACTTCAGGATCATTTCCATGGCTGTTCTTGTGACCTCCTTTGATTTCTTTGACCTCATTGGTAGGGCTAATTTGAACACCCTCATTTCCATTTCTTCTTCCTTCTTTTCTTCTTCCTCAACCTCTTGATCCTCAGGCAGGGGCTGGTCGGCCGCCGCCTCACCTGCAGGTGGGAACCATGCGGCACGCTGCAACTCCTTCAGCAGCGTCCCGCTCATCACCACCAGGATCGTTAAGCAGGGGCTGGTCGGGAGGAAATATCTCAACCGCCGCCTCACCTGCGGGTGGGAACCGTGCGGCAGGCTGCAAATCCTCAGCAGCGTCCCGCTCATCACCACCAGGCTCATCAGCACGTTGCTCTAGTGCTGGAGCTTCATTCAACTCCTCATCAGGTTCTTCAGGAAGAGGAAGCATCTTTTGGGTGCCTTTCGGAACCATGAACGTGTATGATCCAGCGAGGAAATATCAGCATTTCCAACTTCCGAGGTCACTTGCTGGAAGAAGGGGTCCACAAGTGTCCAGAGCCAAAACTGCAGCCTGTGGACATCGATCTTTTCTGTGAGGGGCAATATGTTGAGAGGCTGAGGACTGTTGACATGTCGGGCAATCTTTTCGATATGGCACATGCCCAAGCTTCACATGTTCCTCCCATGACAAAGTTTTCAGCTTCACTGCCTGTTTGAAGACATCCTTGGTGAGGGAAGAGCTAACCCATTCATCAGACCAGGTGCCCATCTTTCCAATTGTTTGGAGCTTGAAACACCTCGCTCTGGTTGTTGTGTTGGCATGGAGAAATCATCCATGCACAAGTCAAACGTAGTTCCCAAGGTCGTTGGCTTCATGGCCAAGCCTCCAAGACTCCCTTGGTTGAAGGTGATTTCTCGTAGGTTGAACTCCTTCTGAATGCCTTTCCACCCTCTTGTATCCCAAAAGGAGACGACTTCTGGTTGATAGGCCTTTGGAGACGCCGGCTGCTCCAGTGCAAAGTGAACTGGTTCAGGCTTCAGTTGTGCCCGCCTAGTGTATTCAGCAACCATGTAGAGGAAAACCATTCTCCAAAGCAAAACGTCATCTTCTCGTACCATAGCCTCCTCCTTTGGGGTGATCCAAGACGCACCAAATTCTCCGCCTTTCCAGCTTCTCACAGGGCGGGGTGCATCAGGTTGCCCTTCAATAGGACGATGTCTCAACACGCTTCTTGTCCGACAGTCTGGGCCACCAACAACCGCCAAGAGCTATCCTTCGACTGCCGCTCGAAGAAGTCCAGCATAGGGGCCTCCATCTCTTAGTAGGTCATAGTCTGTTCCCTGCTTTCTGTCCAGTTCGACAAGCTTCTTGTGAGGCCCTCCCAGGCTTTTCATTGATCGCCCCAGAGTATAGCCACCTTCCTCACCTGAGTACAAGTGAACTGCAAAGCCCTCTTTCCTCAGCGTCCTTCTGCGCCTTCGATTGAGGGGGATTGATGACCAATCTCCAGGTTCTACCACCAGACGACCTTTTGAGCCATTCCGGGAGCTTTGACAAAACTGGATGAGCCTCAACAAGTCTGTTCATCCATTGCACATCCTCCTCAAAGTCCAACCTCTTGGCTTGCACTCCACATCGAGCTTCTTCCATCTCTTGCATCAGATCCAATGCCAGCTTTCGTGGAATCTGCGGGCAACCTCCGCAATCTTCAACTGGAAGAGGGCCTCGACATGGATGTAGGACTTGAAGACTTCCCTTTTTCCAAGCCACTTCGCAGCCCAGAACATCAATCAGCATGCCCATAGGGACTATGGGCTCCACGTTGGATTCTGCCGTGACCATCGAACCACCGGCAGTCATATGCAGGCGGACACTGCGTCCATCCGCCAAAGAAACTTCAACCTCCTTCATGTTAGTCTCATCCTTAAAAGATTTGGTTGGTCGCAGAGGATGGGTCGCACCACTATCGATCAAGCCTTTGACATTCCTTTCGTAATGCGGCCAAGCTTGAAGGTTTTCAAAGAGTTCAGCTGAGCTTGAAGACGTGAAAGAACCTCGCTCCTGCTATCTTCTTCTTTTTCTGATGTGGACGAAGCACTAGATCCAGCAGCAGAGGAAGAGGTCAAGGAGCGCAACATCTTGTTGGCTTCTTCGATTAAGCCCTTCATAGTCTCAGCCTCTCCTCCTTGATCTTCGGATCTTGGCTCCTCCTGCGACTTGATCTCCCTCAGCCTTCGCAGTCTTCTGCTTTGGTGGTGATCCTTCAGTGGACGGCTTTCTAGGGCAATCTGGCGCCATGTGCTCCGTTGAACCACAAGTGTAACACCTTCGCTTTCCATCACGTTGTGCATGAGAGTATCGACATTCTTTTCCTTTTCGACATCCCTCAGTTGTCAAGTAGAACTTGCACTTCCTTTGACATTCACCCTTCTCATCTTCAAAACTTCTTTCTTTACCTTTCCCCTTCCCTTTTGACTCCTCCTTGTCATAGTCCAGGGACTTCACCTTGACCTCATTTTTGGTAGCTGGAGCCGGGTTCTTTTTCTCAGTCTGAGAGAGTTGCTCGCATTCCGAGAGCAAGTGCATCGCGAACTTGGTCACGCTGTCCAAGGTCGGCACCGTATCTATTCCAAGAGCATGTCGTGCTAAAGACACTCTGAACTGTAGTTCGCGATTTGACTCCAGCAGAGTGGGAGACAAGGGGGAGACAAGTGTAAACTCATGCGGCCCAAGGCACCCAGAGTGGGATACAAGCCCGGAGACAGAGGCAAAATCATGCGGCCCAGGGATGCAACCCTTTGAAAGGAGTAAGAACCCCATACAGGTAAGCCTGTTTGGGGAAAAAATGTACAAAGAGTACATATACGTGTATATATATATATGTATATATATATGTACATATAGTACATATGTATATATATATATTTATACACACCCATTAGTATTCACAAGTGTATGTATATATATATATACACATTTAAATACACCTACACATACATCCAAGTTAGCCGAAGTGTTGTTTTTGGTGCCGAGATTTGGTTTCCAATTGTCCCGACGTTAGAGGTTTCGTCGACGTCCATCCTGTCGATGTCGGTGTCTCCAATCAACTCCAATCGAGGGAGAGGCGCATGGCATAGCATCCCAAGGGGCCCATGAGTGGAGGAACCATGGTCTATCGGGGGGTTGAACACATCCTATAGGGGGTAAAACCATACATTAAAAGTACATATTATGTCGGTAGATGTAGATACTTATCCATTGGAATTTAGTGGAAGAATGCTGATATATTTTGCAATTCTGGGGATTTTATAGGGATTTCCCCGGTAAGAATTGGTACATCCCATCCCACCAATAGCGACCGTGGGTACCCCCAATGGCAGATCAGTCGTCACCATGGTTGTTTCAATACTAAGTCATGGTCTGACTTGGATCATTTGGGGTGACCCCATACGAAACCTCCATGTGTTATATTAGAATTTTCTGAAGATTCCCCACATTTCAATATTGGCACCCAGTATTATTGCTGATAGCCATGGTTGGAGGGTTACTTTCTGGACATGGCAAGCTTCAAAATCTCGCTGAAATACCGATGTCCTGCCTCTTTTCAACTGGTGCCTGGTGCCTTAACATATTCAAAATACGGGGATGTTTCAAGACTTTAGGGACACTATTTCGGTATTTTTTGAGTGATGCATCATCATATCTATTTACAAACTATTTTGATGTCAAACTCAGCGTGCCAAGGCTTTGACCCATATATATATACATATAATAGATATATACATATACACACATATATATATATATTATATTTATATTCATTTTTATGTGATCCCTTCCTCCAATGACACAAAACCTCCTAAGGGACATTTTGGAATTTATTGGATCTCATGAAGGTTCCCATTTCTCTGGAGTTTTACTTTAAAGGTGGGATTATCTTGGAAATCCCAGACTTCTGCGAACAGGGCGACGCTTGCCCAAGTTGGAGCGCGACCATTCGGGTGGGTTGGAAGCGATTCGGAACGAGAGCCAGCTGCAGGAGGAGTCTGAGATTTGGGGGATTCAACCCAGCGATTTGTGTCCGGGATTTTTCTTTTGAAAAGTGGTGGTTGAACCAAAATTTAACTTTTTAACAATCCCAAACTTGGGATTTTGTAAGATCTTCTAAAAACATCTGACACACCACAAGT
Source organism: Cladocopium goreaui (assembly GCA_947184155.2). Taxonomy (NCBI): domain Eukaryota; class Dinophyceae; order Suessiales; family Symbiodiniaceae; genus Cladocopium; species Cladocopium goreaui. The sequence goes on along the minus strand of CAMXCT020002224.1, from coordinate 295,424 downwards.
TATACTCAAACTTCTACGCCCCCCTTTCATGAATGCTTGATGCTGGGTGGATCGGAAGGGGGAAGAGTTGCAGTTTTTTTGAAGGCCCGGGACAACAAATCTTGAACACAACTTTTGAACTTTGGGGTGCGGGCGTGAAGTTAACCATGTGCTGTAAACACTCGATTGCTGTTTCTTTTTTGAAACGAGATGGGTCTGAAAATCAGGACTTTACCAGCAGTCTATGTCCGTGCTTAGATCATTCCCAAAGGTAAAAAAATATTTTCAACCAGTGGATCCACGGTAGTTTTCCATGGTTTTCCCATCATTTCCAGGCACCAAACCCAAATTTTTCTCAGGAGGAGGCAACCTCTCGTCCGGGCGCCTCCGAAAACTCCAAGATGCCATCGGAGAAGGCGAGCGGATGTGCAGGAAATGAGTCCTGGCAAGTTATTTGGATATGCTGGATATCACATATCACATATCATATCACATCAAATCATATCAAATCAATTCATATCATATTAGTGCATATCATATCATGTATGTTTGATCGTCTTTCATATGTCAAATGTCATACGCCAGATAACATCAACAATATATCACAAATCACATATTACATATCACACATCACATACCATATATCATATAGTATGGTTTATTATATATCATATTATATAGATCATATAATATATCACATTAGGTCACATCATACACCATATATCAAACATCATATGTCATATATCATATATCATGTATCATATAGCATATACCATATACCATGTATCATATATCATATTAGTTCACATCAGAATTCATACATCGACTATCACATATCACACATCACCGCACCTATCATATATCATATATCACAAATCATATTATATCACATTTTATTTTATCACATGACATTATATCATTTCATATTATATATTATATCATATTATAGTATGTCACATTATCATATTATACTATATTATATTTTATCATATTGTATTATGTCATACTATACTATACTATACTGTACTATACTATACCATACTATACTATACTATACTTTACTATACTATACTATACTATACTATATCATCTTATATGATATTATACTATACTATATCATCATATATTATTATCTTATCTTATCTTATATTATGCGTATTATTTATATTTATATTTATATTTATATTTATATTTTGTCTATTTCATATATAGGCGAAGGAAGTTTAGAAGTCAAACTTCCGACAATATGGACAGATGGAAAAGCAGAGGTGGGAAGAGCCAGAGAAGAGAAGAGCAGAAGAGAGAAGATCATAGAAGAGAAAGAGTCAGAGGAAAGAAGATGCAGGTGCGAGAAAGGGTAGCAAAGTCGCGAAATTCTGTGTTTTTCCAATGATTTGAGGCTTCGGAGGGTCGGAGCCATGTGGTCAGATGAGAGATGAAAAGTTGCACGCCGTTGTGGCGCGAAGCACATTTCCAAGTCAAAACGTGCAAAACACACCATTCTCGGACCACTTTTGAAAGTTGAGAGGTCGAAAAAGTGCACGCCGTTGTGGCGCGAAGCACATTTCCAAGTCAAAACGTGCAAAGCACACCATTCTCGGACCACTTTTGAAAGTTGAGAGGTCGAAAAAGTGCACGCCGTTGTGGCGCGAAGCACATTTCCAAGTCAAAACGTGCAAAACACACCATTCTCGGACCACTTTTGAAAGTTGAGAGGTCGAAAAAGTGCACGCCGTTGTGGCGCGAAGCACATTTCCAAGTCAAAACGTGCAAAGCACACCATTCTCGGACCACTTTTGAAAGTTGAGAGGTCGAAAAAGTGCACGCCGTTGTGGCGCGAAGCACATTTCCAAGTCAAAACGTGCAAAACACACCATTCTCGGACCACTTTTGAAAGTTGAGAGGTCGAAAAAGTGCACGCCGTTGTGGCGCGAAGCACATTTCCAAGTCCGTACACAGCACGCCATGTTCGGACCACTTTTGGAAGTTGAGATGTCGAAAAAGTGCACGCCGTTGTGGCGCGAAGTTTCCAAGTACAAAACACACCATGTTGGGACCACTTGTGGAAGTTGAGATGTCGGAAAAAGTGCACGCCGTTGTGGCGCGAAGCACATTTCCAAGTCAAAAGTGCAGAAAACTGATGGGTACGGGGCACTTTTGGACGTTCAGATGTCGTTTCGTGTAGCAAGCGCAAGGGATTGTGCACCTGGTCAAAAGTGAGAAAAAAGTGAGGGTTTTGTAGCAGTTTCAACCACAACCACCACTGAACTACACTACACTACAACTACAACTACAGGTACAGCTACAAATACACTACATTACACTACGTTGCCTTACACAGCACTACACTACACTACAACTACCACTACAACTACAGCTACCACTGCGCTACCACTACACTACATTACAACTACACTACAACTACACTACCACTACACTACACCTAACTCAATTACATTTCACCACACTAGACTATAACTACAACTACAGCTGCAACTACAGCTACAACTACACTACATTACACTACACTAGTTAGACTACACTACGCTACACTACACTACGCTCAATTACACCACACCACACTACACCGCACCGCACCGCACCGCACGGCACGGCACGGCACGGCACGGCACGGCACGGCACGGCACTCCACTCCACTCCACTCCACTCCACTCCACTCCACTCCACTACCTACGCTACGCTACGCTACGCTACACTACACACTACACTACAGTACAGTACACTACACCACACCACACTACACCACGCGACACTACACTACACTACGCTACACCACACCACACCACACGACACGACACGACATGACACGACACGACACGACACGACACTACACCAACAACTTCAACTACACTACATTACACTAGACTACGCTACGCTACACTACACTACACTACACTATTTACAATACACTACGCCGCGCTACTACAATACAATACATTACACTACACTAACTACATCTTGAACAACAGCTACAGAAACACTACACTACACTACAATATGCTCCACTAATTACATTACATTGCGCTACCCAACACTACACTCCACGACACTACACTCCACTACACTACACTCCACTACACTCAATTACACTACACCAACAGCTACAGCTACACTACATTACACTAGCCTGCACTACCCTACCCTACCCTACCCTACCCTACCCTACCCTACCCTACCCTACCCTACCCTACCCTACTACACTACGCTACGCTATGCTACGCTACGCTACGCTACACTACACTAACTACAACAACAACTACAGCTACAATTACAGCTACATTAGACTACATTACGCTACATTACACTACACGACACTAATTACATTACACCACACTACACAACACCACATTACACTACACTACGCCACACTACACCACACTACACTTACTGTAACTACAACTACAGGTACGACTACAACTACAGGTACGACTACAACTACACTACTTTACACTACGCTACACTACACTACCCTAAATTTGATTACACTACATTCATTATACCACCACACATGCAACTGCAACTGCACTACGCTAATTAAACTACACCACAGCTACAACTCCACTACACTACAACTACAACTACAGCTGGACTACACCACACCACATCCAGCAGTTGCGGGTGAGGTGACCGACCAGGTGACCACTGCAACCATTGTAACTTATAACCATTCTAAAAAACACAACTCCGACCACCTTTCATTCCATCAGTGGATTCGCTCTGCCACCCGTGATTCACAACAACCAAACTCCCCTATAGGTTTCCTATTTGTGAAACTTCCGCCGCCGCCTCGTGCGGTACAACTGGTATAATATTATATTTACATTATTGTAGAGATAACATATTTATATTTTAGTATTTCCTATCATATCATATCATATCATATCATATTATATCATATCATTTCATTTCTTCAGACCGTATCATATCACGAACTCAACTTTGGAACGTGTCAATAATTTTGGTTTGAAATCTCCCAGGTGACCCCAACAAAAACAAAACTCTCAGCCTTTCAACAGCAATGCGCAAGGGGTGATCCTAAAAAAAACATCCTTGAAATAGGGTTTGCTGTATTTTTTCCCCATTTAACATATTGTTCATTTATACATTGTTGAACATTTGTATTTTCCAGCCACTCATGCTTGATGACGAAACATTCACAAGTCTACCGCCATGTTTAGCTTTGATTCATATTGGACACTTCATATGGTTTGACATCTGTCCACGCGACTTTGGGATAAAAAATTGGGTTTGCCCCCAAAAATGAGGGATGTACTCCCATTCTTTCGGCTATTTGAAGCGTGCAACCATGAGTTTTCAAAGCATTGGAACTGGAAACACCCCGTTGAAACCCTCGCTGCAGGCATCTCAAGGCTTTTCAAAGAACCAACAGCAGAGTTTCAATAGCTCAAGCAGTCACAAGGACCAGAAACAGCTCCTTGAGCTGCAGATTTGGATCGGGGCATCAAAAAACATGCCCAAGTTGGGGTTGATTTCCACTAAGCAATGCACAATTTGTGGAGTTAATTTGTGCGATTACTATTTTGGGAAGCATTAGAACTATTCAAAAACGGTCCAACAAATCAGGTTTTGGGCTTTGACATATAGTAACGAATTTTAGAGCTGTCTGACCCAGAAAGACCTGGGCACTTGGCAACAGCTACCATTTCACCATTTCCAATGATTCAATTGGAGGCGGGTCAAACTTGAGTACCTTCCGGTAATCTAATGCTATTGTGAACAATCCATTCAAACTTGATTTAACTATTCAAAATGATGTTTTTTTCTAATAACTATGCTAGTTTACCAAAGGGTAGCCATTCGGCAACCGCCGCTCTCAGGGTGCCTACACCTCCAACCAGTGGTTCTTCTTTCAGTCGTTATCTGCCCTCGTTTTTGAGAAAGGCACCGGTCAAGCCAGTGAGACGACCAGTTAGATTGGTGGGTTATGAATAGTTGGGATGCACCCCCAAGTGCCTACGATTTTCCTCGAAGATCTCCATGGCCATACTAAAAAGAGGTCTTATGAACTGCTAAAATTGGGATGTCGCTCACACGAAGTGGTTGGTCAGATTTCAGAACCATCTATATAATCCCTTCTCGCTGATTAAGTGCGCGCATCGAACACCTTGGTGGATCTACAGTATCTATTTAATTTTTGATTTTGGGGGCTCTCAATCAAAGTTGAAAATCAAGTCATATTGACATCTGAAATCTGAGACTACTTTCTGATTCAGCTCAAGATCTAGTGGCTACATCTTAGTTTTTTCTCCCCGCAGTCCATGGTTTGTTGTCATCAACAAACTCTCTAGGACTTTCAAGGGGATGGCTGATGCTTTTTTCACAGTGGGATGGTAATCAACCAATGGCATTGGCACAGATAACATGGAAGGGGATGGTTGATGCTGTTTCTGTCAGGCACGGACAGGCTCCAAAGACAAGGCAATCGAAGAAAAATCACGGCGGTCATCGCTCGACCAGGCGGCTGGTTGGCTGAAGCCAACGTCGGTGAAGCCTTGAAAAACTCAACTAGCGGGATGACACAATATTAGGCTGATTGGTGGTTTCAGATATTTTGAAATTTGTTATTTGTTCAACCATACTTGGAATATCTTGGAATGATGATTCTAATTGACAACTATCTTTCACAGGGATGGTTCAAGCGTCAATCGGTAGGGTTTTGATCGGGCCCCTTCCTCGTGATTCCTGACACTTGGTTTGGACTTTGCCATCCTACCATTACAGTGTGAGAAACCCTTAGTTTTCCATCTTGGTTTGCGATGGTTCATCTCAAAGTGAGTGGCAGATAGAACAGATTCAACAAGCTCAAGACCTGCAACACCATATTTTTGGGATGACCATCCATATCCATCCATAACCACCAGCTTTTGTTTTATTGTGAACACCCAACCTGTCCATGCATATATATATATACACATACAAAGTTTATACTAATTAATTAACTATATGAAGTATATAATTATGTATGTATGTATGTAATGTAATGTAATGTAATGTAATGTAATGTAATGTAATGTATGTATGTATGTATGTGTGTATGTATGTATGTATGAAATGTAATGTAATGTAATGTAATGTAATGTAATGGAATGGAATGGAATGGAATGGAATGTAATGTAATGTAATTAATGTAATGTAATGTAATGTAATGTAATGTAATGTAATGTAATGTAATGTATGTAATGTATGTATGTATGTAATGTATGTATGTATGTAATGTATGTATGTAATCTATGTATGTATGTATGTATGTATGAAATGTAATGTAATGTAATGTAATGTAATGTAATGTAATGTAATGTAATGTAATGTAATGTAATGTAATGTATGTATGTATGTAGTGTAATGTAGTGTAATGTAATGCAATGCAATGCAATGCAATGTAATCCAATGCAATGCAATGCAAGGCAATGCGATGTAATATAATGTATGTATGTATGTATGTAATGTTTTTATTTTTTTTTTATTTTTTTTTAATTTTATTTTATGTTATGTTATGTTATTATGTTATGTTACGGTATGGTATGGTATGGTATGTATGCATGCATGCATGTATGTAATGTAATGTTATGTAATGTTATGTTATGTTATGTATGTATGTATGTAATGTATGTATGTATGTCTGTAATGTATGTATGTAATGTATGTATGTATGTATGTATGTATGTATGTATGTATGTATGTATGTATGTATGTATGTATGTATGTATGTATGTATGTATGTATGTATGTATGTATGTCTGTATGTATGTATGTATGTATGTATGTATGTATGTATGTATGTATGTATGTATGTATGTATGTATGTATGTATGTATGTATGTATGTATGTATGTATGTAGGCATGCAATGTAATGTAATGTAATGTAACGTAACGTAATGTAAGGTAAGGTAATGTAATGTAATGCAATGTAATGTAATGTAATGTAATGTAATGTAATGTATGTATGTGTGTATGTGTGTATGTGTGTATGTATGCATGTATGCATGGATGCATGGATGCATGGATGCATGGATGCATATATGCATGGATGCATGGATGCAGGTATGTATGTATGTATGTATGTAAGTAATGTAGTGGTGATGCTAATGGTAATGCATCCATACATCCACCCATACATCCATACATCCATCCATCCCTCCCTCCCTCCATCCATACATACACTCCGGAGGGTACATGCTGGGTAAGCTTCAATTCCTACTTATTTGGGGCTCGGGTTTTGGAGCCTCGAGCCCACTTACAGGCAGTCAGAAAAACCTAACGGTCCTAGGGTTGGCGCTTGGCCAAGGGTGGTGGCAAAGAAGCTTGCAAGGAAGCGCACCGTAGTGGCAAGACATGCTTTGAAACAAAGAAAGTACTAAGGATAGCCCTAACCATTCTAGGCGCAATTCCTATTGCCACAGCAGAATCACGGCTGATGTGCTGATGAAAAACTAAGAAGGCATGAGCTGCGAATCACAATTGCTTGGACGCAAAACTACTAGGATTTCTGCCACATTGAAAGGATCAGATGAGGATACTAAATTATTGTCTTTGGAACATGTTCTCAGCAGTTTTTGGCCAAGCTAATACGAATTGCGAAATCGTGCTTAGCAGTTTTGGGACGGAACCATAGCAATTCTTGCTTCAGTGCCACTCGGTTTTCGTCATGCTTGGGTACTTGTGAACCGACTAAGGAAAGCACTAGCACCTTCTGATAATCTGATACTTGGATGTGTGCACACACAAATGGCCACACTCCCCAGGAATCAATGTTGCCAATCACAAAAGATTAAGACTTGCCGCGTTCCTAGTGAAGTTGCTCGCTGTCACAGCCCGCCTTACATGTTGCCCAGCGCCTGGAAGCAAGTCAACTTTGATGTCAGGGGTGCCAGGGGGGTGTGCCCAGGGTGCTGTGCAATGCCTCCGGTTTTACTGATGTCTTTGCACCGCTTGTGGCTGTCAAGGTTCAACCTAGCATGCTTGCCACAGAACAGAACGGGTTTTCTTGCAGCTTTTGCAGCTGTGCTTCCGATGGTTTCACGCTGAAACTTCACTGCAGCACGACCCTATTTTTGAGTCTGTGGGCGTACAAATGGGTATCCTGACTTGTACCCTCAATGCATATGATACATGCAGATTTGGCTGGTTGTGATCGATTTACCTCCTGGCTGGCTTCAGGCTGATAAAAAACAGCCCACGAAGTCCAAGTCTATCATCGACGAGTTGGACTTGGACGTGAAGGTGATCGGTGAAGATCTGGGGATTTTTGGGGCTATCGGGCCCCTTTTAGATGACTCATGATATGAATATATAGAACATCTGAAAAAGGAGGATGCATCAGATTTTTGGTACCGTCTTTTCAAACAATTCGAGCTCCAGTACCAGAGGTCTTGGTACTAGCTTTCACTACTTGAGGTTACAGGCAAAAAAGAGGGTGTAACCGCATGGTCCAGATTGGTTGGACGGATGACCCCACAGGTTTCCCAAACCACCGGTTGATCGTGAAAAAGTCTGTGTTGGTTGGAAACGGCTGATCTTTTGAAATGCCGAAATTGGTTTCCAGTATTGGTTCTTGTGTCAGTTGTATGTGTCAGTTGTGATTTTGACACCAGTTTCAAGAATCGTAGCTGAAGGAAATGGACCCTGCATTTTTTATGACCATTTTAAGCACTTTCATACATTATTGTTTCAGCTGGGGTGTATATCATTTTTGCGGTCAAACAGCATGTTATATTATCTATGGCACAAAGGTCCTTGATCTAATTGGATTTTATTGGTTGATGAGATTTGACTAGCCTCCAACGGCTGGTTTTCTATGTTGGTTGGAGTGTGGTAATCATTATAAAGGCATATTGGCATTGACCGTACTCACGATTATGCTTAACCAGGGAACCTTCTAGTTAGAATCAAGTGATACTAATCACGAATAACTATTCTGTCACTAGAAAATGGAACCAGTGGTTCCTAGTAATATCTAATAACAATAGCTATTTCATCCTATTTCACTATGGTTAGAATCCCGAAATTTTGTCTACTTCTGTTACACCAACCTCCAGCGATTCTCGCCAGGGCCTCGAGCGAGTTTATCAGGAAAGACATGAAACGCAGGTGACCAACCATTGGGACCGGCGAGGGGGATGTTTTGGTATACCCGGCCTGGTAATGACTAACATAACGAACTGGAAAGATCCACCATTTTATATGGGTAAATCCACTATAAATTGCAATTTTCAATAGCAAACTGTTAGTTTACCAGAGGGTAAATCACCAGTATTTGTTTCTGTTCTGGGACTTCTGGGTCAAAGTGAGGTCGAGGATAAGACCCCTATGATAAACCATGGGCCAAATGGTGGTGGTAAAATTCCCGGTTTTGAGACAGACAGACTCACGCATGGCGGGTTTACGGGGAAATCCGTCCCACAATCGGTTTGTTTCAGGTTTATTAACTTTTTGGACCAATTGCCCGGGAATTCTGGTCTGGTCATTGTTACCATCACACCATTCCTTTTCCGCGGTCCAAGATTCCGAATCAGAGCAGCAGAGGGTGTGGGTGTAAACAGTCCTGTCCAAGCAGCAATCATCGGTTTGTTAGGGCTCCCTACCAGTTGTGGATAGTTTTAAAATGTTTTAAATCCCTTCCCCCAGTAATATTGAGCACGGGATTTAAACATAAATCTTTTGGGGGTCTTTTGGTGGTTATCGGTATGGGTCCGGTATGGGTTTACTTTTACAAAGCTGAATGGCTACGCGGCTACGCCCAGGTCAACACGGATGTTCAACGCCAAATCAGCTGTTGAGGACTCCGTGGTCAGCCAAGAGTGGTTGAGGTTGTTGCGGTTGTTGCTGTTGTTGCGGTTGTCATGGTTGCTGCTGTTGTTGTGGTTGTGGTTGTCTTGGTTGTTGTGGTTGTGGTCGTGGTCGTTGGTTGTAGCTGTTGGCTGTGGCGGCAGCGACGGCAGCGGCGTCAGTTCTGGTGGTAGTGGTTGTGGACATGGATGTAGTCGTGGTTTAAGTGTTATCATGCGTACTTTTTTATTGAGCCAACGTGGTGGTGGCTGCGGCTGCGGCTGCCGCTGCAGCTGTGGCTGCGGCTGCAGCGGTGGCACGTCAGCTGCTGCGGTTGTCGGCGTTGTCGGCGTTGTTGAGGTTGTTGGCGTTGTTGGGATTGTTGGGGTTGTTGGGGTTGTTGGGGTTGTTGGCATTGTTGGCGTTGTTGGCATTGTCGTCGTCGTCCTCCTCCTCGTCGTCGTCGTCGTTGTTGTTGCTGTTGTGGTTGTAGTAGTGGTGATTGGCAGTTGCCAGGACGAGTGCAACAAACTGGCTCTTCCTGCGCCTGAAACTCGCAAGAGATGCACAGTCTAAGTCTACCGGTTGCCACGAGTCAATTGACTTGCTTGTACAGACGGCAGCCGGCAAGGGCCTTGGATGCCGTCCGCAAGTTTGCGACCAACAAGAGCCAGAGAAGGTTGCAATCAACAAGAAACCAGGTGAATCCAAATGTTCAAAACCCTTGACCAGGTTGACACCACCTACAGTGGGCCCCTGTCAGTGTTAAGTCATCCCTCAACTAGGGGTATCTAACACTCAAATGGGACCACAAACGTTTGGCCCGTGCAAGTTCGGGTTTTCTTGGGCGGTTCTGCTTGGCGGTTGGCGCACCAGTTCCCCATTTGGAATGTTCAGCCGCCAATCTTTGAAGTTTCGTGGTGTGTGCGATCGAAGGTGATGGCGAGGGGACTTTCACAGTCAATGGAACTTGAAGAAGCGTTCCACCAGGTCGGAACCTTTGTGAGGCTGAAAACACTACTGAAGTTTGCATCACAGGGAGCAACTTGGTGTTTCAAGATGAAGCGGAGCCGAGCATTGGGTAATTTCGGTTGGGGAGATCATCCCCTGACTTCATGTACGGTAGTGTGATTTTGAGCACGTATTTTTGTGGCAAGTTTCACAGAAAAATGGGCATGTGAGTCAATAGATTCAATAGGTACTACTCACAATGGGTGCTCTGATCAAAATGTGACCCCATCATGAACAGTTTCACTGCAAGACGAGGGGTTATCGATGTTTCTGGGGGGTGTTTATTATTCAAACATCAGTGGCATCAGTGGCTTCATAGCCATTCCTTCGAACCACGAGTCCCTGCTGTGCTCGAACCATGCGAGCCCATTGCGCGTTACCATGTGGTGCAGCAGTGACACCAAGCTACTCGATTTCCCATATTTCAAGTGGATGTGTGCATGGGCCCGGAGCTCAACCCGTGGGGGGACATGGGATTTGGAATTTGGATGATTTTGGATGATTTATGTGAATTTCTAGGTTTGAAATCTACTTTGAAGCAAATGATATGACTCGCCCATGAGGGCAATCACTTTTCAGCAGATGGAATATGACCATGGTACCATTGGGCATTTTCCATCCCTTTCCATCCTTTTCCACTGAAGCATTGGTGGAAACTTGACAGTATGAGTAGTTGATTGTGTGTACATCCCTGGTTTCCGGAGTGTTGAGCAACGGAGAACTTCCATAGCATGGGGGAACTTCCAGCAAACCACCTTACATTCCTAAAGGATACTGAGGAAATCGCAGCTGAGAAAAGAGGCAAGAAGAGTCACGATTTACCAAGGGGCCATTTTTCATAGCCATGTTGGAGTTCGAAAAAATATACCTACTGCCTAAATTACGCCTTTGTAACTGGAAAACATATGCTTCTCTTTGAGTGTAGGAAGCCCAGATAGATAGATGAGCTGGACACAAAATCCTGAATTTTCAAGACCTTGATTTTTTATTTGTTTTCTATTTTAGGGCTTCCATGCAGAAGTGGATCAGGTAAGTAGTCGGCCTCTGCCAACCCAACCCAGCCAACATTTCTGCGGCTAAGGTTGAAATTCAGTAGGTTTCCCACCTTCTGCGTTGATGGGTCCTGTGCCTGTAGCAAGATGGTGCTGATTGGAAGAGTGGCACTCAGTCGTTTTTACTTTATATAATCATTGGGAGAAGAACCATGTTTTTTTTAGCATCCAAATGTCAGACTGTCGGGAGTTTCCCAGAAAAAACAGTAAAGAAACCATCCTTACGGCAGGAAGACGGGACATGAACAAAGAAGTCGTGTTTCGGCTCGAGGGAGGGCTTCCAAATGAACCGAAGAATCGAAGAATGACATGCAATGACAAATGTTTACCTCTGGGTTGATGGCAGATCGGGAAAATGGTACCTGGTAAACATGATCTTCCCATGGCAATGGAAGAATTCCCGATGTTTTTCCCATCAAAACATTGAACCCTGCATTGATGCCACGACTCTCAGAGGGTAGATCAGGGACAAACTTGGAGCACTTGACCCGTGCGATGTTTTGATGGACCCCCCGAATGGGGTGAGCTCAGGGGCGCCTCTGGGTGTCGAAGGAAAATCCGGACGTTTGCGCGTGGCACTTGAAATAGCATTTCTGAGTCGGGTATCAACTTTCTTGTCTTTACTTGCATTCTCAAAGATCGGAAAGTGAATGTCTTGCTAGTTTGAGGACTGGAACCTGTTTCAAGTTTACTTTCAGGGAGAAAGATAGGCTGAAAAAAACGTACGTTTTTCATGATATGCCAAGACAACACATGATATGTACCTCTGACTTGTGCTTGCACGAACAGGCATATAGGTGCACAATGCATCCATATGCATGCAATATGTCGAAATACACCTGCATGTATGCTATACACATACGGTACATACGTTTTCAAATGTGTGTATACAAACTCACTATACAGACATAGGGATTATTGATATTGGATCGCCAGGATAAGTCTTTCGAGATAACCATCCCCTGAAAGGGTTGAAAGAAGAAAAAGGATACTGATACCCTCTGGTTATTTAACATAGCCATGGAAAATCACCATTTTTAATAGGTAAACCCAGGTAAACCATCTATAAATGGGCCATTTTCCATGGCTATGTTAAATAACCAGAGGGTAATTGCTGGGTTTCTGCATGTTTCTGCTGGGTATTCTCCACAGTCCAAGCAATGAGTAATTTTCGCCGTGCAATTCCATATGCTGCTTCAAGTGCTTCCCCGCATCTCGCTGGGTGCTGGTAAATTGCTTATTCTTCAAGAAACATCCGTTGATTTTGTCCAGAAAAGGGGTCTAGGCTAGGTTTCAGTTTGGCTTCGCGTTGCAACAGACCTGCGTGGTGACACTCTGGACAAAACAGCAGGGCTGGGCCGACTGGCCTGAGCTTGGCGCTTGGCGCCCCGGCTGTGCCAAAGGGCCAACAACGGTGCCGTGGTCGGCGGGCACGTCTCCTTGAGGTGTGTGCGTGTCGACCACGCGTGTGTTCACGGGGGGAGACGATGATGGCCGAAAGATGGGTTCCACAATGTTCCACTAATTAGTGCAATCTCTTTCAGGTTTCCAATGGGAAAAAAAACAAACATGGTTCAGTGTGCAGACATGCAGTGCAACATGGAGAATGCATAGCTCTGCACATGATATGTATACAAGGTGCGTCAGGCATGTACGGCATGCATGGCATGTATTTTAGGTTATTTATTATCATGTCCCCATATATTATCCAATGTTCGATTCTGGAGGGTTATAACATGGCATACAGTCTTTTGCTTCCTTACGTCATCTTCTGCGATGTGCCCAGATATTATATACAAGAACATATAGACACATGCACAGATTAGCTTTTTAAGGTACTGTAGCGTCAACTTCACATACTCAACAACACATATACATATATAATTATATATATATATGTAACTACATATGTAGATATGTAGATATGCATATATGTACATATGTAACTATATATATGTAGATACGTAGATATGTATATCTGTATATATGTATATATGTCTATATGTGTATCTGTATATGTGTATATGCAAATATGTACATATGTATATGTATATTTACATATATATATATGTATACATGTATATGTATACGTACGTATAAATATATATATATATATATACATACAATTATATATCTGGGTAAATTATAACGACCTCTCTACGACCTCACTGGAATCATGGTTAGTAAGGGGAATCATCCCCAAATAGCCTTATTTCAGGTTAGTGAAATATTATAATTTACTCATGTATATATATGTATATATATATGTATATATATATATGTATATATATAAATACACTCGCACATATATGTATATATGTATATACTTATGCGTGTGTATATATATATGTATATGTATATACATATATATATACACATGCGTATATTTGTATATATGTATGATGCCTTTATGTCTATATGTGTATATGTATATATACATGTATATATGTGTATACTAATTGAAACACAAGCAGTTTACTATGTCATGCTTGGTCCCACTTCTATGTGCCAAGGATTGCAGGCAGCTTGGTTTCCCCGAGCCCTGCTGCTTAGCGTGATAGTCAACAGAAGGGAACGCCGCCCACAGGGCTTTTTGCGAGCAAAGTCGACAGAACAAGATATAACTTTTTGGTGGGCACCCTCAGGGAATCTAACATAGCTATGGAAAATATGTCATCTATAGATATTTATAGATGGTTTGGCTATTAGAAATGATGATTTTCCGCTGCATACTGTTAAATTTCCAGAGGGTAGATGATGCTACATCCCCCAAAACGGTGGCGTTTGCATTGCTTACATTGAGGAAATGCAAGGAACTCCACAACAAAAACCATCATTTTTGATGGAAACTGGCCCCTTTCCCCAAACCTGTGTATATATTGAGGACCAATCATACTCCATGAACCGGGAAACCCACAGGAACCAACCATTAATTACTTCCAATAAGTTCATCTAACACTGCTCAGGGTTTTACATTCCATTATATCCATATGGAATCACCTTTATTATCCCCATGACATCCTTATTATTACTCACATTACAAATCCCAATTTTTTTTAAAGTATTACATATACAAGTAAAGCCCGCACAAGGCGGGTGGCGGAAGTTTCCAGTGGAAAGGAATGAATGTTGTACTATAGGAGTGAAGGACAAGTTTTGCCTATAGGAGTTGGAGTGAAGCCTCACATCTTCGAAACTCTGTTCTGTGAATTTGTCCTCATCTTGCCTCACCCCTTTTCAACTGTGGCCACCACTTCTCAGCTCTTCGCAGCTCTTCTCAGGCCATCTCAGCTCTTCTCAATTCTTCTCACAACTCTTCTCAACTCTTCTCAAATTTTTGTTTCTATTCCCACCTCAGCTCAACTCTTCTCACCTCTTCCCACATCTTCATAACTCTTCTCTCCTCTTCTCTCCTCTTCTCACCTCTTCTCACCTCTTCTCAACTCTCCTCAAAGATTTAAATCGTTCGCAACCCCTTTCTTTTCGCAAATGATCTCAAAATCTTCTCATTCTCCTTGTCGCTTTGTCTTGATTTTACACAGAAGCTTTTACACACGGAAGTTTTTACACAGATATATAAGCTTTTGCACAGAGAAGATTTTACACAGAGAAACTTTTACACAGAAACTTTTACACACAGAAGCTTTTACACACAAAAGCTTTTGCACAGAGAAGATTTTACACGGAGAAACTTTTGCGCAGAGAAGCTTTTACACACAGAAGCTTTTACACAGAGAAGCTTTTATGCGGAGAAGCTTTTGCACAGAGAAGCTTTTACACGGAGAGCTTTTGGACAGAGAAGTTTTTACACAGATATATAAGCTTTTGCACAGAGAAGATTTTACACAGAGAAACTTTTACACAGAAACTTTTACACACAGACGCTTTTACACACAAAAGCGTTTGCACAGAGAAGATTTTACACAGAGAAGCTTTTGCGCAGAGAATATTTTACACACAGAAGCTTTTACACAGAGAAGCTTTTATGCGGAGAAGCTTTTACACACAAAAACTTTTGCACAGAGAACTTTTGGACAGAGAAGTTTTTACACAGATATATAAGCTTTTGCACAGAGAAGATTTTACACAGAGAAACTTTTACACAGAAACTTTTACACACAGAAGCTTTTACACACAAAAACTTTTGCGCAGAGAATATTTTACACAGATAAGCTTTTGCGCAGAGAAGCTTTTACACACACACAGAAGCTTTTACACAAAGATAACTTTTACACACAGAAGCTTTTACACACAAAAGCTTTTGCACAGAGAAGATTTTACACGGAGAAACTTTTGCGCAGAGAAGCTTTTACACACAGAAGCTTTTACACAGAGAAGCTTTTATGCGGAGAAGCTTTTGCACAGAGAAGCTTTTACACAGAGAGCTTTTGGACAGAGAAGTTTTTACACAGATATATAAGCTTTTGCACAGAGAAGATTTTACACAGAGAAACTTTTACACAGAAACTTTTACACACAGACGCTTTTACACACAAAAGCGTTTGCACAGAGAAGATTTTACACAGAGAAGCTTTTGCGCAGAGAATATTTTACACACAGAAGCTTTTACACAGAGAAGCTTTTATGCGGAGAAGCTTTTGCTCAGAGAAGCTTTTACACAGAGAACTTTTGGACAGAGAAGCTTTTACACAGATAAGCTTTTGCTCAGAGAAACTTTTACACATAGAAACTTGTGCACAGAGAAACTTATGTTTACACAATGGCAGCAGAAATTGCAGCTCCAAAACCGGATCTTGGCGCTAAAGCGAAGACAGGACGATTTTGAAGCATTTTTTGAATGGAATTGTAGAAGGCAAATGATCAGCGCCAAAATTCAAACACTACGCTGACAAATCACCGTCGCAACCTTGATGCAGCCACTCCAATACGGTTTATGACGCTCAGCTGCAAAAGACAATAGTATTATGCGCGCAGCCGCAGCAGCAAGAAACATTCATGCAGCCACACCACTGCGGTCTGCAGAGGCTGCGTTGCAAAGCACTAATAGCACGCTCCTGGAAGCCTCAGTTCCAAAGCGCGCCTAGTTTGTGAAGGATTTCGCGCAAAAGCTTCAATGGCCGAAACCGTCGCGCAAGTGAGCCTACTTTTCTCCGCACCGTGACGTCCGTACCCGAAGAAAGACAATGTTTGGTGCAAATCCAAACATTCAAATCTCATCCATGATGTAGCATAGTTAATTTGCAAAACAGCCATAGCATCGCATGACTTCTCTACTCAGCCTTATTCGTCCTGCTCTACTCTAGTCTTCTCAACTCTACTCTACGCGACTTTGGCCTAGTCTACTCTACTCGATTCAATTCCCCTGTTAGCTACTTCTCTAGGGACATGCCAACTGGACTTAATGATTTCTTGGCTAATGATCATGTGAATGTCCGTAACTCGGAGTTTCTCTACGAAACTTCTTCTGATAACGTTCCCTGCTTGTGCTCCGCAATGCAGCAGGGGCCTTGGTTTGCGCCGAGGAAAAACAGCGTATCCCAACATCGTTGCGATGCGGGTTGTGTTTAGCAAGCGTTCGCGTGCTCCCATGTTGCAAAAAAGTGGACGAAACGGGCTGCTGTCGTGGCAAAGGTCACAAACTATCTACTTATTGACATATGATATAGTTTTAACAGTACCAGTAGTGGCGGTAATTATCTATAATAACGAGAGTGATAAGGATAAGAATCAGGAGTGCAATGATAACAGCAAAACCAATGATGAACACTATAACGGTAGCAGTACACATTCTGGCAAAGCATCCGGCAGAATTTGGAAAAAACAGTTTCAATTTACAGGCGCCGCCTGACTATCATGGGAAAATTCTGTTTTTTTTTCTCAATCAAGTGTTCATCCTATTTCAGTATTATTTTTCCATTGGTTTTAAGCTCTTTGTCAACAGATTTCACAATCTTACCATGGTTTTCATTATTTTTAGCATTGGCTTTGATATGTTTTCATTAGTTTCTTTCTCCCAGTTTTTGGGAACAATTTCAAAAGGAGTCCTCAATTCAGCTGCCCTTTTGGGATGATTTTGTGACGATTTTCTGCTCTATTTTTCCTATACTTGACTTTCCCGGGAAATGGTCGTCCAGGATGAACAATCTATCAAGAAAAGTACATACATTTGTTGATCAGGTCTCCCAAAATGTATTTCATCATTTTACCATTGGGTTTTTGAGCAATTTTCCAACCTATTGCAGCTTTTTGCCATTGATTTTAAGCAATTCTCCGACCTATTTTTCCACCGGTTCCCAGCAGTATTTTCCAATGTATTTTATGATGTTTAGCATCGACTTCACCTTTTTTCTTAAACAAAATATTTTAATCATTGTTTTAAAACAATTATCGAAGACCGCAAAAACTGGATTTCAATTGTCGATCCATGTCATGGCCAACACGGGGAACCCCAAAACATTAATTGTGGAAACAACAATTGGAACGAATGGGGTTAAACTGCTCCAACCCCCTGATTACACAGGAAAAATCAATTCTGGAAGATCCTGGGCCCCTCCAAGAATGATGGAAAAACAGGTTCAGATCACATCCGGGAAATTTTGAACCCTTACGAGGAAAACCTAATTATGGAACGAAACGGAGACAGGCGACGCCTGTCCAAGTTAGACCTTCATTTTTTTCCATACTTCTGTCGGATCCCATAGTGATATTCACAATGGCAATAGTACTAATATACAGTTTTTACAGTTTTACATGCTTGGTTTTGCCAAGTTCGTTCCAAGTTCCAAAGTTTCTGCACATGGCCCGCATGGAAAAACAAACCGAAAATCTAAAGCGTAAAATCATGAAGCGGAGACCCTAAAAGCCTAACGCCTAAAATCCACCCAATTCTATAGGTGCAAAAGTGCTCCGAAAACAGTAACTCAGTAACCAGTGTGTGTTTTCCGACTTCTCAACCTTGGTTGATAGCTGTATTGACCTCATGTTTTCGATGATATGAACACCGAGTTCGCAAGTTGTAAGATGTTCATCCCCAAAATGGTACCGTATTGACTCATCACATTACTAGGCTCGTCCCTGTTTGCGAAGATTCCAATGTGTATCTATGTATATCTCAGTTGTGCGCCATCATGATGCAGTTTTTGGATTTGCCTAAAAGCATACAGTCACATACATGTGCTGAAACGCTGAAATCTTTGGCTTTGCCGGGTTGCAGAGTAGGGTGGCAACATCTGCCACCCATCTTTGGTTTATACCAACCATTTTATGGTAGATTTGGGGGGTGATTTACTCTTACTTTACTATCATAAAATTATGGGAAACAATCTGCCGTGGAGACCATCCTCTCCAAAGTAACTTGGAGAATTCAACCATCTCTGCGCCAGGCGGCCGCTTTTCCATATGTGCCCAACAGCGGTCCGTGGCATGCAGTTCCCCAGGGGATTTTGTGGAATGGTTGAACATATTGATCTAATCCCATCCCCCTAATATTGATCACCCCGTAAAGAAATATGTAAATCCCCCTATTCAAGAACGATTTCTGGTGTTTAAGATTAGGGGGATGGGATTACTGGGTGAAATTTCAATTTCCAGGTGGTTCACAGCTGCAAAGTCTAAGGTCCAGCCCCAGCCAAGGTGCGTCTCGCATGGGGATGGGAGCAGGTCAAAGTTTCCGCCCTTTGAATCATTTTGGGCCATGCAACGAGCCGGTCACTGTCATTTGGGTAGCTCCTCAAGACGTCAAAAGCTATGACTGGACCTATTTCCGCAGCCACTTTGCTTCAAGGAACCACAAGTCGCTGGAGGTTTGGAAAAGGAAATCAAAAAAGCCGGCAGTGTGTTTCTTTTTTTGAATCCTAAGGACATCAGTCAGATGTTTCCGGAATTCAGCTTATTGCCAGCATTTGGAACATCCCCCAATTGTGTTTCTCAGATTGAGATATGTGAGTTTTTTTTCCTTTCGTTGACATGGTTCCTCAGATGGTTCCATCTTCAGATTTCCAGATCACAGGAACGGCTCTCAGGAAAGCTCTGATTTTTTTTGGACACCTTGGTCTTCTCGTCATGCAGCCGCATGTAGAGGATAGCCAGAAGCCCCAGCTGAGGGCAGTGGATCAACTGATCAACCGCTGAAGATCCCAAGCAAGTGGTTAGCTCCAAAGACAGAGTGACAGTCCAACTGCCACAACTGATCCAGATGTGGTATAGCTTCCCAAACCTCTCAGCCAGCACAAGACGGGGAACCACTGGTTTCCCTCTTCAAACATCGATCGTATGGCTAAAAGTACGTAGAGTACCAATGGACCATTTGGTCACTGCTTGAGCCATCCAACCCGGGGGTTAATCGCAAGTTCGACACCCAACTTGCATGTCCCATTTGGGGATTTTCAAGGTACCTTTGGATGATTAGCGAGGAATCTTCCTGACATCACATTGACCGGGCTGGGTTACGGTTACTGTAGTTGAACGCCAATATAGCTGGTATAGCTGGATGATGGGTCATCGTATAGACCAAGTGCTGATCTCTAGTTGCTAAACATGCAAGGTTTGCCGGTTCGGTTCCCGTTCTCTTAGCGTACTTTCTCGGTACGTTCGGTTCTTCTTACGGTGCGTTCGGGAATGCGCGTTCTTAAGCCGTACGTTCCGTGAGTGGTCACCATGTCGGAGTTGCATAAGTAAGATTATGAAAAGCCGAAATGGTAATGGCGTCAGACGTCAACGGCAAAGAACCTTATTGCATTTTGCGGGGCTCCAAAAATGTATATAATTAAATGGCTTTTGCCCGAGTTGCTCGGGAAAGAATTCGGCCTAACTGCTGCTGCTAGTTCCAGAAAAGGATGCTTGACAAGATGCGAGGCGTAGCAAATCCGGCAACTGAGCATTGTAGGAGCTAGAGAGATCCGATTTACATTTTGAGAGACCCGAAAAATGTAAATAGCTTTCTGCGACCATTGGAGTTCATCACAAGGACTGGAGCGGAGACTTTAGACCAGCTAGAAATGACTGTTTTTTTTACATTTTGATGAGCTTTAAAAATTGTAAATGGATGTCGTTTTGCTGAATTGCAGGGGTTTCGAACATGAGTGTAGGTTTTGGCTTTCTTTCAATGGAGAAGTTAGTTTACCGCACCACGCAGAGTACGATGGCCAACTAGGATCCGAGACAGAACGGAAGAACGTGACCTAGAAATGACTCATTTACATTTTGAACGGCTTTGAAAATGTAAATGGTTCTCTTTTGCCGGACTGTGGGCTAGAGCGGGTAGAGTGGCTAAGAATAGCTAGAAATAACCCATTTACATTTAAGGGCCTGAAAAAATGTAATTGGCTTTTTGTCTCTTTGTTTTCTTGCAGCACTGGTCGGAGAACCAGTGCCAGCTGGAAATGACCCATTTACACTTTGAGGGGTTGTCGAAATGTAAATGAGCATTGTTTTGCTGCTTCTGCTTCTGCTGCTACTGCTACTGCTACTGCTACTGCTGCTACCACTACTACTGCTGCTGCTGCTGCTACTGCTGCTGCTGCTGCTACTGCTGCTACTGCTGCTACTGCTGCTACTCAGAGTTTAAGACGAGTACTCCAGCGGAGACGCAAGACTAGCTAGAAATGACCCATTTACATTTTCAGTGCCTAAACAAATGTAATTGGCTTTCTGTTTTGTTGTTTTCTTCCAGTACTGGTGAGAGAACCATCGCCAGCTAGAAACGACCCATTTACATTTTCAGGGGCTGTCAAAATGTGAATGTGCATTGTTTTGCTGGAAACTGAGACTGAGAGTGAAGTACTTTGGCTAACGACGGTAAAAAAAATGTGTATATATACTTTATAGATAATTTATATGGCGGCAAAAAAATGTAAATAGAATTCCTACGGAACAAATCTAGCTCGAAACCATAAAGACAAACCTAATTACACTTTGCGGGGCCCAAAAAACGAAAATAGAAGTCCCAACGAAGAAAAAAAACTCGTAACCAGAGAGCAGAACCCAATTACATTTTGCAGGAACGAAAAAATGTAAATAGAACACCAACCAAACTATTATAGTTTGTAACGATATGTAAATAGAACCCCCACCTAACAAATCTAGTTCGTAGACCAGAATTGTAGTTAACCTGCGTTCTGAAAAACGCGTTCGGAATGCGCGGACTCTACGTTCCAAAGGGATGCTTAGCCCGTGTGGCTCTGGTGGTTCCGGAAGTGGTGTGGTGGTCTCGCCAGGTTGAAACGCTAGATAGGCTAGATAGGTGTTCAACCTGGTGGCATAGTCATGCTTTTAACAGCCGTTGCTGTTGGTGATACCACCGAAGGGCTGAAAATGTTTATATCGCATCCTGACTTTGTTATTCCAGTTGACCTATTGACATCATCCTTCCCATTGACATAGACTCTGCTACGGCTTGAGGATGGAAGATCATAAATTGGGCTATTCTACGCTGTTCTCAGTCTTAAACTGTTACCGTTTGTTTGGGGGATAGTAAATCCGTATGTCCAGTGGTAAAATCCAAATAATTGCTGATGATATGCATCCCACATCATCCCACCATTCAGAACCATATCGTAACTATACAGTCATTTCCAAAAAAGATATATAGTTTTACGTAATTTACTACTGCCGCAGTAGGATTTTACTTTCCTATCTTTTTTTCCTGGGTTGCTACACTTGATTGTTATTGTAGAGCTTCGCACACCGGCGAGGCCGGTAGGGGTCGGGGGAGGGAAAGAGAGAGGGGGATGTCATCTGAACTTGCGAACATGACATGCTGAGGGTCGGCGGCCTATCTTGGGGCTATGTTGGCCCAGCTTGGGGCTATCTTGGCCCATCTTGAGGCTATGTTGGCCTATGCCTATGCGCACAAAGTGTTGTAATCTACAGCATTTTGCGCTGTGAGATGGCAAGAACCCGTGTAAACACCACAGTTTTAGTCCGCGAAAGTGGCTAAAACACTCTTATTTCCAGAGTTTCGTTCACATCACGATCTTCGATTTTTTGAAAAACGTGTAAATACCAGCGTTTTTTGCATTCATCAAGACAAAAAATCGGTTCAAAAAGTGCAAGAAATGCTGTAATTTACAGGGGAGTGGCCCCGTCACAAGCAAAAAACCGCGTAAATACTAGCGTTTCGGCGTCCAAAAGTTGCCAAAACACCGCTATTTACAGTGTTTCGTGCCTTCCACGTTTGCTTGAAATTGCAGAAACATTGTAAATACCATCATTTTTTGCGATCAACCCGCCAAAAATGCTGTAATTTACAGTGTTTTTTTGCTTGGCTTTCAAAAACACTGGTATTTGCAGTGTTTTGTGCATCTCGGGTCCAAAAAGTACTGGTATTTACAGCATTGTCTGCGTTTTTGCATGGCTCCCGCCAACGACGTTAAAACGCAAAAATGTTGTAATTTACAGCATTTTGTGACTTCCGAAAAGCTAAAATCGTCCGAAAAATGTGTCAAAACGGGCCCAGCTTGGGGCTATGTTGGCCCATCTTGAGGCTATGTTGGCTTATGCCTATGCGCACAAAGTGTTGTAATCTACAGCATTTTGCGCTGTGAGATGGCAAGAACCCGTGTAAACACCACAGTTTTAGTCCGCGAAAGTGGCTAAAACACTCTTATTTCCAGAGTTTCGTTCACATCACGATCTTCGATTTTTTGAAAAACGTGTAAATACCAGCGTTTTTTGCATTCATCAAGACAAAAAATCGGTTCAAAAAGTGCAAGAAATGCTGTAATTTACAGGGGAGTGGCCCCGTCACAAGCAAAAAACCGCGTAAATACTAGCGTTTCGGCGTCCAAAAGTTGCCAAAACACCGCTATTTACAGTGTTTCGTGCCTTCCACGTTTGCTTGAAATTGCAGAAACATTGTAAATACCATCATTTTTTGCGATCAACCCGCCAAAAATGCTGTAATTTACAGTGTTTTTTTGCTTGGCTTTCAAAAACACTGGTATTTGCAGTGTTTTGTGCATCTCGGGTCCAAAAAGTACTGGTATTTACAACATTTTCTGCGTTTTTGCATGGCTCCCGCCAACGACGTTAAAACGGAAAAATGGTGTAATTTACAGCATTTTGTGACTTCCGAAAAGCGAAAAATCGTCCGAAAAATGTGTCAAAACGGCACTTTTTTCCGATTTTAGGACCTCCAAAACGCATCTTCAAATTTCACTCTCTTTTTGTCCACCCCAGACCCGAAAAACGTGAAAACCCCACCAGGCTAAAGGATTTTTGGGGAGGGTCAGCGGCAGGCGCGCGCCCCCGGGTAGCCAAAGCTATGCTAGCTTCCACCACAAACGGCGTCGCCGGATTTAAGCGCTTACGCGCGACAGCCGGCCAGGGGCCCAATTATGTTGGTCCATTTTGTGGCTATGTTGGCCTATGTTGGCCTATGTTGGCCTATGTTGGCCTATGTTGGCCTATCTTGTGGGCAATGTGGGCCCATCTTGTGGCTATGTTGGCCTATGTTGGGCTCATGGTGACCCATGTTGAGCCGAAAGAGCCGAAAAATGGGAACAGCAAAAAAACATTGTAAAACGCAGGATATTTTGATGGTCGGCGGCCTATCTTGGGGCTATGTTGGCCCATCTTGGGGCTATGTTGGCCCATCGTTGGCCCATCTTGGGGCCATGTTGGCCCATCTTGGGGGCTATGCTGGCCCATCTTGAGGCTATGTTGGCCCATCTTGAGGCCTATGCTGGCCCATGTTGACCCATCTCGAGCCACAAGAGCCGAAAAAGTGCAAAAAACGGGAAGAGCACAAAACACCGTAAAACGCGGGACTTTTTGGCGGTACCGAGAGGTCGGCGGCTGGGGCGGCGGCCCCTCTCTCCTAGGGAGAGGAGAGAACTGCCGTACGGCAAGGACACGGCCAGGGGGCCCCTGGACGGATTTAAGCGCTTACGCGCGACAGCCGGCCAGGGGCCCAACTATGTTGGCCCATCTTGTGGCTATGCCGGCCTATGTTGACCTATCTTGCGGGAAATGTGGGCCCAGCTTATCTTGAAGGCTATGTGGGCCGATCTTGAGGCCTATGTCGGCCGATCTTGAGGCTTATGTTGGCCCATGTTGACCCATCTTGAGCCAAAAGATCCGAAAAATGGGAACAGCAAAAAACACTGTAAAACGCAGGATATTTTGATGGTCGGCGGCCTATCTTGGGCTATGTTGGCCGATCTTGGGGCTATGTTGGCCTATCTTGAGGGCAATGTGGGCCCATCTTGGGGCTGGAAGGGAGGCTAGTGCTTAACGTTGCTTTCTGAAGCCACGAGAAAACTGTTTGGAAAGCGCCCAGAATGCTGCAAAAGCCTCTGCCCAGGGCGCCGCGGAGCATTTGATTGCTTCCTGAAGCAAGGGAGGCTAGTGCCTAACGTTGCGTTCTGAAGCCACTAACAAAATGCTTGGAAGCGCCCAGAATGTTGCAAAAGCCTCCGGCCAGCGCGCTGCGGAGCATTTGAAGGGACGCTAGTGCCCAACGTTGCTTTCTGAAGCCACTATAAAACTGCTTGGAAAGCGCCCAGAATGCTGCAAAAGCTTCCGGCGCTCTCCAGAGCGCCGCGGAGCATTTCAAGGGAGCTAGTGCCTAACGTTGCTGTCTGAAGCCACGAGAAAACTGTTTGGAAAGCGCCCAAAATGCCGCAAAGGCTCCGGCCAGGGCGCTGCGGAGCATTTGAAGGGAGGCTAGTGCCTAACGTTGCTTTCTGAAGCCACTGGAAAATTGCTTGGAAAGCACCAAGAATGCTGCAAAAGCCTCCGGCCAGGGCGCCGCGGAGCATTTGAAGGGAGGCTAGTGCCTAACGTTGCTTTCTGAAGCCATTAGAAAACTGCTTGGAAAGCGCACCCGCCAGGGCGCCGCGGAGCATTTGAAGGGAGGCTAGTGCCTAACGTTACTTTCTGAAGCAACTAGAAAACTGCTTGGAAAGCGCCCAGAATGATGCAAAAGCCTCCGGCAAGGGCGCCGCGGAGCATTTGAAGGGAGGCGAGTGCCTAACGTTGCTTTCTGAAGCCATTGGAAAAGTGTTTGGAAAGCACCAAGAATGCTGCAAAAGCTTCCGGCCAGGGCGCCGCAGAGGATTTGAAGGGAGGCTAGTGCCTAACGTTGCTTTCTGAACCATTAGAAAATTGCTTGGAGAGCGGCTAGAATGCTGCAAAAGCCTCCGGCAAGGGCGCCGCGGAGCATCGGGCTACGCGATGGCTACTAGGCCTTAACGGCGGATTTCTTGGAAAGCATTTGGCAGATGGCCAAAGCATTGCGCTGGGCAGCCGGGCATGGCCTGCTGGGTGCTCCTCGGACGCGCTCCCCCTGCCATCGGCTGGGGTCGGCGGATAATGGACTTTTTTCATATACCCAGTTGGACACACCCGAAAAACATGGGTTAACGGTTAACTATGGATTATATGATATGGTTAACTTCCCCCAAGAATGGTTGAATATGGTTGATTTATAGGGCTAATGCCCAAAAAAGGGGTATGTGAGGTTTTCATCTATTGTCGATGGTCGCCAGAATTGTCCAAGGCATGGACGAGCTGCTGAATCAGCAATTTCTCCTGCTACAGCAAGCTTCGAGCTTCAATCGGGCCGCTGGGACGTGGCCGGAGCCGGGAGCAAAACTGAGAGTCTGCATGGGATGAATGAAAATTTATGGGATCCTAATGGAAATGACGGTTTATCTATATTAGTACATACTAGCATTTCCCACAAAAACCTCTAAGATGAGAGGATTTTTCCCCAAACAGTGTACTGTTAGGGTTCTTAATGCTTTCTCAAGGTGGTCCGCCTTGGTGTTGGATGGTGTGTCCGCCTTTCCCAGGGTCTTGTGTTCCCTTGTCTCCCATTGTACCCCTTCTTGTTTCCCTTTGTTGGATGGTGTGTCCGCCTTCCCGAGAGTCTTGTGTTCCCTTGTCTCCCATTGTACCCCTTCTTGTTTCCCTTTGTTGGATGGTGTGTCCGCCTTCCCGAGGGTCTTGTCTCCCTTTGTCTCCCATTGTACGCCTTCTTGTTTCCCTTTGTTGGATGGTGTGTCCGCCTTTCCGAGGGTCTTGTGTTCCCTTGTCTCCCATTGTACCCCTTCTTGTTTCCCTTTGTTGGATGGTGTGTCCGCCTTCCCGAGGGTCTTGTGTTCCCTTGTCTCCCATTGTACCCCTTCTTGTTTCCCTTTGTTGGATGGTGTGTCCGCCTTTCCCAGGGTCTTGTGTTCCTTTGTCTCCCATTGTGCCCCTTCTTGTTTCCCTTTGTTGGATGGTGTGTCCGCCTTCCCGAGGGTCTTGTCTCCCTTTGTCTCCCATTGTACGCCTTCTTGTTTCCCTTTGTTGGATGGTGTGTCCGCCTTTCCGAGGGTCTTGTGTTCCCTTGTCTCCCATTGTACCCCTTCTTGTTTCCCTTTGTTGGATGGTGTGTCCGCCTTCCCGAGGGTCTTGTGTTCCCTTGTCTCCCATTGTACCCCTTCTTGTTTCCCTTTGTTGGATGGTGTGTCCGCCTTTCCCAGGGTCTTGTGTTCCTTTGTCTCCCATTGTGCCCCTTCTTGTTTCCCTTTGTTGGATGGTGTGTCCGCCTTCCCAAGGGTCTTGTGTTCCCTTGTCTCCCATTGTACCCCTTCTTGTTTCCCTTTGTTGGATGGTGTGTCCGCCTTCCCAAGGGTCTTGTGTTCCCTTGTCTCCCATTGTACCCCTTCTTGTTTCCCTTTGTTGGATGGTGTGTCCGCCTTTCGGGGGGTCTTGTCTCCTTTTGTCTGCAATTGTACCCCTTCATGTTTTCCTTTGTTGGATGGTGGTCCGCCTTTCCGAGGGTCTTGTCTTCCTTTGTCTCCCATTGTACCCCTTCTTGTTTCCCTTTGTTGGATGGTGTGTCCGCCTTTCTGAGGGTCTTGTCTCCCTTTGTCTCCCATTGTACTCTTCTTGTTTCTCGATGGTGTGTCCGCCTTTCCGAGGGTCTTGTCTTCCTTTGTCTCCCATTGTACCCCTTCTCGTTTTCCTTTGTTGGATGGTTTGCCTTTCGGGGGGTCTTGTCTCCCTTTGTCTGCAATTGTACCCCTTCTTGTTTTCCTTTGTTGGATGGTGGTCCGCCTTTCCGAGGGTCTTGTCTTCCTTTGTCTCCCATTGTGCCCCTTCTTGTTTCCCTTGTTGGATGGTGTGTCCGCCTTTCCGAGGGTCTTGTCTTCCTATTTCCCATTGTACCAATTCTTGTTTCCTTTGTTGGATGGTGTGGCCGCCTTCCCAAGGTCTTGTCTCCTTGTCTCCCTTGTCTCCCTCCGGGTTTCCCTTTGTTGGGTGGTGTGTCCGCCTTCCCGAGGCCTTGTCTCCCCTTGTCTTCTTCTTGTTTCCCTTTGCGTCCGCCTTCCAGAGGTCTTGTCTGCCCTTGCCTTCCCTGTCTCCCAGTGTCTCCCTTCTTGTTTCACTTTGTTCGATGTTGTGCTCGCCTTCCCGAGGTCTTGTGTCCCCTTGTCTCCCATTGTCTGCCTTCTTGTTTCCGTTTGTTGGATAGTGTGTCAGGCTTCCCGAAGCTTTGTCTCCCCTTGTCTTCCGTCTTCTTTCCCTTTGTTGGATGGTGTGTCTGCCTTCCCAAGGCCTTGTCTCCCTGTCTCCCCAGCTTGTCTCCCAGCTTTTCTGCTATCCCTTTGTTGGATGGTGTGCCCGCTTGTCTCCCCGCTTATTACCCAGCTTGTCTCCCAGCTTGTTTCCCAGCTCGTCTGCCTTCTTGTTTCCCTTTGTTGGATGGTGTGTCCGCCTTCTCAAGGCCTTGTCTTGCTTGTTTCCCAGCTTGTCTCCCTTCTTGTTTCACTTTGTTGGATTGTGTGCCCGCACTCCGAAGGCTTTTTCACCCTTGTCTCCCCCAGCTTGTCTCCCATCTTGTCTTCCAGCTTGTCTCCCCTCTTGTCTCCCAGCTTGTGTTCCTTCTTGTTTTCCTTTGTTGGATGGTGTGTCTGTCTTTCCGAGGCCTTGTCTCCCAGCTTGTCTGCCAGCTTGTCTCCCCTCTTGTCTCCCAGCTTGTCTTCCTTCTTTGTTTCCCTTTGTTGGATGGTGTGTCTGTCTTTCCGAGGCCTTGTCTCCCATCTTGTCTCCCAGCTTGTCTCCCCTCTTGTCTCCCAGCTTGTGTTCCTTCTTGTTTCCCTTTGTTGGATGGTGTGTCTGTCTTTCCGAGGCCTTGTCTCTCAGCTTGTCTGCCAGCTTGTCTCCCCTCTTGTCTCCCAGCTTGCCTCCCAGCTTGTCTTGGCTTGCCTTCCAGCTTGTCTCCCAGCCTGCCTGCTCCCATTTTTTTTGACTTCGAAATCTTGCTTTTGAGTTTGTCGGTTTGTAGAGTCTCTGTAATTTTGGTTTGTTCGATCTCCTCTGGGAGCCTCTGAGAGCTTGATTTTACTCATAGACTCATAGGTCTCTGGAGCCTCTGACATTTTGATTTTGCGGATTTTGAGCTTCAATAGATTTGTGGAAACCTTGAAATTTTGAGTTTCAAGTTTGTGGAGTCCCTGAAATTTCGATTTAAATTTTCAAGTAATTCTGAAACTGCAACTTAAACAATCTAAGCTAAGCATAGTACACCGTGATACAACCTCATCCTCTCATCCTCCCACACCAAACCTTATTACCAAAACTTACGCTTCCTCACCCCAACGACAGATCCAATCCAAACCCTGCCAAGCGATGAAGATGTAATCTTCGCACATCGGTGTGTCCGCCTTCCCTACGCTTTGTCTCCCTTCTCAGCTTGTCTTCCTTCTTGTTTCCCTCTGTTTCTCGATACCCAGTGTTGCGACAAAGCTAGCGAAACCGAAAAAAAAAATATACGTGAAGTGGTAGGCACTTATTGCAGACATTATCACGATTCCTGCCGCTGCTATTTCATGTGTTTGACCTGTTCCTCAAAGCACGTTTCCACCCGCTGTTTGGGGCCTACGGTGGTGTAATTTTTCGATTTACATTGAATGATTTATTTGTAGCCACAAGAATGGACCGTACTGAGTGACCGAACTTCAGATTAGCCATGGGCTCTGATGGTCCATGGTATCAGACACTGTTAGTCTGATAGGGCTACACGGTTGGCTGTCGAGGTTGATGAGGTTGAAGTTAACAAGCGCGTCAAAGCAAAATTTGAACCCAAGATGATTTCAAGATCCCAAATATTTCAATTCACAATCAACACCCCAAAGACCTAACATGAAAGAACGAATACAGCAACCCCTTCTGAGCTAGTTTGCTGTCCAACGAAGCAGGGCTATCGACTGGGTGGTCTAAGAATGGATCTCATGGGGCGTCTGGGATATGTCGTCCAAACAAGTCCAAACCACCAGCCAGCATGTTTCTGTGCCGTATGGCTCAATGACCAATCGATTATTTTTGTTGAAATACAGTTGCGAACTTCTTTCCCTTTGAGTAATGCAGTCATTCCTTTCGGTCCAATACTCCTTGGTTGAATGAGGATCGTTCAACCAAGATCTTGAGCAGGGCCTGGATTTTGTCCGCAAATTCGGGTATCCCAAAAAGGCTCTCCTCATTTTCCCCATTACAATGGGCAATAAGTTAGGGAAAACCTTGTGCACCATTCGAGAAAGCCACGAGCCGTGCTGAGGTGCTTACGCAAAGAAATGCCAGACGACTCCAAGAGGTCCTTCTGTGTGGGTGTGTTACTTTCGGGAAAATGACCTTAAATGGGCAAATTTCCATAGTGATTAACTATGGTAATATGGTAATCACCAAATGGGCAAATGTCTGGCAAACTATGGAAGTCAATGGGCCATGGAGGCATCGTCCCCAGGGGTAAACTCGGGTCGAGTTTCACTCTGTGAATCATGGGCAAGTTCTCAACTTATTGTTAGTGGTCAAAAACCTATCTCATCCCAGAATATCCCACGTCTATGTCTATGTAATGTAAAAATATATAAAAAATATATACACATATAATTAATACATTTTTTAGAGTTATCTACACATATTATTTCAACGGAAATTTCTTTTTCAGAAAGTGGTCAAAAGCAGACACCAAGAAGATAGAAGAACACCATATAGTAGCCCCAAGAAGATAGAAGAACACCATTTCAGTTTCAGATTTTACTTTTCTATGTTTTTTTTGGGTTGCATATATATATACACATGTATGCATACATACATATGTATACATGCATACATGCATATGTATACATGCTCACGTATACATGCATACGTATGCATGCATACGTATACATGCAAACGTATACATACATACGTATACATACATACGTATACATACGTATACATATATACAAATACATACGTATACATACGTATACATACGTATACATACGTATACATACGTATACATACGTATACATACGTATACATACGTATACATACGTATACATACGTATACATACGTATACATACGTATACATACGTATACATTCATACATACATACATCCATACGTATACATTCATACATACATACATACATCCATACATACATACATGCATACATACACATACATACACATACATACATACACATACATACACATACATACACATACATACACATACATACACATACACATACATACACATACATACACATACATACACATACATACACATACATACACATACATATACATACATACACATACATACACATACATACACATACACATACATACACATACATACACATACATACACATACATACAAATACATACGAATACATACAAATACATACAAATACATACAAATACATACAAACACATACAAATACATACAAATACATACAAACACATACAAATACATACAAATACATACACATACATACAAATACATACAAATACATACAAATACATACAAATACATACAAATACATACAAATACATACATACAAATACATACAAATACATACAAACACATACAAATACATACAAATACATATAAATACATATAAACACATACACATACATATAAATACAAATAAATACATGTAAATACATGTAAATACATGTAAATACATATACATACATATAAATACATTTGCATACATATACATATACATACAAACACATACATTTAAATACATTTACATACATGTATATTTATATACATACAAACATGTCTATATACATACAAACATGTCTATATACATACATACATTCATACATGCATTCCATTGCATTGCATTGCATTGTATTGCATTGCATTGCATTACATTACATTACATTACATTACATACATACATACATGCTTACATACATACATACATACATATATATATACATACATGCATGCATGCATCCATGCATACATACAAATACATACAAACACATACAAATACATACAAGTACATACATACATACATACATACATATAAATACATATGCATACATATGCATATACATACACATACATACATATAAATACATATACATACATATATATTTATATACATACAGACATGTCTATATACATACATACATTCATACATACATTACATTACATTGCATTGCATTGCATTGCATTACATTACATTACATTACATTACATACATACATACATAGATACATAGATAGATAGATATAGATAAATAGATAAATAGATAAATAGATAAATAGATAAATAGATAAATAGATACATAGATACATAGATACATAGATACATAGATACATAGATACATAGATACATAGATACATAGATACATAGATACATAGATACATAGATACATATACATAGATACATAGATACATAGATACATAGATACATAGATACATAGATACATAGATACATAGATACATACATACATACATACATACATACATACATACATACATGCGTTACATACGTTACATAGCTTGAGGATTGAAGAGATCCAAGAGGTTTTGGCTCCGTTCGGTGTTCTTGTGCCTGCCGACCTTGCCCTTCTTCACCGTCGGGGTCAGACTTGCTTGAAAAAGCGCGACTCTCGCTTCTTGGATCCCTCGAACGTTTTGCCGCCGAAACTGCAACGGCCAGATGGAGCATCTTTTGCAGCCCCTGTTTCTGCTTCAGTGCGTGCAGCTTGCTCGCCCAGTCAGCCCATGCAAAGCGCCAGGGCGCCGCCTTCTGAACGCGGCGTCCAAATTGCATCTGCTCTTGTTCGGGAAGTTGTTGTGGACAAGTGGTCCCTCCTCTATTCTGAATTGTCTGCCTTGCCGCCAAGCCAGCAATCCCAATGGCAGGGCTCTTTGGCCGCCTCCTTGTCCAATCAGTTCGAGTTTGGCACTTTGTCAGCAGCTTTGCGGTCTTTTCGCCGCTTGGTCCACTGGCTTGCTGAGCAGACGTTGCCGCTGGAATGCCCTGATCCTTCAACGCTGCGGGCCTTCCTGGACCTGCAGCGCGAACGTGGCCCCACTGTGAATGCGACAGTTTTACGACAGTTTCTGTGGTTTGAGACTCAACTTCGCGTGCCTTTCCATGCTCGCAGCCCTTTGCTTGCAGATTTCTTAACTCAGAAGGCGGCCCCGCTGCCAACCCAGGCAGAAATTTTGACACCTGCTGCCTGGAACCATTTGCTCTCCTTGTGTAGCACCAGCAACTCTGGGTGGAACGGCTTGCAAGTGGCAGCGGCCCTGGTGATTCGCTATGTCATTTCCGCACTTCGCTCCAAGCACACCCAACGGGCTGCTTTTGCTCCCGACCTGTCCTCCGGCAGAACTTTAGTTTGGAAAGTCAGCAAAGGAAAGGATGGTCAACCATTCGCTGTCTCTCTGCCAACGCACATCAGCCCCAAGTAGCCCCTGCTTAGCCGGTTGAATGATGAACTCGAACGTGTCGTGGGTGATGTACCGACTTTCATGCCTGACTGCTACTTCAACTCAGCGGGTGAGGTTCGTGTTGCTTCAGTGCCATGTCCCTATCACAGATTTCAAGCCTTTTTTCGATCACTGTTGACATTGCCGCCTTTGGCCCTGTCTGCAGACGAAGCTTCCAATTTCAGCACTTACAGCATGCGCCGATTTTTGCCATCCATGGCTGATTCCTTACAGCTTTTTGACAGTGAGCGAAATTGTTTGGGGAACTGGCAGGATGGAGCCCGCTTGTCGCTGAATGTCCGCTACAGTGCTGAGCGGTTGGAAACTGCTGCTGGCATCCGCAGACTGTGCTTGGCTGCCATTGCCCATTTTTTGAAACATGTCACCAATCCGCCTACGTGGCTTCGCCTTCGAGGAGTTCTTCCACATGTCCAATCGCTGCGCCAGATTGTTGCGTCTTCGGAATCTTGGGGGCCTGGCACCGAAGCAGTGCCAGGGCCAAAAGAGGAACCAAGGTCACCCACTGAGCGTATGAGTAGCAGTTCTGACAGCTCGTCCTCGCAGCCTTCGTCCGATGAGTCCTGCCACGTGTTGGACATCCCGCAGTCGGTAGAAGATTTGATATTTGTGAGGCCTCAGCATGGCATGTGGCATGTGACTGCTGAGCGCGATTCACTTACACCAAGTTGTTGTGCCAAGTCCTTTCGGCCCAAAGGTGTCCGATGGGCCCATGGCCACACAGCAGCTTTGGAGAATCCTGGGCGTTTTTGCAGCCTTTGCCTTGCCAGGCTACCAGAATCCATGCGAGTGGACATTTCGGCGGGGCAACTCTGACAGCGCTTGCGCATAAAAAAGAAAAGCAGCAGAGCCCGCCGCTTCGTCAAGTACTTGGGCTTCCACGCAATGGTTGGGCAATGCTTCCCCTGCACCCTGCCTTCTGCGTTTATAGCCTCCTGCTGTTGTGTTTAGCTTTGCTCCACGCACTGGGGTGTGCAGGAGCTCAACACCCCTGCCCCCTTTGCTGGTAGCTTCCCTTAGCCACGCTGCACTGAAGGGCAATGCGGCCTTGGCTGCACCCTTTCACAGCGTGTGTAGCTTAGCAGTTTGCATTTTTGCTCCACGCATTGGGGTGTCCAGGCGAGCAACACCCTGCCCCCCCTTTGCTGGTAGCTTCCCCTAGCCCACATGATCTAGCGTTCGCTGGTCTCTGTGTGGCCTAAGGTCGGTCGTGCAGCTCACCGCGCTGCCATGAGGGGCAACGCGGCTTTGGCCGCGCCCTTCACAGTGCGTGTAGCCTATGAGGGTCACGCCTTGAAGGGAACCCATGACACCACAGAAATCAACATGGGCTCCTTTTTTTTTTTAAAAAATGGGAACTCATGACCCCGCAGAAATCCACACAGGTTCGAATTTTCTTGGTGGCAGAAGGGGCACAAGGTGTCACCTGACACGCTGTCCGCATATTGTCACTCACAACTCATAGTTGCCATGCGCTCCCTGCAGCATGTCACGTCCTGTTTTCTCCGCAGCTGTGAAAGCCCAAATTCGTCTTTCAAGTTTCCGGGTACGGCCTGCATGGCTACTCCAGCTGAACAGCTCGAGTCCTTCCTAGTTGCCAAAGAGATTTTTGACCTGCTGCGTGCTGCTGGAGTTGAGAGCATCAGTGACTACATAGGTTTGTATGCTGAGTCTGAATATGAAGATGGTCTGAAAGAGTGGACAGACAAGTCCACGAATTTCCAGGGCAACAAGATCCAACTGAGCCGCCTACGGATTGCGTGGGCCACTGGCCGCAAAGAGTTGCTGCGCGACACCCCGGCTGGTGCAACTGACGATGCTGACTTGGAAGCGCCCTTGCCCGTGGATGCCCGGAAAAAGCAAGATGAAGTCTTCCAGCAGAAGTATCAGCTCAAACTGCCATTGGAGCTGACCCCTGCTCCCCCTCTCTTCAACAGGCATTTCCGGGAATTTCGGAAACAGGCGAAGACCTTAGATGAGTTGGCCAAAGTCAAATCGGCTCTAGACACCAGCCTTTCGTCTTCGCAATCCTCCAAGGCGACATTTCCTGATGCTTTGGCTTTTCTGCGAGCCCACCAGGTCTTGCTGAACTCATGGGCAATGACTGCGACGTCTGATCGCCAGTCCAAGTTGCACGTTCAAAGCACTATGGTCACAGACTTTTCCTTGTCAGATGCTTTGGCGTACCATGTGTTTGTCACTGATCGTTTAAGGGCTCATCCTGGGCCTGCTGAAGCAGCCATCCAGTGGACCTTGGACAGGGATCGTACGCAGAAGGCTGGCCCATGTGTGAGGCTTTGCGTGTTGCGCGTGAACAGAAGACAGCAGTTTTGTGGCAAATTGGCCCTGTGGGAGCTTTGGCTGACGCTCAAGCTCGACCTGCCAAGCGTCCCAAAACTGGGCCTGCTGGGCCGCAGATAGATCCTTCCACGCACATTGCTTTCGACGAAGCCGACCTTTGCAAAAAGTGGAATGACGGCAAGTGCACCAAGAGACAGAAAGATTGCCCGGATCAGAAATTGCATCGATGTTCATTTCGCATGGCATCCGGATGCTTGTGCGGCGCTTGGCAGCATAGCTAAAGCCAAGCACAAGCCGGTCAAGACCAAATAGGGACAGCTCCTCCACTTGGGGGGAGGCCAGCCTCAAGCGGAGGTAGAAACAGTGCCCGTGGCCGTGCCTTGGATTATGGATCCTTCTTCTTCGCAAGCTTGCCTCACACATCCTGCCAAAGAATTGTGGTTTCACGACGCCATGAGCTTGTTGCCCATCGAGCGTGTGCCTGAATCCATTGTCCACGAAGTCCGTGACAAATTTTTTCAAGCATGATTGGCATTTTGCATCGTATCACCAGTGGTGTGAATTTCACCATATCCCGAATGCACATGGCCTGGACTGGGAAGCTTTGCGGCTGATAGACCCCGCACGAGCAGATCGCCAACGAAGTTGGTCGACTCTCCCAGCTTTAATTTGCCGAGACATTTCGTCTTGCTCGCAGCATGTCCAAGCTGCCTTGTCACTCAGCCACCCGTTTGACGGAAAGGTCTGCTTGGAAAAGGATTTGCAGTTCGCTGTCGACGCGTCCGTCCAGTTGGGCCCCAGGGTTGGACACCTTAGGGAGTTGTTTTTTCTGGAACTGCGTCGTTTAGGGCGCATCCTCAACACTCTGGATTCCCACTTGCTAGCAGCACGCCCAGTACAGCATGTGCCAGGAATGAAACCTGCATTAGTTGCATTCATGATTGCTTTGCTCAAGTGGCCGGATCGGAGTTTACCCCAAAATTTAATTGCAGGTTTTGAGATTATTGGGCACATACCACCCTCAAACATTTTCCGGCCTGTTCATCCTGCCCAGCTGCCAGAACTTCCATTACTTGGACACGATGCTGAGCAGTATGTCAACAGTTTGGAACGTGATTTGCGTGTGCATCCAAGTGCCGAATTGATTTTGGCTGAAACTAGGAAAGAGCAGGATTTTGGTTTAGTTGGTCCTTTTCACACCCGTGCCACTTTGATCAAAAATATGGAAGGGGCCAGTGGCGCCCTTTGAAGCGCCACACTGTCACCCAGGAAGAACGGCCCATCGACGATGGGAAAGCTGGTAGGCATAATGAATGCACAAGTATGAGTGAAACCATTGTCAACCAGCGTCCTGATTTTCCAACTGCGGTAGTCAAGTTTTGGGGACAGCGGCTTTTAACACACTTGAGATTGTCTGAGCCAGACGCTCAACCCAGTGATCTGCCGCAACATTGCCCTTATTTCCATATTTTAGTAGGTACTGAAGATTTCTGGAAGGGTTACCGGCAAAACCATGTTTCTCATGAGCATGAAGCTGTCAATATCATCACCTTTGTGCATCCCATTTCTCGACGCAGGATTTATGCCCAGCTCTATGGGATGCCGTTTGGTTTAGCTTCTGCTGTCAACCAGTTCAATCGTGCCCCCCAATTGTTAACTGCTGTCGCCCGCCGGGTTTTACTTTTAATATGCGGTCATTATTTTGATGATTCCATTCAGTTCGAGTATCAAGATTTGGCCGCACAAACGAAACTCTTGTATGTGCGTTTCCTGCAGCTTTTCGGTGTTGAAATCAGCCACGGCAAACGCCAGCCCATGACCCACATCCCAAAGTTTTTGGGCCAGCTGACTGATTTGCGGTCTCTTCTGTGCGATTTCACCATAACCATGAAGGGGTCCCCCGAAACCATTTTAAAAGCCCAGGACTTGATTGGACGAGCCTTACAAGAGCGTTGTCTCTCTTCCGGGGAAGCGTCCAAACTCCGGGGGATTTTAACTTGGTTGGAAAGCACTTTTTCTGGGAAACCCTTAGCAGGTGCCAAGTCTGCGCTCATTGCGCGCCAGTATTGGGACACGGAGCACGAACTTACGGTCACTTTGCAAAAATCTTTGGAAATTTTGCAGCTGGCCCTAGGCCATCTGCCTCCCCGCACGGTCCACATTTTTCCTGCGCTGTCTAAGCCTGTGGTAGTTTACACTGATGCTTCCACCGAAGCACCATGCCCGAGTGGTTGCCGCATCGGCGTTTGGATTCATGATGGTGAGACCATTTGGTGCGAGGCTGTGGATGTACCTAGAGACATTTTAGCCGCATGGTTACCCCGCAAAACCCAAATCAATTTGTTGGAGTTATTGGCAGTTCCTTTAGTTGCGCACGCCAACGCTTCAATTTTGAAGTCTAGAGACGTCATTTGGTTCCTCGACAACCAAGCTGCGCTGGGCAGCTTGGTAAAAGCAGCCTCTCGACAGTCAGACGTCAACTACTTGTCGTTGCTTTCCGGTTTGGTTTTTGCAGTTTTGGGGAGTAGACCATGGTATGAATGGGTACCGTCTCGTTGTAATATTAGTGACCCTTTAAGTCGGTTGGGCCTAGCAGATCCGTTAGTCCAAACGCAACTTGCTCGAGGAACTTGGCGGCGCTTAAACCTCATACCTAATTGGAACTTATTACAGCCAAATTTAGATTCCATAGCCACTTTCATCACAGCGTTGGGGTCAAAAAATCATGAAACAGCGTTGGGAACCTCTGTGTCAAGTGGCAGGCGCGAAACCGCAGTGTGTATCTCTGTGTGAAATAGCAGATGCTGAACCAGTAGTGTGTATCTCTGGGTGAAATAGCAGATGCTGAAACCTGAGTCCACAAGGTTTCTTTGTTCCAATGCTTCAGCGATCCGATCGATTTCGCCAGTTTGGAAAAAGAGAGAATATGTGCGCGCCAACCTTTTGCAGAGATGGTCGACATGTTTCGGAGTGGCAGGGAAGGTGCATGAAGAATTCTCTGAAAAGTTGTTGCCGCACCGCAGTGTCCACCCAAGTATCTCGACCTCTCTTTCTTTCACCCGCCCCCGTGCCACCCCTTAATTGGCCAAGGCCTCTGCCGGTCCACGTGTGCACTCCCACACAGTCCCCCTCCATAGGGAACCTCTGTGTGAAGTGGCAGGCGCGCGAAACCGCAGTGTGTATCTCTGGGTGAAATAGCAGATGCTGAACCAGTAGCGTGTATCTCTGGATGAAATAGCAGATGCTGAAACCTGAGTCCACAAGGTTTCTTTGTTCCGCGCGCCTACCTTTTGCAGAGATAGATACATAGATACATAGATACAATGCTACATAGATAGATAGATAGATAGATAGACAGATAGATACATACATACATCCATACGTCCATACATCCATACATCCATACATCCATACATCCATCCATCCATCCATACATCCATCCATCCATACATACATACATAGATACATAGATACATAGATAGATAGATCGATGGATAGATAGATAGATAGATAGATAGATAGATAGGTAGAGACAGACAGACAGACAGACAGACAGACAGACAGACAGACATACATTCATACATACATATATATATTGCTATCATCGTAGTAGCGTTAACATAGCTTTTGGAGTTTCCAGGTCAGAACTGACAAAACCTGGTGATCAGAGCATGGCTGGATTTGACCTCATCAAAAAATACTATCAAAAGTGGTGATCAGAGCATGGCTCGACTTGATTCCATCAAATTATAAATATCAAAAGAGGTGATCAGATTGTGGCACGAGTTGGTGTTGTCAACAGATGATCCAGACCAGGAGATCAGTGGGTAAGGAAATTAAGAAGAACAGAGTGATCAAATTCATGAAAGAACCCTGGGCTACTCCTAACGGGGCTACTCATAAAACTTGCTATCCTTTCCAAAAAAAAACGAGACAATTCCAGGAAAAAAACATAAAAACATCTAAAAAGTCAAAAAAAATATTCAAAAATCCAAAAAATCAAAAAAAAATGGAAAAACTGCAAAAAACGTTAAAAAAACACGAGAAAAAGAAAGCGGGAGTGAAGCGGGAGCGAAGCGGGAGTGAAGCGGCAGGCAAGAAAACCATGGAAAACCGTGAAAAAACATTGAAATCATCGAATCCGCTTCGTTCCCGCTCCGCTCCCGCTCCGCTCCCGCTTCGTTCCGGCTCCGTTCCCGCTTCAAGCCCGTGGAGTCTTAACGCTACCATGATCATTTCAATGTCTAGGTGTCAAGGGTTGTTTCTACTGAAAAATCATCAGAAAATACACGTCGTGTATCAAGGTC
The DNA here is from genome assembly GCA_947184155.2 of Cladocopium goreaui. Lineage (NCBI taxonomy): Eukaryota > Dinophyceae > Suessiales > Symbiodiniaceae > Cladocopium > Cladocopium goreaui. Next base: position 255,263 of record CAMXCT020002224.1, on the reverse strand, counting down.
AATTTACGCACCAAAAAATTCACCAAGTTGTTGCCACCAAAAAATCACCATGAAACCCTAGGAGTGTTAACGCTACCATGATCATTCCAATATATATATATAGATAGACAGACATACATATAGACATATACCTATACAGCCTACACATCACTGGGGTAGATCCCTGGGCTTCTGCCATGGCTGCCATGGCTGGAGGCCAATGGGACTTGTTCGCCCACATTCTGCACCGATGCGGCCGGACCGGTACCTTGCTCCATCAGCGACCAAGGAAGATTTGAGAGGAAGACATGTAGGATATATGCAATATATGTAAGTCTATAGATGTATGTAGAAGATATATGGGATATATTATATATATGTGTGTATATATATATAGATGTGATTTGTGCATTTGATATTGGTATTTTCCGAGGATCATTTTATACAAAGAACAAATGGGGCATCTGAAACTTCTATTATCTTTATGGAACATTGACCGAGTCAGCAACTAAGCGAGTCAGCAACTAAAGAAGTCCGAGTCAGCAGCTGAGCAAACCCGAGTCAGCAACCAAGAGTCGGCAACTAAAGGCACCGAGTCAGAAACTATCCGAGTCAGCAACCGAGAACGTCCGAGTCAGCAACAAACCAGTCCGAGTCAGCAACCACACCAAGTCCAAGTCAGCAACTACAAAAAGTCATTTTCAGCAACCAAAAATGTCCCAGTCTGCACTAAATATTAAATGGAGTATTAACTTCAACTTATTTTCAGGAGGGATTAAATCCACCACCGCCTCTGGACAATATAGTGATTGGCATAGTGACTTCAACTTCTTCTCACAAGGAATCAAAACTTCCACCCCTCTGGGCAATATATTGAACGGGAGATCAACTTGAACTGATCTTTCTGAAGGATTAAATCTGCGACCCCCTCTGAACAATACATTGATTGACAAAGTAACTTTAACTTCTTCTGAAAAGGAATCAAAAGTGCCACCCCTTCTGGAAATTATGTCACGGGCTGAGATGGCAAACAAAAGAGCTGAGTCGGCAACCATGAGTCGGCAACAAAGAGATCTGTCCAAGAGACCGCTTATAGAGATCTTGTACAGAGATCTTGCCAGGAGACCTCTTTCAAGAGATCTTGCGCAGAGACCTTGCATAGAGGCCTATAGAAAGAAAGATAGACACAAAGGAAGAAATTAAAGAAAGAACGATAGATCGACAGATAGATGAATGGATAGAAAGAAAGAAAGGAAGAGAAAGAAAGAAAGAAAGATAGAAAGAAAGAAAGAAAGAAAGAAAGAAAGAAAGAAAGAAAAAAGAAAGAAAGAAAGAAAGAAAGCAAGAAAGCAAGAAAGCAAGCAAGGAAGGAAGGAAGGAAGGAAGAAAGAAAGAAAGGAAGGAAGAAAGAAAGAAAGGAAGAAAGGAAATAAATACATAAATAAAGGACCGAAAGAGAAAGAGAGAGAGAGAGAGAGAGAAAGAAAGAAAAGAAAAGAAAAGAAAAAAAGAAAAGAAAAGAAAGAAAAGAACAGAAAAGAAAAGAACAGAAAAGAAAAGAAAAGAAAAGGAAAGAGAAGAAAACAAAAGAAAAGAGAACATAAGAAAAGAAAAGAAAAGAGAAGAAAAGAAAAGAAAAGAAAAGAAAAGAGAAGAAAAGAAAAGAAAAGAAAAGAAAAGACAAGAAAAGAAAAGACAAGAACAGAAAAGAAAAGAAAAGAATAAAAGAAAAAAAAGAAAGAAAGAAAGAAAAGAAAGAAAGGGAAGGAAAGAACGAAAGAACAGGAAAGAAAGAAAGAAAGAAAGAAAGAAGGAAGGAAAGAAAGAAAGAAAGAAAGAAAGGAAGAAAGAACGAACGAACGAACGAACGAAAGAAAGAAAGAAAGAATAAAGAAAGAAAGAAAGAAAGAACGAAAGAAAGAAAGACAGAAAGAAAGAAAGAAAGAAAGAAAGAAAGAACGAAAGAAAGAAAGAAAGAAAGAAAGAGACAGAAAAGGAAAGAAAGAAAAGGAAGGAAGGAAGGAAGGAAAGAAAGAAAGAAAGAAAGAAAGAAAGAAAGAAAAGGAAAGAAAGAAAGAAAAGGAAAGAAAAGAAAGAAAAGGAAAGAAAGAAAGAAAGAAAAGGAAAAAAAGAAAGAAAGAAAAGACAAGAAAAGAAAAGACAAGACAAGAAAAGAAAAGACAAGAAAAAGAAAGAAAGAAGTAAATAAAGAAAGAAAGAAATACAGAAAGAAATAAAGAAAGAAAGAAAAGGAAAGAAAGAAAGAAAGAAAGAAAAGGAAAGAAAGAAAGAAAAGGAAAGAAAGAAAGAAAGAAAAGGAAAGAAAGAAAGAAAGCAAGAAAAGGAAAGAAAGAAAGAAAGAAAAGGAAAGAAAGAAAGAACGCAAGAAAAGGAAAGAAAGAAAGAAAAGGAAAGAATGACAGAAAGAAAGGGACAGAAAGAAAGAAAGAAAAGAAAAGAAAGGCTGTGCGGAGGCGCAATTGGGTCGGGGGCGCTTGGGCTTGGCCGGCCCTGAGACTTTCCATTTGGCACATTTGTTGACGGAATTGTTCAGAGAATGGGTTTGTGGCGGAGGTCGCAAGTTTGGTGATGCGTCTGCCGGGGGGCAATCCGCGCTCTTCCGCGCCAGAAAGCCAGACGGCACAACAGTCAAAATCAATTCCTGGGGCGCCTGGAATTCCAAGATGGGAAGCGCAAAGAGGCAACGCAAGCGTACCATGGGCGCGGCGCCGAGAGCATTCAGTATGCGCAATTAGAGCGGAAATTTGCGGCAACAGTTTCCCCCGAAGGGCATCCCCTGCGCGGCATGGTGTTAGACGGCCAGCCGGGTCGCGGGGGAAGCGGCTGGCCTGTGATGGACGGCGTCACTTGCTATGACCCCGCTGTGAACAAAGTGAAGCTCCACCACTCTAAGGCCGACAAGGACTTGGGGATACGTGGCTATTGCCCGGAACTCATGGCCGTATTGAAATGTCATCAAGACACGCAACCGGAGCCGGGAACGGGATTGATGCTGAAGTATGTGGCCACCTACCTACCCAAATTCAGTGAAGGGCCAGGCAAGGAGCTCATGGATGACCACAGCACAGGTTATGCCGCCGCTCGACGGGTGCTAGTCACATACCATCCGGGAGAGCCAGAAATGTGGCTGCTTCTCGGCAACCAGCAGCAACCAATGTTTTTCATGGGCGGAACCATGCAGCCCATCATTGCGCCCCATCCAGGAATGGAGCCAAAACCCCGCTATGTGGAGCTGTATGAGAACGCAACTTGGAAATTAAGGCAACATGACCTTGTTGGAATTTTTGCGGAAGACCAACACGAAGGGCCACATTTTGGAACACATCCAGAAAGCCTACAGGAAGGCGCCGCAGACTATGTCGCTGGAAGCGTTCGCGAGGAGCTATCGCACCTTCGGGGAAAAAATCATTGCGGCCGAGATGGTGTCCATGTTGAATGATAAGCTGCTTGGCTGCAGGGTGGGGAGGCCACGGGGACTATCGCAGGACAGAACCGAACGGTTTGTAGAGCAACGACGCGTGTGTTTGGCGAAAGCGTGGGGACCGATAGTCGGTAAGGGGTTGGCGTTGGTCCGGACACAACAGGAAGACAGTGGGGTTGGAAAGCATGGCTAAGGTATTTCGGTCAATGGCTCGCGTTGAATGTGCCATTCAAGAAGCTGGAAGACTTACTCCTGGCGTCTGTGGTGGCGCGCGTGCCTTCGCACGTGCAATTCTTGGCGTGTGCTTTGGAGTGGGCCCCGGAAATGTGGCGCAGCGAGGAGGCAATCAGAGAGCATCTGGCATTGAGGGCGGTCGGGGCAGCGCTCACCGAAACCGTGGTGCAAATGATCCGAGCGCAAGATTTTTTCATTCAGCAGCATTTGACGGGTGCATTGGTGGCGCAAGACCAACCTGTAGCCGATGTGATGCAGTCATACTTTGACACCGAAGACGGCATACAGCTCACGCCGGAACAGAAACGAGTTATAGACAATGTCAACCAACGGGTGGATCAGGCACTGGCAATTGCTCGAGAAGCGAATGAGGAAGAAGTTGCCCGTTTGCAGGGTCTGGTTGAGGAGCATGGCTCCATGGTTGCAGTGTTGGGTGAGCCTGGCACGGGTAAGACGGCAGTCCTGGACAGATGCGTTCGCCGAGCGCAAGCCCTTGGTGCCCGAGTCTTATTGGCCATGCCAACAGGAGCTCAAAGAGCAAGGGTGAAACAAAGGCACCCAGACGTAGACTTGGACACTTGTCATGGGGCGTTTCTTTTTCATAAGCCGCTGGTGGAAGCTCTGGGCATCATGATGGGTTACGACTTGATCGTCATAGACGAAGCACCGCAGCTCTTCGCCGAACATTTCGCGCGGCTTCATGAGATGTGGCTGGCAGCTGGAAAGATTCCATGCGTCGTGCTTGCAGGAGATGAGTGGCAGCTGCCACCTCCAGGCCACACCAAAGAACTTGTCACGGCGCACCCCAAATGGAAGTCAGTGTACAAGATCCAGCTTCACAAAGTGTGGCGCCAGACCGACGGAGATCCATTACTGAAGAAGCTCGGATATCTGCGGAAAAATCGGCCCATGGGAGCCGACGGCGATGCCTTTCTAAGGGAGCTCTGCCGGCGAAAACAGAACAGAAAACGACGGTCATTACTTGCACGCGCCGCGGGGCCGCGTTAGTGAACCACTTGGCCATGGAAGTCTTGTTTGAGCAGCCCGGGGCGCACAAGCTGGGCACCATCCCCGCCGCGTACGACAGCAATCCAGACAACTATGACCCGCACGGCAATCTGTGGGAAGGGCACGTGCCGGCGGCATTGGCGTTGGATCTCTACGACGGTTTTCGCGCGCGCCTGACCCGAAACTTAGCCAAACACTTGGATTATGTGAATGGTATGAGCGCCGTGATTCAGAGTTATGACAGAAAGACTGGGGCCGTGGTGGTGGAAACAGTCACCAACCAAGTGTTGTGCATTTACCCGATCACAGATGCAGAGCTCCCATGCGGCAAAGTGACGTATTACCCCTTGAAGCCAGGTTATGCCGACACGGTGCACAAGTTCCAAGGTGCAGAATTGCCACATGTCACCTTCTGGCCTGATCGTGAAGGCAGCCCGGCTGCGGCGTATGTCGCGCTGTCGCGCGTGAAGCGGGATACAGATTACTTGTTGGGCGGGGTGATCAAGCCAGAGCATTTTGTACCAGCGAAATAGGTGTGGCTCGCAGACAGCTAACTGCTGCACTGGCAGCACAGAGCCCCGGATTTCTGATTTGAAAGAAACAAGTACAGGGAGCGGCAAAAGAACCAAGTAAGCAGCTAGGCCCCAAAGATTGCAGGCAGCACGCGCCATGGCAACAATAGGCCGCCAGACGTCTTTGCATGCCTGGGTTCAAGGTCGCAGCCATTTTATGCCGGCCCCCGATTATCTTGCAGGGCCTAAGTTTAAACTTGCCGAGTGAATAAAGGTTTTGTCCTGTGGACAGAGCGCTGCAACGGCAAGCTGTCATCATAGCGCAGGAAGCGTTTACCCCGAAAGTTTTCTTTTTTCCGTTGTACCTGTGTGGCAACCACAGCAGAACTAAAATGGACTGTTAGCACTGGGCGGAAGGAATTTGTGCTACTTGTTGTATGTCTGGGCCCAAGTCCGCAGCCATTTTCAGGTGCAGAGCACGCACCCTGGACAGGTTGTGGCTCCCGCAAAGGTCGCCAGGCAAAGCACCTCCTAAAAACATGCCATGCAGAGCAAGCGTCACACGGAGCAAACTTGGGAGCGCCACGCGCGCTTGTGAGATGCAGGTCTGTTCCGCGCAGCGCATGCGGTGGTGGGCCTTTGAGGACGAGAAAGAAAGAAAGAAAGAAAGAAAGAAAGAAAGAAAGAAAGACAGAAAAGGAAAGAAAGAAAGACAGAAAGAAAGAAAGAAAGACAGAAAAGGAAAGAAAGAAAGAAAGACAGAAAAGAAAAGAAAAGAAAAGACAAGACAAGAAAAGAAAAGAAAAGAAAAAGAAAGAAAAGGAAAGAAAGAAAGAAAGAAAGAAAGAAAGACAGAAAAGAAAAGAAAAGACAAGACAAGAAAAGAAAAGAAAAGACAAGACAAGAAAAGAAAAGAAAAGAAAAAGAAAGAAAAGGAAAGAAAGAAAGAAAGAAAGAAAGAAAGAAAAAATAAAGAAAGAAAGAAAAGAAAAGAAAAGAAACGAAAAAGAAAGAAAAGGAAAGAAAGAAAGAAAAGGAAAGAAAGAAAGAAAGAAAGAAAAGGAAAGAAAGAAAGAAAGAAAGAAAAGAAAGAAAAAAAGAAAGAAAGAAAGAAAGAAAGAAATAAAGAAAGAAAGAAAGAAAGAAATAAAGAAAGAAAGAAAGAAAGAAAGAAAAAAAGAAGGAAATAAAGAAAGAAAGAAAAAAAAGAAAGAACAAACAAAAAAAGAAAGAACAAAAAAAAGAAAGAAACACATAAATAAAGAAACATAGATGCCCACTCAGTCCTCTCTTAGTTGCCGCCTAAGCCCTTTCTCAGTTGCCGACAGAGCCCATTTTTTGGTTACCGACTCAGCCTTTTCTTAGTTGCGGACTCATAGTTGCCGACTCAGCGCTTTTGGTTGCCGACTCAGACCGGCTTTGGTTGCCGACTCAGCCCCTTTTAGTTGCTGAGTCAATTAGTTGCTGACTCCGACCCCAACCCATTTTTAGGGGATCGAATTTTGAAATTTTTGGCATCTCAATGGATGCAATTTTGTTTGGGTCAATTGCTGTGGGCTGATAGGCCAACAGATGCCAAACAGGTTGTGCCCGTACTTTTTTTCCGGATGTCCCATTTTGATCCATTTTGGAGAACCGGGCAGCAAGGTGACTGTCGATTCGCTGCGGCAGCCGTTCTTAGGCACTCGGATGGAAGAGGGGAGTGCTCGAAGGATTTTCAGTTTGTCTCTGGGAGTGCGTTCCTTTGTGCTGCTTCATCTTCCTTTCATCCCTTGCTGCGGGGGCCATGGGATGGAGGATTTTCCTTGTTCCCACTGGTCCCATTTGTTTCCCACTTGTCTCATTGTCTCCCTGCTTCACACAATTTGTGTCCCTCTTCCTGTGGCTGCCTTCGGATTTTTTTTGTCTCACATTCACTTCTGACTTGTCTACACTTGTCCTGCTTCTTCACATTGGCCTTAGGACAGATGATTTCGTTTCCATTTGTGTATCCTTTGTGTCCGACTTGTGTCCTGCTTGTCTCCCACATATTTTCTCCTTGTTTCCCTTATTTAAAGAACGGTTTCCCTTGCCTCTCATTTGTCCTCTCGACTTGTCTCCATAATTCCTTCTTCATGTCTCCCTGCTTGTGGCTGCCTCGGGACAGACGATTGCCCTTGTCTCCCAGCTGTTGTCTCCTCTCCCATTTGTCTCCCATGCGTTGCGAATTTGTGGCTGCCTTGGGACCGAGGTTCTGCCTGTTATCCCGCTTGTTTCTTCTTGCTTTCCACTTCAATATCCGGGCGCAGCTAGTTGTGGAAGTCCTTCAGAGCCCAGGTTGCAGAAAGGTTTTACTGGAAGTTGGTGCGATGCAGCTTTTGGGTGGTGTTCTGCGATTAGATATTTCGCCGACCTGTTCTTAGATTTATTTGTACGTGTGACGTTTCCACTCTGCTGCGGATAGTGGTTTTGACGTTGTAGATGAAAGGCGGTTGGGGCTTTTGAAGAACACTCCCACAATCACAACAACTGTGCTGGCTGTGCCCTCCCATTTTGTCCCCTGTCTCCTCAGCAACTCGGGACGGGGAATTTGCTTGTCTGTTCTTGGCTCCACTTCCTCTTTACAGGTCTGCCTTCTTTTCGCTGCCCGGGGACGGGACGATTTCCATTGTCTTGATCTTTGCCTTGTCTTCCTACTTCATTCCGAATTATTTTCTACGGGCGCAGCCTTCCCATGTTTCTGCCTCCACTTGCCTCCGATATTCACTCACCCCTATGTTGTGTCCAATTTCTGTTGCCTCCCTCCTCCAGCTGTTTCTTATTCACTGACGCCTAGTTTCCCTTCTTGTGGCTGTTTCGGTGCCAGGCTTTCGTCAGCAGGAGAGTTTGAGGTCATCCCCGCCCCTTGGCAACATTGAGTTCCAAGAAGTCCTGGCCGTTGTCAGGGTGCAACTTCTTTTTTTTCCATGTATATATATGGCTATGGATCAATACCTATTAATACCATTTTTAGTGGGATGAACATCCATTTACCAGCTATTTTGATGTTCACCAGGGGTACAAGGTTTTGACACACTGCCATATATCCCTACGTGTGATCTTCGGTGGAACCTTTAGACAGTGATGAAATATCTGCAGCGAGTTGAGACAGAATCATGATGCTTCTCTCTCTATTTATACACGTAATCCATGCCTTTTGGTCATATGCAAAAGATGTTTATTGATTAGATGCTGTAGGAGGCAATCATCCCACTTTTTTTGTGACCCCAATCGACTTCAAAAAAACCGGTGGTCACGCCCTGTAATTGACCTTGAGTTCATGGCCTTGGCGATGGCGGATGGGTCCAAGCATAGAATCCCATGGTAGAAAATCATGACTAGCCTTTTGTGTGTCCACTGGTGCCTATGGATTAAAACTTGGGTATGCCAGGCATATCTGTGTGTCCACCGGTGCACTGCACATCTGTGCTTTACCCCCGTTTTTGGATGGAGAAAATCTGTGCTTTCGGTGGTTATACCACTCTTTGCAAGCTATATAGCCTGCTCCTTATTCTTCGTATTTCACTTCTCTTCAAACCCCTAGGCGTTGCCTCAGATCCCCCTTTGCAGTTGATTGCCATGTACCCAAACACCCCCACTTGGACTGAGGACAATCCAACCAAAGGAAGAGCTGGACGTAGCTGGGTCGCATTGGGTAGGCAACCGCTTCAAGATAAGGACATATGGCCTAGATTTTCTGAGGATTTGGGCACCAAAAGCGATGGCACCATAGTGGGATGAACTTACAGCCAACTATTTGGGTGTTCACCGGGGTGCCAGGGCTTTGATTTTTCGTATTTTGCCATGGGTCAATGCCACAGGACCGGGGAACCATGGTCAACGTCCCGCTCGTATGATCCTGGCTTGGTGGGAGCAGGACTACTCACCTAATTTATATAGATGGCAATGCCTCATGTTGGTCACATGGTCTTGACGAGGCTCCAGTGGCATCCATAGTTTTTTGATTCAGAGTGCTGAAATCTGGGATGAATGACCGGCCTATGTCGGCATATTCATCAACCCATGTTTGGTGGCCCTTTCAGGTTTTGACCCATACCCATCTCCCAAAAAAATGCAAGGTAGAAACCCAGCTAAGCTTCCCTTTTGGCCCAGTCTTGACATACATGTTTTTTTTCTCCGCCATTATTGACTCCATTTTTGGCGAATTATGCAGGAACCAAACCACATCCGGCAATAAAAAGGGACCCTTTCTTTCAGGAATAAAAGCCTCTGGTAAACATTGTGACTTTGAACATGTTTGTTCATGTTGATTGCCCCTTCCTATCCTGGGCTACTGGTCCTGGAATACATGTCCATGACACAGCACCATTCTGAGATTGGCTGAGATTGGTTGTGCCCACATTTTTTCAGATGAAATCACCATCAAAGTCGACATTTTTGATAGCCCCAACTCCTGATGGCGCAATGACCTTTTTTGATTGTTAAAATCGTTAAAATCCACATGTTTGATGGTTCAATCCCAATATTCTTCATGTTCAATCCAACTGTGGGATAGTTAAAACAGTTAAAATCCAGCTTTCTTGATGGTTCAATAGCTATTTCTGACAGTTCCTGTAACTCCTCATTTTTCTCGGCGTCGTAAACCGGGTGCGCCCTTTGTCTCCATCAGCCCAGGTTGCGGCGCGAACCACCACGAGGCGATGGCGATGGAGATATCATGGGGATATGATGGGGGGATATCATGGGGTATAATACTGGTTGGGTGGTTTGGAACATTGCTTTTATTTTTCCATATATTGGGAAGAATCATCCCAACTGACTTTCATATTTTTCAGAGGGGTGGCTCAACCACCAACCAGAATATGTAGTATGATGGATTATGATGATATAACAGAGATATTTTAGAAAGATAGAAATATATGATAATATAATATATTGTATACTCCCAATGCTTTGGGACCCGAGAATAGATCCAGTTATACTAAACCAAGGTTTTTGGTCCACTGGTGCCAGATTCAAAAGGATTTGCTAATCCAGGTAGATCATCTGAAAAGGATCTGATTTTATATTTTAGCTTAGATTCAGATTCTCAAAAGGTCTTTCCATATTTCCAGTGTGTTCTTACATGTTCTTACTTATTGAACTTGCTGTTTCAGATTCATGATGACTTTGAACAGACTCCAAATTCTTCAATTTGCTTTGAACACTCTTTATAGAAATTAGTGAATTCCAACCAGCTTGAGTCAGTTCTGAAAATAGGCTTCCTCCAAAATCCAACGGTTTTTCGTCGAAAATACCCCGTTGGCTCATTGCCAATTTTTAAAATGGGTATCCTCCTGGGTATCAATAATCAAATTCCCTAAATGGAGGTTGTTTATAATCTCCATTTTGGTTGCTTATCCCACTGACATCCCCATGAAAAATCACCACTACATTCCGATAAAATGGTTCTTTTGCAAGCCGACATAAAGGATCGAATCCCCCAATTATAATCCCTTCCCCTGGAGAGTAAATGCCTCCCAGATGAACCCTCTACAGTTGTGGCCTTTTACCAGTTTTAAGTCAGTAAGTCACCCCATTTATGGAACGATACCCCCAATTTATACCCATCAAAATCATTGGTATTTTGGGCTTAAAATCCCATTAAATTATTAAATCCCATAAAATCACCATTATTAATCATGGTATTCCCATGGTATCCCCATGGTATCCCCATGGCATCCCCATGGTATCCCCATGGTATCCCCATATAATCCATGGATTCCCATGGCATTTTGGTCGCTGATCTCAGGCAGATGAGTGCCAGCGGCACAGTCAGCCCCGTGCCCGCCGTGCCCGCCTTCATCCCCTCGGCGCGCAGCAGTCCGCGTTCGGCCGTGGCGGCGGCGCAAGCGGTGGCTGGCACTCCGGGGCCCGGGGCACCCAGTGGACCTGGGGGGAACGGAACGGATTGTTTTTTTTGAGGGATATATGATATATACACATATATATATATATGTTTTTATTTCTATATAAAACTATTTTACAAACCGGGATAGATTAACCAACCACTGGATAGGTTACAACGACCGAACCCCGCGACGTCAATGGAATGATGGTTCAGATAGGGGTAGCTATCCCAATATGCCCAACATGTCAGGTTGGCAAATCGCAATAAGTTATTCATCGGCATTTGCTGTTTGGAACCAATGAATATGACATGCGGGGATGGGTCAAAACCTATGAGACCATTCTTTTGGGAATGGACATCCATTTGCCAGCTATTTTGATTGTCACTAGAGTACCATGGTTTTGATCCACGGCGCAAATATTACTCAGCTGTATATGGACATTTCTTTCATATACAATGGTCATCGGGATCGTGACTCTGACCCCGGGGCTTCGTGGGTGACCCCAAGATGCGTTTCGGACATGGGTCATGGGAAAGCCTACTGCGTTTTTGGACCCAGTTCTATTCTATGGTAGTATAACTGATATAACATATGGGTTGTTGCTCAGGGACTGGGAATTTGTAGGGCTGGGGTAAAAATCCTGCTTGAAAAAACCTTAGATGACGAGCAGGAAGCTTGGTGCTGGTTGGTGGGTGAATTTGTGCGCTTGGTGGAGAGTTATCTTTTTATTTATCGAGCTACTTTGAAATGGGACGGAAATTGATCGCTCTAGATTCTTTACCGGGATATTTTCCGGACATGATCATCAAATGCGGGTTTTGGCTGGGTCAACATATGTCAACATCTGGCCCCTGGCCCTAGGTCTGAGGTACCAGAACTGGGATCTGTGTTGCAGTGTCCAGCCAGACTGGCTGGTCGTTTTCATCCAACAAATTAGCAATGTTCAAAAACCGTCTGTCGTTCCATCATTTATACTGGATAGACAATTCTCCAGATGATTTTTTGAGATATTTTCAGGTCAGTCAGTATAACTCAGCCAAAATTATAGACTTCCTATTGGACTTACTGTAATTTATGGGTTTTTTAGGGCTTTACAACTCCTTTTTTTGCGAGCTCTGTGCTTTTCCGGCCGTCAGGCGGCCCCGTGAGAGAGCCGCAAGGGCAGCCCAGGGATGGGGGGTTCTGATGGGTTCTGGGCATGTGCCATGATCCCTTTGGGCCGCATCCCCAATCACCCCAAGGACCAGAGAGGCTACGTGTTGAATGCGGACGACATGCGGCGGCGCCTCGATTTGTGATGGGTATGAAAGAAATGAGGATTTTGCGCGATACTTGGGGCTTCAATGCAACTCAATGTTGACCTACAAGTTTTGCATTTTCCAAACTTGGTTTATTTGGTGAAACTTTTTTTAGGCGGTGTTTCTTGCGAAATTTCCATGAAATCATGGTCCCAGTGACTCAATGCGTCCTTTTTCGGGTTCGGGTTGGGGGTGGGTCAAACTCCAACCGTTCCTCGGTGGAGGCCCAGAGTGCAGACTCAACAAAAGTGTACATCGACATCATTTTTCGTTTTTCAACTTGTTTTTTGGAGTACCAAGTTTTGCACATGGATTTCGATGTCCAGAATTTTCAGTGCTTAGTCCATCTGGGATGTGCATCCTAAGCAGGAAGCTCCGGGACTGTTTCAAGAAGGATCACACCATCGAACAGGCCTTCATTTCTGGGAATCAACTTTTTTTTATTCCTGGAGGAAAACTGGATTCTCCTTTTTCTCCTTTTTCTAACCTTCATGCTTTCGTCTGCCGAGAGTTTCAGTTCTGACAGAGCTTGGAGTTCATCCTTTTCCACCCCTTTCCATCCCTTTCCATCCCTTTCCCAGAATGAAACAGAGGTACCTGGAGAAAAATCAAATCTGATTGTGCAATATTGACCTCAAAATTGCTGGGCTGGGTATCAAAGTATACATGGTCATTTTGCGTGAAACGTTAGATTTTGCTGGGATGGATGTTGATGTCCAGCAAAGGCCGCTTCTGCCGTTAAGTTCCCCTGAATTTCTAGTACCTGGTGCAGGATAATTTGCGCAGTCACGGTCAAAGCATTTGCGCTTCTGTGGTACGTGGGGACCCCAAGACCGACTGGGTTTGGCTTTGGGGATGGGGCCCATGTTTGGTATACTGCTGCACTTCTTTGGCAGGTACAACATGGTATTATAGAAGGCAGCCTACTCTGCAGCCTCAGACCCTCATCACCAGGGTTACTAACCATTTACTATCATGATAGTGGATGTATAATCAAATATACTATACACATATGTGTATATAGTATTGTATATTGTGTGTATATACTGGTAGCATACATATGTTCATGCAATACATTATGTATATATGTATATTTATGTATATGTATATGTATATATATATATATGTGTATATATATATATATGTATGTATATATATATATTTATATACGTATATGTAAGTGTATGTATATATATATATATGTATACACGTGTATGTATATATATATGCATGCAAATATGTATATATATATTTACACATGTATGTATATATATATATATACATGTATGTATATATATACACATGTATGTGTATATATATATGTATATATTTATATATGTATATATATATATATATGTATATATATATATATGTATATATGCATATATGTTTGTATGTATATATGTATGTATATATATATGTTTATACCTATACATGTATGTAAATAGTATATATATACACACATATATATATAGGTATATTTATATATGTATATATGTATGTATGTATATATGTGTATATGTATATAAATATATATGTATATATGTTTGTATGTATATATGTATATATATATGTATATATGTATATATGTTTGTATGTATATATGTTTGTATATATGTATATATGTGTATATGTGTATATAAGTATATATGTATATTTGTATATTGCGAATGGATTACAAAGGTAGCAGCTCAACGACAGTGGTGACCCTGTCACCTTGCAAGGCGAACGACTTCTGTTTTCCACAGCCTGCGATGCTCACGGTCTGACGACCACCAGTTTCTAAGCTGCCACCATCAAATGAGCTTCCAATGAAAGGAATGCCGGCCGCGGCAAATCCAATAGCTTCAAGCAGGAAATACCACCCTCAAACACACCTGGGCTGACCTCAGCCTCACAGCCGCAGTTGTTGGAAATCTGTTGGGCTCTCTTTCACTGGATCCTTGCATGGGAGTGAGCATGACTGCAGAAATCAAGGTGCATATCTGTTGGAATCACACTCCCAAAAGATCATTTTGTAGTGTTTTCTTGATTCTGCAGCCACTTGAGTCGATTTCGGGCAGAGGCCCTCTCCTTCAAGATTTGCTCTTGGTCGTGCAATCCATATTTCCCGGCTCGCAAAACGTGACGCAGGAAGGAACATTCCATTTCCTTTGAAGTTAAAGCATCAGCCACTTGGGCTCCTGAATGGACCCACCGCAAACTCACGTTTTCGGCTAACATGTGCTTGGTGGACCTTGCCAGCTGTGTCCTGAATTCCTGAGGGAGCTGTTCGGCTGATTAGGTCAAAAAGAGATTTACAGTCGGTAACGGCGATGTCTTCCCTCAGGGTGGCATGTGCAATGGTATATATGGCAATTTTTGTAATGTTTGTTTAATGTTTCCACTTGAGTTGAGGGCTTAAAATCCAAGCCCAAAAAAGGCGGAGCCAGGAAAGTTGATCTAGGGTGAGTTAAGAGAAGTTGCTTTTGCTGAGAGAGTGCTCACCACAACCTTCTGAATCTTCTTACATCCCCACAAAATTGGTGATACCGGACTGGTCACGTTGTTCTTGATTTGATCGTGAGTGGTCATTATCGTCATGCCTGTGTGGGAATCAGGTTGTTTCTTTGATGAAAATGATGCATCTGAAAAAACCAGGAAACGAATCTTGTCCACATGAATAGGTTGAATGGTAATGGCAATATCCCTGAAGCGTTTTGCATCATGTAGGACTTTGTTGGCCTGAAGCAGGGCTTGTTAGTCTGCATTTTGATTCATCTCAATGCCTGCGAATACAAAGCTTTGATTCTTTTTTTGATCCGAATGGGTAGCGTGTATATGTATTTGCACATGTATATGTATATGTACATGTGTATGTGTAAATGTAAATATGTAAATAGGTAAATACGTAAATATGTATATGTATATATATATGTATATGAATATGTATATGAATATGTATATGAATATGTATATATGTAAATATATATATATAGATGTATATGAATATGTATATGAATATGTATATGAATATGTATATATATATATATGTATATATGAATATATGTATATGCATGTATATATATATATGTATATGTATATATGTTTATTCCTTTCTTTATTTATCTATATATACATTTTTCATATCCCGATCCCGAGGGTGGTTGGTCAGAAACACAACATTTGCACTAAAAACATCCCGGGAAAGTGCCCCGATGGTAAAAATTGACCAGTTTTGCTCCACTCCCAGGCAGCTCCTTCTTCAATACCGTTGTGCTGGTTTCGACCTCAGCTCTGACAGATGTCATCGCTGGTCAAGTCGTGTTGTGTCTTTGTAGGTCTTTGCAAACCCAATGAGGTGATGATTGTGCTCAACTCCATATGGTGACTTTGGGGTGCAGGGCAGGGGTTGAGATGAGGTCGTCACGAAGTCTGAACATGTCCATGAAACCAGAGAAAGACAGGGAAATGCGTGCCGATTTCCGCCATTTTCTGGGGTGTGCCACCATGCCGACCCTCCATGATGTACAGCAAGAACAACACTTCGCCGCTGAAATGGCCTGCCGTTTCTGCAGTTTTTTCTTCCAGCTGTGCTTGAGGATTGCCATTGACATCGATTTCAACAAGCATCAGAACCTTTTTGATGCGCCGTTTGTCTTCAGGCTTGGCTGGGGCATCGATCTGGCATTCCTGACAGACTTTTGGGAGGGGTAAAGGATGTCAAACCGAAACGACAAGAGGCTGTTGCAAATCTCGAAACTACACCTTTGCGATCCTTTGTGGATGTTCCCTTCGCTTCCCTAGCCTTCCCCATCCTTCCATACTCCCTTCCTCCCTCCCTCCCTCCCTCCCTCCCTTCCTTCCTTCCTTCCTTCCCTTCATTCATTGCCAAATAGGGGCTTGAAAGACTATTTTCCAAGCCATGCTGAGAATCTGTGATTTGATGGCAACTCACAAGAATGGTCAGGCTCGGGGTCCCATGGGTTCCCATGGGGTTCCCGCGATGCCAGGTTCGCGGACAACGTTTTCTGTGGCTTCTTTACCTTTGAACTGATCGTCCGACTTGGGGCCATGGTGCGCTGGGAGCAGATTCTGGCCGCTGGGCCCCGCCTGGGATGGGGTTGGGGTTCAGGTGGACACCTGGACATGAGAGCTGGGGGAAACATTGAGATATCGTCGATATCGTTGTTTTTTTTTTGCTTGTGGGGGCTCAAACCACCAGCCTGATGGGAATTGCCCCAGGTTAGTCCTCTCGAGTTCCTTTTTCTCTTGGAGATTATTCCAGTCAGCTAGAGAGCTGGGAGGGGTAAATTGGTCAATGGACGCTTTTCCTCAAAATACTACCTGGGTGGGGCAGAATTCCGTGGAAACCACTTATGCATTAGGATTTCTCCCAAGACAGCATTTCTGAAGTTAGTTTGACCTCAGCCCCCCTGGCGCTGAGGATGGCTGGTTCCTGTTTGATTCCATGCTCACCATCATGATGATCTGGGACACCTGGCTCCTTGGCGATCATCCGGGCCCCATATGGTGGTTTCCTAAAATAGGGGTACGCGGGTACATCCATTTTAGTATTGTCCATTCTAAACCATCCATTTGGGGTACACCGGGTACCCCCATTTTAGGAAACATCCATATGGAGAAGATGTTTGATATTTTTTGCCCGCTGGACCCGAGGGTGCAGGCCATCATTCGGCTTCTGGGCGGGCAAGCGTATGGCGCACAGGCCAGGACGGGGCCAGTGGAATCTTGACAAAGTGATCCCAGTCCACGAAGCCCCCTTTCTAATCAAACATACGACCATGGAACATCACCATTCTTTTGATATAGCAGTAACATCGTCTACAAAATGGGGCACTTTCCATCGATGGAACGGTGCTGATGGGCCTTGTTCCCCACATCTTTGTGTGGGGTTCTTGTTTTTGGTTCTGTATCCCGCCGTCCGCCCGTCCGCCCGTCCGCCCGTCCGCCCGCCCGTCCGCCTTCCACACACAACTTGCTCACACACAACTTGCTCACACACAACTTGACCACACACAACTTACTCACACACACAACTTGCTCACACACAACTTGTCCTCACACAACTTGTCATCACACAACTTGCTCACTCACACACATCTTGTCCTCACACAACTTACAACTTGCTCACACACAACTTGTCCACACACAACTTGCTCACACATGCTCACACACACAACTTGTCCACACACAACTTGCTCACACACAACTTGTCCTCACACAACTTGTCCTCACACATCTTGCTCACACACAACTTACTCACACACACAACTTGCTCACACACAACTTGTCCTCACACAACTTGCACTTGGCGACATCCACCTTCGTTTTGCGTGGCAGGCGTGGCACTGGGTGACATCCACCTTCACTTGCGGGCTCTGGTGGCGCAGCGGGTTCCCGTGGGCGCCGCGGCGTCTCGCGTGGCAGGCGTGGCACTTGGCGACATCCACCTTCGTTTTGCGTGGCAGGCGTGGCACTGGGTGACATTCACCTTCACTTTGCGTGGCAGGCGTGGCACTTATGGCACTGGGCTCTTCCCGTGGGCGCCGCGGCGTCTCGCGTGGCAGGCGTGGCACTTGGTGACATCCACCTTCGTTTCACGTGGCAGGCGTGGCACTTGGTGACATCGACCATCACTTTGCGTGGCAGACGTGGCACTTGCGGCACTGGGCCGGCTCTCACACCATCTTTGACACACCACTTTGTCACACACCATCTTTCACACACCGTCTTTCACACACCGTCTTTCACACACCGTCTTTCACACACAACTTTGTCACACACCATGTTTGACACTTTGTCACACACCATCTTTCACACACCACTTTGTCACACACTGTCTTTGTCACACACCACCTTTCACACACACAACTTTGTCACACACCATGTTTTGCCACACCATCTTTCACACACCACTTTGTCACACACCATCTTTCACACACAACTTTGTCACACACACACCATCTTTGACACACCATCTTTCACACACCGCTTTGTCACCCACCATCTTTGACACACCACTTTGTCACACACACACACACAATCTTTCACACACCATCTTTGACACACCATCTTTGCATCACCATCTTTCACACCACTTTGTCACACACCATCTTTCACATACAACTTCGTCACACACAACTCTTCACATACAACTTGTTTTACTTCTCGATCCTCCACCACCTCCTTTGTCTTTCCTGCCTTGCCCGTCCCGCTACAACATTTGTTGCCCATTATTGGAAGAAGTTGACATGTGGGGTTATCCGGTCCTTTAATTTGGCTTTGTTTTTCTCGGTAAATAAATTGGGTAGTCAGGGTAGACGCACGGTTTGTGAGGATAGTATGTGTAGAGGCTAGAATTTGCCATGAATTGGCAACGTGTACTTGATTGTACTTGTATGTGGGCCGCAACCCCCGTCAACTCCGAGCACAAAAACGCCTGTACAAATGGGACCCCCAAACACGTTTATTGTTTTTGTGTTTTTATTATGGTGTTTTCTTTGGCATGTTTATTTTTTGGGAAATTGTTTGGGCAAAACGGGTGCGTCAAATATCTTTATTATAATATACATAGTA
Source organism: Cladocopium goreaui (assembly GCA_947184155.2). Taxonomy (NCBI): domain Eukaryota; class Dinophyceae; order Suessiales; family Symbiodiniaceae; genus Cladocopium; species Cladocopium goreaui. Next base: position 236,341 of record CAMXCT020002224.1, on the reverse strand, counting down.
TATAGAACCTGTATACTTTACATATATATATAGAGTACAAACATTTATATATATATATAGTACATATATATATATGACACACACACACATATATATATAATATATATATATGTAGAGTATATACATACATATAATACACACACATATATATAGTACATGTATATATATAGATAGCGTATATATATATATATACATGTATTTGTGTATATATGAATACATATTATATGCAATACATCATTGAGTAAACGTCTTGTATATTTCTCCAGGGCCTTTGACTGAAAACGGTTCTTATTTTTTTTGAATTTGCAAACAAATCGTCCCTAGTCCATGGATTCAGATTTGAAAGTCTGCCAAATCGCTGGATTCGAAAGATTCTCCTGCAGAATCCCATGTTGTGGATTCAAACAATTTTTTCTGCGTGGAGTCGTCTTGAATTCAAGAAGCCCGTGAACGGTGAATCTTGAATTTGCCGGGCTTTACACATTTTGAACATTTTGTAAATGGAGCCATGGCTAGGGAAAATTCTTGAAGATGCAACAGTTCTCCAAAAAACGCCACTTGGTATCTGTCGAATCACAACGATGTGTTGATTTTTGTGGAAAATTCATCCTCCCAAACAAGAATATATGAACTTGGAATGCATCAACGATCTTACATCCCACAGCAACCGTTGGGGTTGAAAAGTCCAACTGTGCCAAGCCCATATACCCAGATCTACCGCACCCATGTTTTTCCCCACACATGTCATACATATGCCCCCAAATCAAATGGATTATCATCATTTTCCCCATGAACATAGCGATTTTTTTGGGGGTATAACATGGTACTGGTATAACCTATTCTCAGACACACTCAAGTGGTATAACACTCATATGTGCGACTCATTTTAAGAAAAGTTGAGATTCTTGGTTTCCGCGTTGCCGCATTAACCATCATTAACCATCAAACACCATTAACCATCCAAAATATCATATTGTTGCCAGATTTTTCCAAAAAAAACAACCGCCCTCGGTAGGTGCGGAGTTTTACAATTCTGCGGATCCTGCGAATTTTAAGGCTGTAAAACAGTGGCAAATGGGGGGTGCTTTTTGACCTACCAAAAGCGATGGTTTTTGTCTTTCTAAAGATCTGAAACCACCCGTTTTTTGGAGTGACACGGTATAATTTTGAGCCATTCCCATTTTTTTAAATGTGCATCTCATGGTTTCTCGAAGAAATTCCGCAGAATTCCAGAACCTTAACCCCAAAAATCTGGAAAGCATGTGTTGCGGTTCGGCCATAGCCATGATTGAACCTCAACATTGGATGGTTCAGTATCCAACATAGCTAGATTTGTCGTTCCAATGCACACATTTGGGGCACTCGATGTCAAACTTACTTTGGGCGCGGTTCAGTTTCCATTCAGTTTTCAGCTGCAGATGTCCAAATTCTGATGCGTGAAGACCATAGGTGATCGTAGGTGACCATAGTATATTGGTGGTGCAGGACATGATGAGACTCTACAGCTACACCACCAATATACTATGGTCAATACAGCTGTATATTGTGATGGAAAATTGCAGCTGTGGTTCCGCCGGCTGCGGAACTGTGAGTTTTTTGCCGGATCGGGTTTCAAGAATTGTCCTGGTGAGAAGGATCAACATTTTGCAGACTTGTTCCATCTATGTCCTGCAGATCAACACTATATATATATATTGATATTAATGTATATATATATATACACATATTTCCCACTCAGTTTCATCTATGATATTCTTTGGTTCAAATCATCATGATCCATCATGCAATATTCCATCAATATTCCATGATATACCCTCTGGTAAACTAACATGACTATGGAAAATCACCATTTTGAATAGGCAAATATAAGTAAATCATCTATACATGGGCCATTTTACATAGCAAACTGTTAGTTTACCAGAGGGTAATCCATATAATATAGATATACGTCATTATTTTCCATGATAAATCAATATTCCATCAATATTCCATACATTGATCAATATCATCCCATTTTCCATGGTTCAGCCAGGGTCTTGCGCGTGGCCCGTGCCGCGCGGATCATCAACTCCCTGCCCGAGCTGCGTGTGTTGGTGAAGGGAATGGCGACGCTGGGCCCTTCAAAAGGAAGGCGGAAGGGGTTCTCTGTGAACCTTATGATGGGTAAATGATAGATGTAGATCATGTAACATGTAGATGATATGATGTAATTTGACATGATGTATACATATATATATAGAATAGATAACTTAGAAGATGTTGAACATATCTTACAATATATTACATAATAGTTATACAAGCTAATTTATGATATACAATTTACCATGGATAAACATATCAACATATCTATATACGACATATTATCTTTGACATATCCTGACAGACACAAAGAGCCATGCTTATAACATATTTGAACTCTTGAACTATGCCAGATTCGCAAGAAGAAGCAAACTGTGCGTGCATGCGCCATTGAGAGTATAGATACAGTATATCTACACACCTGCATACAGTGATTGATATACACAAACAAATCAGGAAGAAGTAAACACATGTATGTAGATCTTTCTGTGACGTGTATGTACATACCGAGGAAAACATATTCGTAAAACACTATTCTAGTTCCATTCGGTCGCAGGGTGGTGTTGTTGATTTCTATCCAAATCGGATCACCAGTGATCGGATTTAAGATTCACTGTCATACGATGATGGTCAACAGAGGTCAAGGACAGTTCAAAGATGGGGAGCAACAACAAACAATCAGGTCGATGTACGCTATAAGACTTAAGAACAACAAAGTAAGAGCGGTCCAAAATTGAGAATTTCCGCTTCCAATAGGTAAGATATCGAGGGAACCTATCAGAAATATCTGGGAGATTTGTATCCAAGGATTCAAGCTGCAAAACACTGGTTTTTGCAGTTATGTAGACATATACATATACGCGTACATGTATATCTATGTATGTATAAATGTATACAGGTGGTGCCAGAATTATAGAACGGAGCCAGGAGTACAAAAGTACGGTAAAATACCGTACCTTTGTACTCCTCCGGGTTCCGATTCCGCGCGGAGTCGGGAAATTTAATTATAGAACGGGGATCCGTTCTATAATTAAATTTCCCCGTTCTATAATTAAATTTCCCCGTTCTATAATTAAATTACGCCTGGCTCCGATCTATAATTTCTGCGTATAATGTTATGCATATATGTTATGCATACATGCTATGCATATATGTACTTATTACTACTACATGATGTGTTTCCCCAAACAGTGTGTCCAAACTGAGGGGTTCTTACGGTAGGTGTAAAGGCCGGTGCTTGATCAGGGTGCTCCAGCCAGGGCGCGGCATTTTTCCTGTAAATTTCTGTAGAAAGTGGCTCTTGTGAAATGCTGAAGTGCATTTCGACTGCGCAGGCTTGCACAAAGTGTGTGTCCGCGTTCTGGGCTCAGGCATTTCTCCTGTAAATTTCAACATAACGTGGCTCTTGTGAAATGTTGACTTGCATTTCGACTGCGCAGGCTCGCACAAAGTGTGTGTCCGCGTTCTGGGCTCGAGCATTTTTCTTGTAAATTTCAACATAAAGTGGCTCTTGTGAAATGTTGACTTGCATTTCGACTGCGCAGGCTCGCACAGAGTGTGTGTCCGCGTTCTGGGCTCAGGCATTTCTCCTGTAAATTTCAACATAACGTGGCTCTTGTGAAATGTTGACTTGCATTTCGACTGCGCAGGCTCGCACAAAGTGTGTGTCCGCGTTCTGGGCTCGAGCATTTTTCTTGTAAATTTCAACATAAAGTGGCTCTTGTGAAATGTTGACTTGCATTTCGATTGCGCAGGCTCGCACAAAGTGTGGTCCTAGGTCTTGGGATCGGCCCTCCTCCTCAGCATCATCATCCTGCACCTTGTCCTCCTCCACGTCACCTTCCGCATTATCATGCTCATCCTCATCCTCCTCAACAGCATCATCCCCCACATCACCCTCTGCACCTCATCATCCTCAACATCATCGTCATCGTCATCGTCATCGTCATCATCATCATCATCACCATCATCATCATCGTCATCGTCATCGTCATCATCATCATCATCCTCATCGTCATCAACATCATCATCATCATCATCATCCACATTATCATACGTTATCCTCCCACCGCCCGCACTGTTTGGGGTCTCTTGCTGGGTTCTTGTTTGCACTTACTAAAGCACCGAATGTCCACAGATTACAACACACCTTAACTGGTCCCAGGATAGCGATGCGCTCCACCTTCACCATTTTAGCTCTGCTGCCGCTTGGATCGGGCGACCTGGGACCTAAAGTTTTTTTTTTTTTTCCGGGGCTCATATGTAAACACGTGTGCCTGCAATATACACATGGCTTTCTAAGTGTATATAACAATCATATAGCTTATGTGCATGGCGTTGTATGTTCTCAGCACTGGTTCAAGGGAAAAC
>CAMXCT020002224.1:101892-221892 GCA_947184155.2 Cladocopium goreaui | reverse complement strand
TTAAGCCCCGCTCTCCTCAATGCATCTTTGGCGTCAATTTTCTTGAAGATGTTGGTGTTATTTTCCCATTGAAGCAACATGTTTGTTACAGCCGACACGGACTGCCACAAGGGGGGCGGCGTTTTTAGGTGGAAGAAGAGCGGGCCTTCCATGACCAAGCATATCGCTTCATTTGCGAATTCGTGCGTGACTCGGCGTTGGCGTACAAGGCAGATCGAAGGTCGAAGGCGTTTGGATGGCGATGATATCATCATAGCGCCCCAAGGGAGCAAACAACAATCCATACTGGGCCTGCAAATTGAATGGCTGGATTTTGTGTTATTTTTTTTGAACTTTTTCCTCGGGTTTTGAAAATCAAAGGGTTTGAAAGGTACCTGCAGCAGCAGCGGTGCTGTTTCAACAGTCCCTTCTCAGAAAGCTTCTCCGTCTTGAACTGATCCGTTACCATATCCCACTTGGCTGCTACAGATATTTCTCCATCACCTGGCAACCAATGGAAGCCACAATGAAGTGCGCATTCGACCTGACCAAATTGCATCACTAAGCTCATGATAATGTGAACCCATTGATGAACAACCGCAGTGGCACTTTTTAGGGGAATTTATCACATATATCACATTTTTCCCTCATTTTTGCGATGACCCATGACCCCGTGGTTTTTTCGAAACCGTTTAAACCGACTCGGCATTTTCTCCCCTCGTCGTTCACGTCGTTCGCCGAGGAAGCCTGGACATGGATGGAGATCGGATGTTGTCGCGGGCCGAGTTCTTGGAGGTGATAGAGAGAGATCCGGACCTGCGCCTTCGATAAAAATAGGGGCCCTGCCCTGGGGCCCTGGGATTGGACCATGAATTCCATGGTATTTCCATGGTGACCTCAGCAAAATGATGGGATGATCTGATGATGGTAACTTAGGCGAAAGTGCCGATTTATTCAATCCCGATTTTATTCAACCAAGATAGTCATTTAACCAGCAAAAATGATGGTATGGATGCTAACTCTGCCTGGGATGCGAGACAAATGTGGGATTTCATTGTCCCAACAGAACTTGTGATGTAACCCGTCCTGGAAAGTTCTCTTCAAAAAGTTCTGGGGGATTTCTGGCTAGCGACAACGAAAAACCTAACTATACATCATGATCACACATGGGGATCTGAAAGCAACCATGATATGGAGATAGAACAGGGATATATATATATATCATATATATATATATCATATATATATAATAATATATATATATAACAGATATTACTTCACCAATATGTTTTGGGTCTGAGATTGGGGATTCACCCCAATTAATTTATGGCCCTTTATATAGACATAGGAAAATTCAGGCTTTCAACCAGTGTATGGAATGAACCGTTCAGACAAACCCGAAGCAACAGCATGAGAATGTCAACCCAGGATCAATAAGACGTCCAACATATTCACAGGGATCATAGGGGGGTCCCATCAGTTGCGGGTTTGGCTGGTCGATGGAAACCAGTGGTTATATCGCTGAAATCAGTTTGGGGTCGGCAGATTTGTTCCCCGAAGTGAACAACAAGAATCTGGTAGTAGACATCAAATTCAGTTTCATATTGCACGTCATGCTTGCGCTTCAAAATTGAGTAGTTTAGTCAACCAAGTTTCTTTGTCTATCGATACCCCATTGTTGAGCGGGCCGTAGGCCATAGGTGACCTCTTGGGGGGGGGTTGGCGGCCGGGCAGAACCAGATATCGTAACAAACCTCAATGGATCTCCATCCATTCGTGCTGGAAATCGACCCTTTCAATATGGATCTACACTGCCTGCACCTCATAGAAACCATTGACACCGAAAAAAGCAGCACCAGTTGACACCGAATGTTTCACCAGGGGTTGAATCAGGGGTTGAACCAGGGAATGACTACACGACCCGCTTGGATCTGCCTCCGCTGAGGCTCATGGGCCTTCACAACGACTTTGGTATCGACGTGCGCCGGGAAGTGTTGGGTCGTTGGGTCCAAAAATTCTCTCAGGTCAGCCATCCTTAGGGAGTGAAGCTTAGGGCACAAAAAAATTGCATGTGAAAGCTATGACCCCGAAAAACCAGAGGAGTTTTGACCATACCCGAGAACTAAGATGGAACATCATGGAACCCGGAACCTATACTAGTTTCCAGGGAGACCTGTGGAAATTCCGAAATTCCCAAGGTGGTCGCCTTCTGCGATAATGCTATCGCCTTGTTCGCCGACTGTGAAAATATAGAAGTGAGTCACTTGGATTTGACTCGTTTGACCACGAAACATTGCAGCGGAAATGTGGTCCAGGAAACAGCTGGAACCCTAGAAATTGACATCTATACGGTCTATACGATTCTATGATATTCTATGTGTCTAAATCGAAGTTGCTTGTTGAACATTCGATTCCTGGTGTGTGCTGGTTCTAAACAGTTTGGGGATTCCCAGTGTGGTGTCCCTCGGCGACTCCTCAGACCCGTCACGCATGACTCTGTCGAGTACAACCCAAATTTGACTTAATATGGATCTCGAGACAATTCATAAAATTCGCACTTGATATACACATGGATATCAAGTCAAGATAATCTTGAAATCATGTATATATATATATATAAATACACATACACATGTAATACGTAATCGAAGGAAGTAAGTCAAACTTCCGACAATATTGACAGATGAAAAAGCAGAGGTGGGAAGAGTCAGAGAAGAGAAGAGAAGAAGAAAGAAGATCAGAGAGGAGAGAAAGAGTCAGAAGAAAGAAGATGCAGGTGCGCGAAAAGGTAGAAAAGTCGCTAAACACTGTGTTTTCCCACGGATTTGTGGCTCCCGCTTAAGCGGCGGGTGCGGAGCCATCCGGCGAGATGAGAGATGAAAAATTGCACGCCGTTGTGGCGCGAAGCACATTTCGAAGTCAAAACGTACAAAGCACATCAACGTCGGAGCACTTTTGGAAGTTGAGATGTGGAAAAAGTGCATGCTGTTGTGGCACGAAGCACATTTCGCGGTCAAAACGCGCAAAGCACACCAGGTTTTGAGCACTTAGTGGCAGTTGAGATGTTTAAGCAGCGCAAGGCGTTGTGGCGCGAAGCGCATGCCGAAGTTAAAATGTGCAAAACACACCATGCGTGGAGCACTTTTGGAAGTTGAGATGATGAAAAAGTGTACGCTGTTGTGGCGCGAAGCACATTTGGAAGTCAACAGTGTTAAACACTGACGGTCTCGGACCACTTTTGGACGTTCAGATGTCGTTTTCGCGACGCAGGCGCAAGGGATTGTGCACCTGAGCAAACGGTGAGGGTTTCGTAGCAGACTTGGCGGGACAATTTCCTGGGAGATGTCAAGTTTGCGAGCAAATGGTTGAAAAACAGGAACCTCCCGGTGGGTGTGTCGGTTGTTTCCAATGGTTCGGTTGCCCATAACCCCCCAGACTGTGTCTCGGTCTTGTTCGATTTTTGGGATCGATTTTGGAATCAAAATGCTTCCGATCACCCCGATACTGAGCTTTTGGTTGATAACCTCCTTGCTAGTGCTGTCTCCCATGACGGCGGGACTTGGGAGTATCCCACAGGAAAGGATCTGCGGCAAGCCACCGTAGGATATCGGTCGGCAGCTGGAGCCGACGGTTGGTCCGGTCAGGAGTTGGCCGCGTTGCCCACTGCAGTGTGGGACACCTTTGTCTGCCTGGCTAATCAGTGGGCTGAGAAAGAAGAGCTCCCTGTTGCCCTGACTCAGGCCATCACCGTTTTCATTCCGAAAAACTCTAAAATCACCAACAACTGTGTGCCCGTACAACACCTCAGACCCATAACCATCCTCTCGGGATGGTGGCGTCTATGGATGCGAGCTTGGTTGCAGACCAATCAGATGCAAGAATGGGCCCAGACCATTCTGCCAGAAGAAATCGCTTACGGAGCTGGATGCGACTCCCAGGTTGCTGCCAGCAAAATTCTTGACAGCTACAGCCAGCTCGGCTTCATAGCATCTTTAGATTTTAGCAAATGCTTTGACCTTCTCAGGCCCCAGCTCTGTGGTGCACTCCTGCGTCAGGCAGGTTGGGATGCCCGGATGTCTTCGTTGGTGGCCCAGCTTTGGTCAGGCCACCAAAGATGGATTTGCTATGATAACTGCTATCATCCTGATGTTCTGGTTCCAAGACTTGCTCTGCCACAAGGTGATCCGCTAGGACCCCTAGTCGCAAGCCTCTATATGTCAGCGGGGCTCCGGCAGGTTCAGAACTTGGCAGGACTTGGCCCTGTGAAAACGCAGGTCTGGATGGACGACAGAACGGTCGTGGCTTCTTCTGCAGAGGACCTGCCTCAGCAGGTCACCGCCTGGGCCGAGTGGAGCTCCTCGGTCGGTCTGGTGGAGAACTTAGATAAGCTCCAAGTCAGCTGCAAAAACCCCCGCAATGTTGATCAACTTAGTAGCTTCTTTGATCCCTCTGCGGTTAAAACCGAGGTCACTTTCCTAGGTGTTGCTTCCGTCTCTAGGAGGCGTAAGCATGTTGAAGTCGAAACGGACAGGTTGAAATCGACTAAGGACATCGTGCGCACCTTAGCTTCCCTTCAGCTCCCAGGTTCAGTTTTCTACAAATACTGCAGAATCTTCGCCATCAGCCGCTGTGCTTACGGGTGGCTGGGTCGGCAACTTCCGTTGTCGGATGCTCGGAAAATTTGGACGGCTATGAAAGCTGCTTCAGGTGTTGCTCGAAGTGCCAATGAGTGGGCACAAGCAGTGGTCTGTGGCGGTCTCAGTCACCTTGACTGTGTTCAAGGATCCACCTTGGTTCGAGTGGGTTACAGGTTGTTCCAACAAGGGTGTCAGTGGGGAGCCTCCTTTGGCAGTCCTGTCCGCACACTTCGCACTTGGATGACCGATCATGACTGGCATGAGACCCAACCTTGGACTTGGAAGCATAAGCATTCGGGAAACTCTCTGGACTTCACTGCAGCCGGCTTTGATATTGCCGCCTGTCGACATGTTCTCAGAGCTCATTGGCGTATCTGGTGCTTTGACCAGTTCCTCCAGCTGTCACGACGAGAAGTCCCAGACTGTTCTCAGATCTCCTTGGCCGAGTTCGAGCGTGTTGCATGGGACGAAGTGCGTCGTCATATTGATTGTGACCCAGCCGCCAGGACTGTCGCTCTTGGTGCTCAATGGTCACCAGCAGCTCTTCACCATCGACCCGGTGCAGATACATCATGTCCATGGTGTGATACACTTGGAACTTGGAACCACGTGGCCTGGGATTGCTGCCAGTCCCCGGTTCTTCATCTGAGGCCGCCAAGGCCGTGCTCAGGTATTGCCCGTCGGTTCGGATGGGATAGCAGTTTGGAAGTTCTCACTTACCTTGCCCAGGTGCAGCGTGCGCTCTGGGAAGCTCACCACGGGTAACCCCCACTGTTTTGGCCTGCCACTCTTCGGTTTTTATTTGACCATACTGAGGTTTTTGACCTCCCAGCAGGTCCTGCCTGCCACTACTAAGGTACCTTGCCTGTCTGCTGGCTCTGCCGGCAACAACTAAGGCCTTTGGGCCTTCAGCCGCTTCGCGCGGCTGGACAACGCAGCTTCGTCGGTTGGGCGGCGCCGCTGCGCGGCACTCTTCGTGCTGCATCAAAGTTCTCCTCGCCTTAACATGTTGGCAGGCGTGAGGCTTTTGAAGAGGATCTGCAAAGATGCATTTCGCGTGGCAGGCGCGGTACAAGAGACACATGAGTCAAAAATGTTGGGAGGTCCGGGCGCTGATTTCCTGATGCATTTTGCAGCACCAGATCTTCAGGTTTGCGAAGGTGATTTTGCGGTATGACCCGGCTTCACTTTTTTGTGGCAGGGCAGTATTTAGACATATGGAGTGCAAATTGAGGAAGTCACGCAAAATTGCCGCGTTTTCGACGTTGCCAAGTTCAAAAGTTGTGGAAGTCCCGCAGAATTGCTGAGGAAGTCTCGCAGAATAGCTGCGCTTTCAAGACTGCAGATAGACAGACAGATAGATAGATAGATCGATGGATAGATAAATAGATAGACAGATAGATAGATAGATAGACAGGTAGATAGATCGATAGACAGAAAGATGGATGGATAGATAGATAGACAGATAGATAGACAGATAGATAGATAGACAGGTAGATAGATGGATAGACAGATAGATAGAGGGATAGATAGATCGATAAATAGATCGATAGATAGATGGATAGATTAGATAGATTAGATAGATAGATTGATAGATAGATCGATAGATAGATCGATAGATAGATAGATGGATAGATGGATAGATGGATAGATGAATAGATGGGTAGATGGATAGATGGATAGATAGACAGACAGACAGATAGATTAGATTAGATTAGATTAGATTAGATTAGATTAGATAGATAGATACATTAGATAGATAGATAGACAGACAGACAGACAGACAGACAGATAGATAGATAGATAGATAGATAGATAGATTAGATAGATTAGAGAGATTAGATAGATAGATCGATAGATAGATCGATAGATAGATAGATGGATAGATGGATAGATGGATACATGGATAGATACATGGATAGATGGATAGATGGGTAGATGGATAGATGGATAGATAGACAGATTAGATAGATAGATAGATAGATAGATAGATAGATAGATAGATAGATAGATAGATAGATAGATAGATAGATAGATAGATTAGATAGATTAGATAGATTAGATAGATTAGATAGATTAGATATAGATTAGATAGATTAGATAGATTAGATAGATTTTAGATAGATTAGATAGATTAGATAGATTAGATAGATTAGATAGATTAGATAGATTAGATAGATTAGATAGATTAGATAGATTAGATAGATTAGATAGATTAGATAGATAGATAGATAGATAGATAGATAGATAGATAGATAGATAGACAGATAGATGGACACATAGATAGATAGATAGGTAGGTAGGTAGGTAGGTAGGTAGATAGATTAGATAGATGAGATAGATGAGATAGATGAGATAGATTAGATAGATTAGATGAGGTGAGGTGACCAGTGCAACCATTGCAACCGCTCCAAAAAACACAACTCAAACCACCTTTCGGTCCCTCAGTGGATTCGCTTTGCCGTCCGTGAGTCACAGCAACCAACCCTCCCTATAGGTTTCCAATGTTTGAAACTTTCGCCACCGCCTTGTGCGGTACTACTGGTATAATGTTTTTGATAGATGCATTATAAGATGTATATATATATACACATATAATCTAGATGTATGTGTAAAGATGTAGGTGTACACATACATATATATATAATATTATGTATACACAATCTTTCCATGTTTAATGCCCCTAAAACTTGGATTTTTTCAGGCGACTTCGTGGACTTGATCACGCAGTTCCGGGGCCAGAAACAGACCACGGTCAAGGCGGGGGCCTTTCTGGGTTGGCCATAGCCCCAATGAAATAAACACTTGTTACTTTTAATGATTGCTTTCCGTTTCATGGGGGTAACCGACTTTTTTAGAGAGAGAGGGAGAGAGACATCCAAAGAGCCGGACACAACTAGGCACACTGGGAGACAAATGAATGGAGACAAGTGAAGAGAGACATCCAGAGAGCAGGACACTAGTAAAGGCACAGTACTAGGCACACTGAGAGACAAATTATATAATCTAGCTTTGCAGAGAGACACATGAATTGGAGGCATCCGGAGAGCCGGACACCACCATCTGGAAAGAGCCGGACACCTCTTAAGAAAGAATTGAGAACCCCAACCCCAACAGTAAACTGTTAGGGAAAAACGAAGATTCAACCCACACAGGTTCGGTTTTGTGGTGAGAAAATTGAGATTCGAGGAAAAGTGATAGGTCCATTTTTTTGGGGGGCAAAGCCCACCTGCAGAAAGTATCACATCAATCATTTTTCTGGATTTCGAAGGATCCCAAAATTCCATCAATAAATCAATCTCCATGATATCCCAAGGATTCATGTTGAATCATCCATCTGTTGATCGAAGAGTGATCAAGACCGGAGGAACTGATCTGACCCCTTGGCAAGAACCCATATGGGATGGGTTGCGTACGCCACTCTCTGGTGTTTTTTGATTCTGTGGGCCTATTGGTGCAGCAACTTTGACGTGGTAGTTCGTGAAAGAACCATTGATAATGGATGGAAAAAAACTGTGTCTCCCAGTATGCCTAGTTGTGTCCGGCTCTTTGGATGTGTCTCTTCACTTGTTTCCATTCATTTGTCTCCCAGTGTGCCTAGTTGTGTCCGGCTCTTTGGATGTGTCTCTTCACTTGTCTTCCTTTATTTGTCTCCACTCTGTCTAGCGGTGTCCGCCTCTGCGGATGTCTTTTCTTTGCTTTCACTTGTTTCTCATCATTTGTCTCGTACCATGTGTCTCCCAATTTATCTGTCTCCCAATTTATCTGTCTCCCGATTATATAATTTGTCTCCAATCATCCGTCTCCTACTTGATCTGTCTCCAAAGTCATTTGTCTCCAATCATATGTATGCCTTAGTGGCGGTGTCGTTAGTAGCTTCATCATTATTTCTAATTCCTGTTTCGTGTTTGTCTCTGTTCTTTCCTCCCTTGTGTCTTCTTGTTGTCTCAAGATCAAATCATGTTCGACCGTGGCTTTATGCGTTTTACCGCTTGTCTCCCAGTTGTCTCCTACCTTGTCTCCCTCTCATTGTCTCAGATACAAATGGCGTGGCAAAAATCGAAACTCGTGGCATGAAAAAATGATGCTTGTGATTCATGCTGTCCACACTTGACATGGAGCAAACATTGCCAGTATCAGGAGCTATTATAACCACGAACATGCACACAGACGCCGCAATGGATATGGAATAACTGTTTGGCGTCTACGGGGGCGTAATTTGGGGATTGTGATAGGCTAAAACCTCAATCTCTTTGGTAAGATCCAACCTTTTTAGACATTTGTAATTGTATTCCATGTATTTCGTAAACTTCTATTATTGCAGCTGACCTGTCCCCATTGTTTTGGTGTTCCTGGTAAGACGAGGGTGTCAGCCACAGGACCTTGTGGACATGCGCAAGTTCATTTCGATGCAGCTGCGACATGTGGCGGATGAGCTGGGTCGCAAGACAGCTGCGCCCGGGGGGAACAGCCCCAATCGCCTGAGGATGTGATGATTTAGGCTGAAAAGAATGGGAGAATGGGTCGAATTAATCTTCTGGAGAAGCTTTTCGAAAGTGAGATTTTGTGATTTGTTTAGTGATGTTTAGTGTTACTTCATTTAGAGCTGCACGCTGAAGCTGCAGCAAGGTATACTCTCTGCGGTTCTGTGGCTATGGAACCAGTGAGGTGATTCCATGGGGAAAATCAGCATTTTCAGGAAAACCCAGGAAGATCAACAAACAAACGGTGGTTTTTTCACGTTTTGCAGCAAAAGTATCATGAAGATGGAGACTGCCTGGTGAATTTGTTGATGTGATTGTGAAATACTCTGAACATCCCTGAGCAGATTTTAGAAAAATGCCCCAGCTGCAAACACTGGTTTGATGCTCCAAAATGGATTCAGCATTTGCTCCGCGACTGCAGCCGCGTCTTCTTCGCAGCAGCGCGGGAAAAACGGGAGGAGGGTGCCCTTGGTGCGGCATGAGATGTTGCTTGATGTACTCAGCTGCAATGCCATCCCTATTTATACTTTACACATCTTTACACTGGCTGGTTGAGAATGGGGTTGAAGGAGTCTCTTCCTAACATACAAACCATTCTCTTTGAGTGGTGTTTTTTTTGCCGCAGTGAACTCCACATGTTTGATGCTGAAAAACCTGGTTGATATTCTTCCCGCTGCGACGTAGCAGCAACAACCCATGGGTGGCGATCTCCCAGCCCCCACTCTCTGAATCCATCCTGTCGTATGTACATATACATATATCATACATAATATATTATAAGATCATATATCATAAAAACATATATGTATATAGAATGCAAGAAATACGTATGTATATACACAGTTCATCTAAAGTTCATTGACCCACAATGGCTCGAAATCATTGAAACTTCCAGAAGTGGTGACAAAAAGCTCGACTTTCCATCCCGGATTGATTTTCCATGAGTGCCATCAATAGCAATTTTGGGCTTCGGCTGTGTCACCTGTGTTTCTGCAGTGTTCAGCCAGGGACCCATGAACTTTGGACCAGGACGCCGCCTGCGGCCGGGCAGTCGGGAGGATTTTTTCACAGCCGGATGTTGTAACTTGAAATCCACAGATTCCCCTTCCATTGGTTGAAATCTTGATATAATAGGAATATGGAGATATAATAGGAATATTCCCCTATAATGTAGATATATGTAGATATGTTTGTTACGCTGTTCAAGCTCCGATTTTGTTGGATCTCCCCATGTTCGTTGTTGAAATCCACATCGCTGTCGATTACAAATCAACTGTGAAATCTTCATTCGTTCGCAGCCTCCACATTCAGCTGGTTTCCCACTTGGATGTGCATCCCGGAAATTGCAATTTGCCAATTTCTGGTGGTTGAAAGTCTCCATTTCTGGGGCTATCCCATGCATAAGCGGAGAAACTAAGAGGGATTCTGGTAACCATTTTTCCGAAGTCGCTATTTCTTCTTGGTTTTAGCCTCATCTTCGCTGTCATATACTGGTCGGCTCGGTGGCTTCATGTGCTGCGATTTTCGGCAATAGGCATCTATATGTCTGGGATGTGGAGCAGCCCCTCTGAGGTCCTCACTATTGCTACCAACCAATCACATCATTGGATGTTTTGGGGTCCAGAGTCCATGGCTTTGTCGGAAGAAACAGTACCCCAGACTTTGATGGTCCATCATCATTTCCCCATTTTCAGAGAGACCCAGCTATGATCTTTGTGAAATATTTCTCTTCTTTTATGTGAAAATTATACAATTCATATTCCTATTATATCTCCATTATCCTTGTAATATCCATATATATATATACACACTGTATATATACATATCTATATAAACATCGCGGCCTAACTATAGCTTTTCCTTGGTGATTTCCCAGGGGTTTTGATAGAGGTAAACTGACAGTTAGCGAACTGGAGAATCACCATTTTATACTAGGAAATCGATGAACAACATGGACCATTTTCAATAGTACACCCATCATTGAACTCACATTAATATCCCATGGCCCCAAAAAAAATCTCCATGAAATCGCCATGAAAAATTCCCAGGCTGAGAAAAACATCATTATATATATTTATATCTACATATATCTACATTATAGGTTAGATTTTTCTATAATATATATATATATACGTATATACATCCATTATATCATCATCATATGGGGAGAAATCCATTGGTATCTCCCCATGATCTCCAGGCATTGGCATTCGCCTGCCGAACCAACCAACTGGTGCTCCCGCAGTTCGGGCACTTGGCGATTTGCGGTTTTTGCGGCCAAAGATGGAGGAGTTCAAGGGCAAAAACTAGTGATTTTACGTGTTTTGATATGATTTCATGTGCTTTTTACTATGATTTTATATGATTCTTATATGGTTTTCTAGGATTTTAGGTGATTTTATGTTTTCAAACCAGTACTGCAACGGATGGTGTTTATGTTGCGCAACACTGGGACAAATGGGTGGTTTTTTCACAAGATCACAAGGAGATGTCGCGAGCAAATGGATGGTTCCAATGGCCATGTTGGATGATCCAATGAAGGATCCAAGAGTTTTTTAGCATAGATATAGCAATGCAATTTTTTAAAAACTTTTTCCGGAGATTATTGAGATGAACTAAAACACATCTCTACTAGCAGAGTTTCCAGAACTACAACCAGCAGTCGAGTGCGGGTTGACTTTGCATAACATTGCTGTCCACTGGAGGATTGGAAGAATACAGGAGTCTATCCCAGAGGTAGGGCCCGACAAAATTCTTTGGAATGCATTTCCTTTGACAACGGGTCTTTTCACCCCTCCCCCGAATCGCGCGCGTAGTTCGCAGAGGAATTATTTTGTAAAAAGCCAATCTGGCAATTCCGCGAGCCACCAAAAAAGATTGTACGTCATGACAATTCTCTCGTTTTTGATGCAACACATGTTTTTCCAAGCATGCTGTAATAATATTGCCTGACATTTTCCAATCAGAATGGGAGAGATGATGAGCATGAATTGAAATTTGGGGCTTCCCGATTTTCAGACAATGCCAGCTCTCCTTTGGACCTGGGCACTGAGGGCGCACCGCCCATCGTGGGGGATCCTAACAGCGTTGCCCATGGAACTTATGAAACGCAGAGAGCTTTGGACGATGATGTTCCTTTTGTAAGCTGCAAAGACTGCCATGTACAGTGAAAGCTCTTTGACCATTCTGCAGGGTAGTTTTTTTTGTAAACATCTTCTCCAGAGCCTGTGGAAATCGATATGGTGATCCTTGAATGATGTCAGCACACCAAGGAACCACAGAATTGTCAACCACACATAGCAATGTAAATCTCAGGTGGCTGCTGGTAATGGGTTGATTCTAGATCTTCCTACACTGACATACCCTAGGTCTAGTATGACCCAGGTTGTGTGCATTCGGGTTTGTGTGAAAGGTATCCCATTCAATCATAGTTTCCCATAAAAATAGCAACTTTGGGGGGATACATTTTCAGAGTGCAACTGCTCTGTTCATTGATGTTCGGGGCTTCAGGAACTTCAGGCTAGTGAACAAGCCGTGTCTTGGAGATCCCAAACGGCCAAATCTTGGGTCCAAAAACAGCGGTCCCATGAAACAGTTTTTGTTTTCTTGTGTTTCCCCAAACAGTGTGGCCAGACTTGGGGTTCTTATGGTAAGGGTTAAGGCCGGGTGTTCATTCGAGGTGGTCTCATCCGTGTCGGGCAAGTTTGGAGACCATTACAGCACAAGAGTTCCTTCATCTTCCGTTTTCGAAGGAAGTTTCACGGAATGGTGTCCCCGGAGACCTCTCTTCCGAAGGTCTCGTTTTACTAGCGCGCCGTGCTCGTTTTTTGAGCTATGTCCATTCTGTGTGACGTGGCGCTTTCGGGACATTTTGTGGTCTACAACCTCGTTTTGCGTGACAGGCGTAGGAAATTGTGCGGATTTTCATCCGTGTGGCAGGCGTGGCACTTTGCGCACGCTGCTAAACCGTTGGCAGGCGTGGCTCAAATGAGAGGTGGTTTTGGCGGCCATCTCATGCGGCAGGCGCAGTATTTGGTGAATTTGAACGACGTTTTGAAAGGGTCGAAAGCCTCGTTTTGCGAAACTGTCGTCGGATTTGATTTGGGACATGATGATGATTCAGTGTGGCAGGTGCGGCACTTCGGATGCCTCGGGCTCATTTTTCATGGCAGGCGCTGTACTTTGTAGACCTCGACAAAAAATGACCGAAACCTAGGTAAAACACAACCTTTGACATTTTCAATGTTCATGTTTCGTGGTGTGCGCCATGTTATGAGAAAATCTAACTTGTGCTCGTGCAACCCTCTCGTCACTTTGGGCGTGTCGGATCGCTCTCGTTGTGGCCTTGCTCATTTGGAGATCGCTCGGGCAAACCCTTGTCAATTTGGCCGTGTCAGATCGCACTCGTTGTGGTGCGGTGCTTATTTTGAGATAGCTGGCACAACCCTCTCGGCACTTTGGGCGTGTCAGATTGCTCTCTTTGTGGCGCGGGGCTCATTTTGCTACTCAAGGATATCTTGTGCAGAGATCTTGGCAAGAAGGTCTTTTATAGAGAGCTTGTGCAGAGATCTTGCCACAGAGACCTCTTAGAAAGATCTTGTAAAGAGACCACTTGTAGAGATCTTGCAATGACAGAGAAAGAGGTCTCCAAAGAGATCTTGCCAACAGGTCTCTTACAGATATCTTGCCAAGAGAGCTCTTATGAAGGGCTTGTGCAGAGATCTTGCCAAGAGACCTCTTGTAAAGATGTGGTACAGAGACCAGACCTGGTGAAGAGAGCAGAGATCTTGCTCAGAGATCTCTAGAGAGCTTGAACAGAGATCTTACTTTGAGAGTTTGGAGATCTCTTACAGACACCTTGTACAGATAGCCTTACAGAGGGATCTTGCACAGCAGCTTCTACACAGAACCTGTCACGGAGATCTCACACACGATCTTCTACGGACATCTTCCCAAAGGGAGCTTGCAGAAGCTATTCTGGTATCTCAGTATCTCTACTTCATGTTCCTTGCAGCACTTGGGGTCTCTTGCCGGGACAATTTTTGTCCGACAAAAAAGCAGGAACCCTGCCTTGACACCCTCTGAATATCCGAATATTTCCTGCTGTTTAGTGGTTGGAACCCTATTTTTTACGGTTTTTGGACATCATACCCCATATTTCGTAGCCCTCGCATCCCAGATGCCCTACGCCGGAGCTGCGGGTCGGGGATTCTCAGTTGCGAGGCCAGAGAAAGATCTGGATGGTTTATTTCATGGCAAACCCCATCTATAAATAGATGATAACTGGGGGTACCTGAGGAACCCCCCATATATGGGCCTTAAGCGCCGGAAATTTGGATTTAGCTGAATTTAGCCTGCAAACGATGATTGCTGAGCTGATGATCCTTTATTTTCCCATGGCTCAATCAGCCATGTGCGATCCAGTGCAAATTGGCTATAGGCTATAGGCATGTAGCCCCGTGAAAGAAAACCAAGTGAACGCAATGGTCTGGGATTGTCAAGCATAGGAAGTCCCGGCTAGAGGAACCAGGTTTTCGAGATTGCTTATGATTTGCTTCATGGTTTCGGTAACACCTTTTCTTTGTACCTTTGGATTGCTAGACGCAGCCAGCAATCATGGAGATAATGATGAGATACAGTGGGATATCATGGGCACGGCTTCTTGGACGCACACTGAATACTGGGGATGATGATCATCCTCAAGGGTTGTGCCTCCCAGTCGGAATGTGGCTGGGCTAATCGGCGAACCATGTTCATAAACCACTTCTACCTAGGATAAACATGGGTAAATTTTCACCCACAACATGTGACATGTACAGTAGATTTTTTTCATATACATTATCCATATCCATGATGGATAGATGGATTAGATGAATAGGTGGATGGATGGAAACATAGATGGAAAGATAAGAATATAGATAGATAGTGAGATAGATACTTAGATAGTTAGATGGTTAGGTAGATAGATAGTTAGATAGTTAGATAGTCTAATAGTTAATTTGGGAACTATACACATACACACATATCATTTAAATTTAAGTACATACTTATATGTGTATGAAACATAAATATGCATATATATTGTGAATTTCCAATTTCCCGCATATCCATATGCCAGCTGCCAAGGGGGCCTTGTCTACATGCCTCATGTCCGACATTCAATCCAGTGGGTTTGCAGCCCTGTCCCGGTGGCCGCTTTAAAGGCCCAAGCGAGGGGTTTGCTGCAGCAGGTGTGGTCCAGGAAAAACCACTTGCGGCGCTTGGGGCGGATTGGTGTTCGAGCCATAGGCGTGGCCATTACTGGAAGAATCCTATTGGTTGTTGGTTCAGGGGACCTTCTATATCACTGTGATCAGGGAAGTCAACTACTTCAGAACAACTTCTGACATTGGAATTCTGTTGGATCCTTTCAGTTCCCTACCTTTGTGGTCAATCCACATTGGTAGCGGAGCTACGAGCTCCTTGGGATTTCGTCAGTGGATCCGGAGGTCCAACAATTTTTCTGACTGCACGTGGGAATTTTTCTCTACAAAGTGGTCCAGTTTTCATTTGGCAACTTCGTGAACCAGTGCTACATTCTGTTTTTCATCAGTGCCTGTGTTCAATCCCGGAAAGGAGAGATCCAGGGCAAACAAGTGGTGGTATTTTTGTTTTCCTATAGACGTGACCATGTCTGAAGGGGGAACTGCCGAAGCTGGACAGGGATCCAGCAGCAATCCAAGCAGCCACTTGCCGTGGCACCTCATTCCAAGTTTTGACCCAGGTGAGACTGATCTGACAGAGTACAGCCGGCGACTGGAGTTTCTTGCGGGCATTTGGCCCCAAGAACAACTTAGTCAACTTGCGCCACGTGCGGCGCTCCAATGCAAGGGGTCAGCCTTTCAAAAGGTTGTTCGAATCGCCCCGGAAAAGCTCAAAGTTCCATCTGTTGAGGGAGTAAAACTCCTTGTCACCACGCTCGGTGGAGTTTGGGGAAAGACTACACTGGAAAATCGCTTTGAGAAGTTTGAGAAGGCCATTTTTGGACTCTCGCAGAGACAGGATGAAAGCAACGAGTCTTATGTTGCTCGCCATGACATTCTTTTCGAGGATTTGGTGACTCAAGGCATCAGCTTCAAAGATGTTCGTGCATACATTTTGTTGCGCAACTCAGCCCTGAGTGCAGAAGACAAAAAGAGAGTCCTGGTAGAATCGAAAGGTGAGTTACAGTATGAGACCGTCACCTCAGCCATCAGAATGCTTGGTGCCAAGTTTTTCAAGAGGTGCAAGGTCAAGCCAAACAACATCGTAGCAAAACGTGTGAAATCAATCATGTTCAGGAATCCGAGGATGATACCTATGGGAATGATGATGGATTTTTCACCTTTTCCGCTGAAGGGAGTGATTTGCCCGATGCAGTGATTGATCATCTGCTGTCTGAAGGAGATGAGGATGCCTTAGTAGTTCAGCAGTTTGAAGATGCTCTCATAGAAGCGGTACAAAATGATGGTGAGATGTCCACATACATGTCAGCATACCTTGATGCCCGGAGAAGATTGACAGAAAAGTCGCGCAGCAGAGGTTTCTGGCCGATTCGCCCAAAGGGCGCTGGCAAAAAGGGGAAAGGCAAATTTCCTTTTGCTCGAGGCCGAAAGCCTTTGGCCGTTCGCATAGCTGAGTCGGATTGTCGCCTCTGCGGCCAGCGAGGCCATTGGAAATCAGAATGTCCAAAACGTGGACAAATCAACTCCAATGCATCCGCAGCCAGCAAAGCTCAGCCAACCAATGTGCTCATGTCAGTGACCGAGATGCCGAATGACGAGTCCGATGTGTTTGTGATGACCCATGATAGCCTTCAAGCATCCGATGTGCATCCGAGTGCCCAGGACCATGATTCCATGCCTAGTCTGTCACACTCCCAAAATATAATGGTTTGTTGGGGTAGTGGATCGGTTAGGAAAAAGGGAGAGTTTTTTTCTAAGGTGAAAGAACGTTTGCGAATTGTGTGTCGCAACCTGCCCGTGCCACCAACCGGCAGGATTCCGATGCCTGAGAGATCGCATGCAAACCCCTCGCGTGAAAAGACGATTCCAAAAGAGAATCTCCTGCCTAAGACTTTCGTAGGACCTGCTGCTTGTGAGAAGACTGAAGTCACGGAGCCTCAGAGCATCACATGTTGTCCAACCAAGTCGTTAGCACACGATGTCATGTTTGCTACAAGTCATAATCTGGGGATATTAGACCTCGGGGCATCACAAACTGTTATGGGTAGTTATCAAGTGCCTGAGTTTTTAAAGTCACTACCACCTAGTGTGAGCAAGCAGGTCTATGAGCAGGCCGTCGAAATGACTTTCCGTTTTGGCAATAACGGTGTGGTACCATGTCATCGAGCTCTCATGGTCCCAGTTGACAGATTTTGGATTAAGATTGCTGTGGTAGAATCAAGAACGCCTTTCCTGATTTCCAACAATGTTTGTAGAAGTCTTGGTGCGGTGATCGACACCACCAATCAAACCATCTTTTTTCGAGAGCTCAACTGCACCATGCCATTGACGTTGTCCAGAAAGAAACTTTTCTTGCTTGAATATTCCGAACTTGTGGCACAGAGACCGCCTCAACCGAGTATGGCAGTAAAACCCAAGGGTCCTCGAGCTGAGAATGTTTGTGCCTGTGTTGACCAACCAAATGAGTGTCCAGATCCAGCCGTGACATGTTCCCAAAATTTGCCTGAGAAGCACGAAACAGAAACCCAAAATGCAGTGACAGATTCCCACAAGGGGAGTGCAGCCGATGGTACAAGTGATTCATCAGAGCCTAACCATGTCACCATGCCATGTACCCATGACCCGAAGCAGAAATCTCAAAAGCCCTCCGAGACTGCCAAGATCTGTCCCGTGACTGCTAGCGTTTCTAATAACCATGTCCAGCCTTGCCGAACGTTTTGCAGCCATGCATATCTCCCAGTCAAAGGAGACCCAGGAAAAGGACCTGCAGAAGCTCAGCTACGACCAACTCAAGGAGATGCCCATCAGGTTCGGATCTGCCAAGACCGGTCAAAGTTTTCTGACAGTGGTGAAAGAAGATCCGAAATACTGCACTTGGTTTCTTCGCCAATACGGCAACAGTCAGAAGTTGGAGCACCAAGAATTCCTTCGATTCCTGGAGTTGTGGACAGAACGTCAAGAACTGGAACAGAATTGGATGGAACGCCAAGAGAAGACCGTTCCAGCTCCCTTGGCCAGCAAACCCAAAGCCAAGGCCAAGAGTGGAGGGGGACATGGGAAGTCTTCCGAACGTCCCATGACGATCGACTTGGAAGAGGAAGAGGAGGAACCTTGGGACACAGTATCTCTTCGGGGAAGCCAGATCATCGACGAGCAAGTGAGCCAACGACTGAATCAGCTAGAACATGTTCTATGGCAGGTAGTGGGCCAGATGCAGCAGCTGTGTCCTCCAGCTCCCGAGGATCCGTCCGCCTGATGGATCCAGCTCAGAACTTGATGATTGAACGCAACGCAGTATCCATGAATTGAACACTTTCATGGAACAACATGGTCTTGGAAAAGGTACTAAGCTGAAACAAGAGGATCAGATATCCAATTGGGTTTATGATGAGTTGAAACAGTACGCAGCACGACATGGCTCGTCAGTTCGACGTCCCTCATCCAAGTTAGATGTTCTTGAGATCTACTGTTCTTCTGAAAGCGAACTTACTCGACAATGCCAACATCAAGGACTGCGATCAATCAGGTTCGGACTTCGGGAAGGGGATCTAGGAACGTTTGAGGGTCGCCAAAAGCTGTATCATGCCATCATCACATTTCAACCAAAACACATGTGGATGTCTCCCCGTTGTAAGGCTTGGTGCAGGTGGAATCAATTCAATGCCAGTAGATCCCAAGAGGCAGCTCAACGAGTGATGCAAGCCCGCGAGGATGACTTAGTTCATCTGTTGCTTTGTGCTGCCGTGTTCCAATGGCAACAGTCCTGCGGACCAGAGTACCATTTTCATCTTGAACAGCCGGTAGGATCCGACATGTTGTTCCAAGAATGTTTGCAGATGGTCATCGATGCATCCCTTCGGGTCCGCTGTGACATGTGCACCGCTGGCAAATTGGCCCATCCAATCAGTTCCAAGCTGCTTCAGAAGGGTACCCAAATCCTGACCACATCAAACATCCTGGCCAGATATGTGGAAACCCTTAGATGCAATCATCAACATGAGCATGATCAGGTCGCTGGATCCTTTGTTTTGAAAGACGGATCCCGAAGAAATGTGTCAGAGTTTTCAGAACTGTACACTAGAACCTTTTGCATCCGAATTGCCCGAACCATTAAAGCCAGCCTCCAAATCCATGAAAAATCTGTAGCCCAAAGTATACCTGTTTTTGGTACACTAGACGAACAGTCTGAGCCAGAAGCCAAGCGACGTCGTTTGAGTGGCAAGGTCTCGGACCCTCCGGGATATCCTCCAGCAGCCGTACAGATTTTGTCAGGACCACAACATGAGCAGAAGCCTTCCATGAAATCCGATGATTCACAGTTTTTGCAGGACCCTACTATTCTTGCTGATGCCAAAGAGATTGCTCCCAGAGTTGGCACTCTTGTTTTGGAAAAGGGTCCTTTGTTTGATCGTATTCAGGAAGCCTGCCCAAATCATGTGATCCGAGTGCTTGAGATTTGCAAAGGGGCGGACCGTTTCCGACAGTCTCCCATTCGATTGATGCCACATGAGGCTCCCCTTAGACTGACGTTTGGGCTCCTAAGACAGGGCCTTGAGCCATTCAACACAGGAACATAGCAACCCTGGGAACATCTCAGTGTTCGAAAGATCTGTGCTAAAGCTCCCGCTGCCAGATTAATGATCACAGTTTTTGCCCGACCTAGTGCCAATGACAAAAGGGAAGTCCCACCAGGTGTTTTAGAACTACCGACCAAGAAAATGCGTTTGACCTCAGAGGGAGATCCAATGGAGCCTCTTTCAAAGAATGCGCATGAACCACAGCAAGAAGTGCCAGAAGAAGTTTTGCCCATGGACAGTCAACCAGAAGATTCAGTAAATCCGCCTTCCAGCACACTTGACCAATTACAAGATTCAATAATCCAACATGGCCCACGATTTTTAGCTTCAAGAACCCGACAGTGGCTTTCCAAGATTCACCATAACCTTGGACACCCAAGCATCAATAAACTTCAAAATGTCTTGCAACAACAAGGATTGCTGATGAGATTGTTCAGGGTGCCGGAGACTTCAAATGCAGCACCTGTGTCGAGACACAAGCTCCAAGAATCTCTCGACCGGCGTCCTTGTCGGAGCCCCGAGAGTTCAATGACTGTGTTGGATGCGACTTAACATCATGGACCTCTCGAAATGGGAAAGTGTTTCAATCTGTACATCTGATCGACATGGCGACCAATTTTCAACTGGCCTCCACGGTTTCCCAGACGGACGCTTCAACGTTGTTTGAGACAATTCAAGAATGCTGGTTCGAATGGGCAGGTCCATGCAAACAACTGGTTGTGGACAACGAATCAGCCCTATGCTCTGATGAATTCACCAAACATGCCCAGAGCAGCGACATTCATTTGAGAGTTGTGGCAGCCTATGCACACTGGCAATTGGGAAAAACAGAACGTCATGGTGATATCCTCCAACACATGTTAGAGCGATTTGATGTGGATCAAACTATATCCACCAATGATGAGTTTCGGAAAGCCCTCCAACAGTGTTGCAATGCAAAGAACTCTCTAGCCCGGTCCAAAGGATACACCCCAGAAATCTTAGTACTTGGGAAGAGTCAATGCCTACCTGGAAGCGTGTGCGAAGACGTGCCCAAAGCATCACATTTTCTCTATGAATCAGACATTCCTGAGGGACTAGCCCTTAGGAAACACCTTGAATATCGTGAATGTGCTCGAAGGGCTTTCGCACAAGCTGACAACAGTGAGAAGCTACGCAGAGCATTTCTCCGGAGGCAAAGACCTCACCGAGGTCGACATATAGGTGGATCCTTTGTCATGTTCTGGCGTCCAGGAAAGGGTGAATATCGTGGCCAATGGCATGGGCCGGCCAGGGTCATCATCCAAGAATCTGACCATGTAGTCTGGATATCCTTTTCCAGCCGGGTATACAGAGTAGCCCCTGAACAAATTCGAAGTTTGTCCTTGCATGAAGCCCAACAAAGCATGGAACAATTAGCCACCTCCCGAATGGACTTTCCTGACAAAGATCATGGTAAGGGAGTTTTTCAATATGAAGACCTTACTCAACAGGCAGGTCCCACACATTTTCCTGAGACGGAAGAATCAGAGAGTGCCCCAACTGTGGCATTTCCTCCAGAGCCTCCTATCCTCGGAAGGTGACAATATGGAACAGCCTGATTCCGAACCAAATATGCCACCAGCATCCCAAGCCAGCAGTGGATATACCCCAACTACACCGATCAACGATAGAATTTCTGATGATCTAGGTGAAGAACCCATTCCAGCAGCTCCTCATGAAGTCCTTGTTCCGAGTGATGATGATGATTTTGTTGTTGAAGATGTCTGGATGTGCCAGGGGGACAAACTTCTCCGTATCCACAATCGACCGCGCTGGACCGACTTTGATCCTAGCAGCTGCGCTGATTGCCCAGTAGACATCCTGAACGTGATGGAGACTAGATGTACCACTGGAAACCATGCACATGGGGGTATTTGGTCCAAAACAGATAGCTGGTGTTCAAACAAAGATGATGATCACTGGACTACTCAGAAACCTTGGACAGGCATCACAGTTTTTACAATCATGACGAATGGTAGGAATACTACTGAACCTTTTCAAGATGTTCTCCATGTTCAAGACGATCAAGCTCTCGAATGTGAAATTTTCTTCACAGCAGGGGATTTGGAAACCATAGGAAATGAACCTGATGCCTTTCCGGTGCTTGCCGCTTCAGCAGCCAAGAGGCAGAGAGCGGAAGTAAAGCTCAAAGACCTTTCCCCGAGCCAACTTGCCGAGTTCCAAGCTGCAAAGAACAAAGAGATTGACCAATGGTTAGCCACTGAAACAGTTCGAAAAATTCTGCGACACAAAATTCCTGAAGACAATATTTTGAAGTGCAGACGGGTGCTAACCGGGAAAGATCTCGATCCAATCGATGCAGCAAAAGAAGGGAAAAGCCGCAAAGCAAAAGCTAGACTTGTGATTCTAGGGTACATGGACCCTGACCTCACTGACATTCCCAGGGATTCACCAACACTACAGAAAGAATCACGAGCTCTTCTTCTGCAATACTGTGCGGCACGACGTTGGGTCATTCAAAGCTTTGATGTCAAGACCGCGTTTTTGAGGGGCTCCCGGCGAGATAACAGGATACTGGGTGTTGAGCCTCCACCAGAACTTCGTGCGAAACTGAACATGAAAGAAACAGAAACATGCGAATTACTGAAATCTGCTTATGGTCTTGTCAACGCGCCGTACCTATGGTATGTTGAACTAAAAGAAAGCCTCCTGGAATTGCAATTTCAGATCAGCCCTTTGGATCCTTGCCTATTTTGCCTGGTGGGAAAACAGGGACAAGTTCATGGTCTTATCGGAATGCATGTCGATGATGGACTATGTTGTGGGGATGAAACGTTTGAACGTACTTTGAATCAACTTGAAAGCAAATTTCCATTTGGCTCCAAACGACGACAGGACTTCACTTTCACGGGAATACACATCAACCAAGATGAAAACTACAATATTCACTTGAATCAAACGGATTATGTCCTCGCCATCGATCCCATTCATATTGAGAGGACACGCCGAAAACATGAACAAATGGAAGTAACCGAAGGGGAACGTCAAAGCCTGCGAGGTATCATTGGATCCTTGCAATATGCCACCACAAACACCAGACCAGACTTATCAGCTCGACTCAGTTTCTTGCAATCTCGGATCAACTGCGCCACGATAAGAGATCTACTGGATGCCAAACAGACTTTTGGGCGATGCCAAACACTATGCAACTGTTACTATTTCAATTTCCAGTATTGATGTTGATGATGTACGTTTTGTCTCATATTCGGATGCCTCGTTTGCTACCCGTGAAAAGCAACATAGTCAGAGGGGAGGATTGTTTTTAGCAGTTCATCAGGATGTTTTTCTCCAAAAGAGTGCAAGAGCAAGCCCACTTTGCTGGTTTTCCAAGAAGATAGACCGTGTAGTTGCGAGTACGTTAGCCGCAGAGACCTATGCTCTGTCTTCTTCTGTGGATCTCACCAATTGGTTGCGACTCTCCTGGGAATGGATCAAAAATCCTAACATTCCTTGGCAGACTCCTGAGAAAGTATGGCATGAGACACATCCCAGCATTGCCGTTGTTGATTGTAAATCCTTATTCGATGCAATAACAAAGAATACCACTCCCCAATGCCAAGAACATCGTACACTCATTGAAGCACTTGTTATCAAAAGTCACTTGAACTCTGGAATCAAGCCCTACTGGGTCCACAGTGCGGCCCAGCTGTCAGATGCACTTACCAAGGTCATGGACTGTTTTCGAATTCGTGAATTTCTTCAACATCGCAGATGCTGCCTTCATGGCATGGATGAAACTTTAAAGCAAAGAGCCGACCGGAAAGCCTTCAAAACCTGGCTGTCCAATGCAGTTGCCAAAGATCAATCGTCAAACGCCGAAGCCTGCAACCGATCCACTTAGGTAAGTTTTGTTTGTTTACGTTGAACTCTTTAAATAAAAAAGAAATTTTGGGAGTGTGAATTTCCAATTTCCTGCATATCCATATGCCAGCTGCCAAGGGGGTCTTGTCTACATGCCTCATGTCCGACATTCAATCCAGTGGGTTTGCAACCCTGTCCCGGTGGCCACTTTAAAGGCCCAAGCGAGGGGTTTGCTGCAGCAGGTGTGGTCCAGGAAAAACCACTTGCGGCGCTTGGGGCGGATTGGTGTTCGAGCCATAGGCGTGGCCATTACTGGAAGAATCCTATTGGTTGTTGGTTCAGGGGACCTTCTATATCACTGTGATCAGGGAAGTCAACTACTTCAGAACAACTTCTGACATTGGAATCTGTTGGATCCTTTCAGTTCCCTACCTTTGTGGTCAATCCACAATATATATATTTACATGTATGTATATATATATATATATGTATAATATGGATATATATATATGCACATATTTGTAAAATTTAGCATATGTATATATATATATTAGAATGTAATACATGTATAAAACATGTATAGATGTATAAACACACACATATATTTATTTATAGTATATATGTATATGTATATATACATGCAGAAATCCATACACACACATACATACATACATACATACATACATACATACATACATACATACATACACACATACACACATACACACATACACATACATACATACATACATACGTACGTACATACATACATACACACACACATATACACATACACATACACATATACATATACATATACAGATACAGATACAGATACATATACATATACACACATACATACCTACCTACCTACCTACCTACCTACCTCCGTCCGTCCGTCCGTCCGTCCGTCCGTCCGTCCGTCCGTCCGTCCGTCCGTCCGTCCGTCTGTCTGTCCGTCTGTCCGTCTGTCCGTCTGTCCGTCTGTCCATCCATCCATGCATGCATACATGCATGCATGCATATACACACACAGACACACAGACACACAGACAGACAGACAGCCAGGCAGCCAGGCAGGGAGGCAGGCAGACCAGAACAGAACAGAACAGAACAGAACAGACCAGACCAGACCAGAGCAGAGCAGAGCAGCGCAGGACAGGACAGGACAGGACAGGACAGAACAGAACAGAACAGAACAGACCGACAGACAGACAGACAAGACCGACGGACGGACGGACAGACATACATACAGATGCACATGGTATCCGCTCCCAAATATCTACCTTTTCTATGCTAATTTTCTTGTTCGGCATTGATATCTCACCTTGCTAAGGCGCTGGCCAGTTCCGACCCCCACCAGCGCCGCCCGCCCCGCCTGCCCCGGCCCCAGCCGTGGGCGCTGGCGCGGCGCCGGCGGCAGCAGGGCCGTCGCCCTATGCAGCGGCGTCGTCCTCGAGCCCGGTGCCAACCCGCCCGCGCCTGGGGGCGGCTAACTGATGGGTTTAAGCTCATTGGTTGAGTTAATGGGATTTAATGGTGATTTATTGGGTTTTTTCTGGTGATTTAATGAATGTGAGTCACAGATAATACCCTCTGGTAAACTAACATAACTATGGAAAATCACCATGTTTAATTGGAAATTTCACTATAAATGGCAATTTTCAATAGCTATGTTAAATTACCAGAGGGTACCTTTTCTCTGGCAGGTTCAAAAACATATTAGGTGATGAACATCCCATGGTTTCGATGAATGCTTATTGGGACAAAATTCCCACATTTTTCGTTTGAATCATATCGGTTAGGCCGGTTGGACCAAGCATTTGGTGAAACGAGGAAGTGATTTTCACGGAGCTCCAAAATCTTATGTTTGATCTCGTGTTTGATCATCCGCTCTATTCAATTGGTAATTCTGGGATATCCCCTATGTTTGGACACCCATGTTGTCAGGCACGCAGCATGGGTCTGTTCATTTTGGGGATGTTTAAGATTTCGACCCACTGCCATAGTGGGATATGACCCCGTGGTTGGGTGATTTGAGGTCACCATCGACACCCATTAGTGGCACATCGGGATGTTTTTCTGGATGTAGTTGGATTTCATTTTCTGATCAATGAACGAAGAATGGCTAACATGGGGACCAAGTTACCCTCTGGTAATTTGTTACAGTTTGCTATTGAAAATTGCCATTTATAGTGGATTTTTCCATTAAACAAAGTGATTTTCCATAGCTATGTTAGTTTACCAGAGGGTAAATCGTCAAAATAAAAGTACTAGAGTGTGGCAGGTATATTTCTCAGTCCTCCAGAGACACGCAGCCAGATACGAGACAGGGGGCAGACAACTGAACGGTGATTTGAGTATGGGTCAGAACCCAGGTACCCTTGTGTTCACATTGAAATAGTTGCTTGCTCATGGATGTTCATCCTTGCCATTGTGGTACCATGGGCTTATATCGCTCCCAATTTATCAAAATATAGATAATTCTGTGTAGAAAGTAGATTTGGTAGCTAACATGGGGTGGGATAATGCTTGGCATATTTGGTAGCACAACTTTGCACATGTTCATGATCACCTTTTTCTGGTGCAGACTATTTGCGTAGACAATCGTGAGTCATGTCTATTTGATGTTGGCTGCAGGGAAAGGACAATGCCCACGCCATTGATGTTTCTTGTCGACGGCACGTGCGTTGATGGCAATACATTCCAAAAACAAAAATCTGTATACATTGTACATTGCTTCGTCAAAACTTTCTTGAGATATCTTTACACATTTGAACATGTCTAACTACAGGTTGTTTGCATGTCCGCCACTGCCGCAATGGAGGTGTGTTTTCTGTCAGGTGCGACTCTTGCAGCCCTTGCCCCGGATGAATTCGAAGGAAAGACTGCAAAGGCTGTGAAACAAGCCTTGGCAGTTCAGATTGGTGTCATCAGATTCAAGCAACGACTCTTCTCCGAAGATGGTTCTGAGATCCCGGATGATGAGGTTTTTAGCTCGGCTCCAGTGAAGCTTCAGATGGTGGTATTGGATTTTTATCCAGCTGATGCTCAACGAAGCCAACAAGTGATCTCTGCATCTATGGAAAATGATTTGATCGCCCTGGAAAAGTTCCTTAATAGCCCTTCCAATCCCAATGTCACAGACGAACATGGCAACACGCCACTGCACTATGCTGCCAGTGAAGGACATGTTGAAAGCATACTGCTTTTGCTTGAGGCAGCTGCTGAAAAAGACCAACCAGGAAATCACAGGATGACACCATTGTTCATTGCAGCTCATAACGGCCATCTTGATGTTATCCGCCATTTGGTGGAAGTTGGTGCTGATAAAGATCAAGCACAGAATCAAGGTGCAACACCATTGTTCATTGCAGCTCATAATGGGCATCTTGATGTTGTCCGTCATTTGGTGGAAGTTGGTGCTGACAAGGATAAGGCCAGGGATACCGGTGCAACACCATTGTACATTGCAGCTGAGAACGGCCATCTTGATGTTATCCGTCATTTGGTGGAAGGTGGTGCTGACAAGGATAAGGCCAGGGATACCGGTGCAACACCATTGTACATTGCAGCTCAGAACGGCCATCTTGATGTTATCCGTCATTTGGTGGAAGTTGGTGCTGACAAGGATAAGGCCAGGGATACCGGTGCAACACCATTGTACATTGCAGCTCAGAACGGCCATCTTGATGTTGTCCGTCATTTGGTGGAAGTTGGTGCTGACAAAGATAAGCCAGAATCAAGGTGCAACACCATTGTTCATTGCAGCTGAGAACGGCCATCTTGATGTTGTCCGTCATTTGGTGGAAGTTGGTGCTGACAAAGATAAGGCCATGGATACGGTGCAACACCATTGTTCATTGCAGCTCAGAACGGCCATCTTGATGTTGTCCGTCATTTGGTGGAAGTTGGTGCTGACAAGGATAAGGCCATGGATACCGGTGCAACACCATTGTACATTGCAGCTCAGAACGGCCATCTTGATGTTATCCGTCATTTGGTGGAAGTTGGTGCTGACAAAGATAAGGCCAGGGATACCGGTGCAACACCATTGTACATTGCAGCTCAGAACGGCCATCTTGATGTTGTCCGTCATTTGGTGGAAGTTGGTGCTGACAAAGATAAGGCCAGGGATACCGGTGCAACACCATTGTTCATTGCAGCTGAGAACGGCCATCTTGATGTTGTCCGTCATTTGGTGGAAGTTGGTGCTGAAAGATAAGGCCCAAGCACGGCCATTTTCGTCAATACCCAGGTGCAACACCATTGTACATGCAGCTGAGAACGGCCATCTTGATGTTGTCCGTCATTTGGTGGAAGGTGGTGCTGACAAGGATAGGCCAGGGATGCCGGTGCAACACCATTGTACATTGCAGCTCAGAACGGCCATCTTGATGTTATCCGTCATTTGGGGAAGGTGTGCTGACAAGGATAAGGCCAGGGATACCGGTGCAACACCATTGTACATTGCAGCTCAGAACGGTCATCTTGATGTTGTCCGTCATTTGGTGGAAGTTGGTGCTGACAAGGATAAGGCCATGGATACCGGTGCAACACCATTGTTCATTGCAGCTCATAATGGCCATCTTGAGGTTATCCGTCATTTGGTGGAAGTTGGTGCTGACAAAGATCAAGCACAGAATCAAGGTGCAACACCATTGTTCATTGCAGCTCATAATGGCCATCTTGATGTTGTCCGTCATTTGGTGGAAGTTGGTGCTGACAAAGATCAAGCACAGAATCAAGGTGCAACACCATTGTTCATTGCAGCTCATAATGGCCATCTTGATGTTGTCCGTCATTTGGTGGAAGTTGGTGCTGACAAAGATCAAGCACAGAATCAAGGTGCAACACCATTGTTCATTGCAGCTCATAATGGCCATCTTGATGTTGTCCGTCATTTGGTGGAAGTTGGTGCTGACAAGGATAAGGCCAGGGATACCGGTGCAACACCATTGTTCATTGCAGCTCATAATGGCCATCTTGATGTTATCCGTCATTTGGTGGAAGTTGGTGCTGACAAGGATAAGGCCATGGATACCGGTGCAACACCATTGTTCATTGCAGCTCATAATGGGCATCTTGATGTTGTCCGTCATTTGGTGGAAGTTGGTGCTGACAAAGATCAAGCACAGAATCAAGGTGCAACACCATTGTTCATTGCAGTTGAGAACGGTCATCTTGATGTTGTCTGTCATTTGGTGGAAGTTGGTGCTGACAAAGATCAAGCACAGAATCAAGGTGCAACACCATTGTTCATTGCAGTTGAGAACGGTCATCTTGATGTTGTCCGTCATTTGGTGGAAGTTGGTGCTGACAAAGATCAAGCACAGAATCAAGGTGCAACACCATTGTTCATTGCAGCTGAGAACGGCCATCTTGATGTTGTCCGTCATTTGGTGGATGTTGGTGCTGACAAGGATAAGGCCAGGGATGACGGTGCAACACCATTGTTCATTGCAGCTCATAATGGCCATCTTGATGTTATCCGTCATTTGGTGGAAGTTGGTGCTGATAAAGATCAAGCACAGAATCAAGGTGCAACACCATTGTTCATTGCAGCTCATAATGGGTATCTTGATGTTGTCCGTCATTTGGTGGAAGTTGGTGCTGACAAGGATAAGGCCATGGATACCGGTGCAACACCATTGTTCATTGCAGCTCATAATGGCCATCTTGATGTTGTCCGTCATTTGGTGGAAGTTGGTGCTGACAAAGATCAAGCACAGAATCAAGGTGCAACACCATTGTTCATTGCAGCTGAGAACGGCTATCTTGATGTTGTCCGTCATTTGGTGGAAGTTAATTGAGTTCGAATGAAGTTTAATGGAGTTCGAATGGAATTTAATAGGGGTTATTGGGATATAACTAACCAACAATATGTTACAAATCCCATCCCCCTAATATTAAGCAACCCCCCAGTCCCCCACTAAACAATGGTTCTTGGGGGGGAAGGGATTAACCATTGGAAATGAAGGGATTAACCCGCCCTAAATGGCATTTTTTTTGTGTGAATGATCAATACTGGTTAATATTATTGGGCGGTATGGTATGGTGGGAGAACGCGGAAAATTATAGCAAAATATGGAAATATATGGGATAATATGGGATAGTGTGGGACAAGATGGGATATAGAAATCTCTTGTGCCTTCCGGATACAGCCAACCAGTTTACGGAGGTTCAATGGAGTATAGAACCAGCAAATCTGGTATGAATTGGTTTATAATGGGACAATAGGGTTTTATATATATATATATAGATAGATAGATAGATAGATAGATAGATGCACAGCATATGTGGTACTGGTAATCCCATAATCATGTTTGGTTTTTTTTAAGAGCTTACTAACCACCAGCACCTACTAATACAGGCGTATTCACAATCTATTGCCTGGGGTTTCAGCCTTTGGGGGGGTTTGCTGAATCCTCCTGAATGAAGAATTGAAATTTGATTGAGATAAGGGAGGGGACAATTGGTAAATATGCAAGAATTTTGGTGCATTTCTTGGGTCATCAATATGTGTATATAATTATATTTATGTATGTAATATATATATAATTTTGGATATGTAATATTGGTCTACCAAATTACAAGGGTTAATGATTAATTCTAAAATTAACAGGGGGATTCAACACAAGTCAAGAACTTAGGCTGCTTGGGCAGTTTGATGAATTCTTGGCTTTTGTCTGACATGACAAATGAGAAGACTATCCATAGCAACAAATTTTAACTAAGAAACGTCATGGGGCCCGAGTGGCATAAACACGAAGCAATATAGAAGCCACAAATCCACCCAAATGGTGCTTTTCTCCTTTGCACTCTCTAGCCTCAAGCCTCCGGGTGCGAAGAATCTTCACCATGGTGAAGACACAGGCAGGGCCGCCAGCAGAATTTGACAGGAGAACGGCCAACCAAGCCCTGTGAATGACAGTGAATATTCAGGAAAAAATCCGCTTCATGGGCAAACAATCGAGCTTAGGGTTTACTGTGAATTCTCCAAAATTGGAGACCCACACAATTGCTAAGTTTAGGGTATTCGGTATTCATACACGGTTTAGCTTATTGACATTCTTCAGTTGTTCAGAATCAATACATCTCTAGGGCTGGTTGATGGGTCACCCACGAGATGTGAAGCGCCACTATTATTTGTTTGGTGGCCGATGTGCATCATCATATCTTTTCATTTGAGTTTCCAAACATATCCCAGCAATTTGTTCATCATCAGAGCTTCATCCCTTCACATTCTTACTCTCCTGTAAATTAACATTGGCCCTGGCAGAAAAATGGGTTGGACGATTAGGTGCCATGAAAAACGGGTTATTTTCAGGGTCCAACTGTTAATTTACAGGAGGGTATATCAGCCAAAAAAACAGTTTATAACTATGAAACTCAAAAAACAGTTTATAACTATAATTTCAAAAAACAAGTTTATAAGTATAATTTAAAACCTTAGCGCCTATATCGACTATAGCTGCATGTTTTTTTTGTTCGAACCTCCCATGGTTGGTGGTCTCGTTCGAGGCTAAGAAGTCGGCCCGCGCGGGCAAGGTGCGGTTTTTAAGGGGTAATATGTGGGGTTCCCAAGTCACCATGGGTTTCAATACTAAAATGGTCATCCATGACTTGGATGATTTTGGGTACCCCCATTTCAGGAACCCCTCCATATAGGCTCCTATAGGTAAATCATCAGACACCGCTAGCCTCCGGTGAACATGGTGTGCTGGAAAATCCAACAGCCACAGTTCGATGATTTTCCCAGCGAACTAAAGCTCCATGGCTTAGTTCGGGGATTTCCCATTGCCATGTTTGACATCGTTCGGTCACCAGAACTTATTTAAATGAGTAAATCATCTACGAATCTACAGGGTCATTGTCCATTTCTATCTTAGATTACTATGGAGGGTACGCGCGAGTAAACAGGACCACTTTTTATGGCTCCCATTGATGGAAAATGAAAATAATATCAGGCTGTACGATAAGATTTAGGTCCTACTAAGCTGTCTTATGGAATGGTTGAACTATATAGAATGATGACCCCCCCAATGGTAAAGCGTTTATCCGAAACCACAATACATGGAATATTTTGTCCACGTGGAGTGCGCTGTTTCTCAGAGGGTTTCATCCCAAATCTACCCAATCAGATCCGTGGTTTGTATCAGTGGCTTGGTCTTGTTTGAGAAACTCCACAAGAAAAAGCTGCGAATTTCACGTTTCCCACTTGATCAGCGAGCTTTCAGGAGCCTGTGACCAGAGATTGCACCATCCATCTGCACAAACATATGCAGAAGGCGATGGGGGCCATCGCGGGGCGATGGCCAAGCTGCGGTGCATCAGGGTTTCCTGCAGACTTCCCGGGAAAACAACCATAACCGACCCATATATGTATGTTTATGACTGTAATGCAATGTAATGTAATGCAATGTAATGTAGTGCAATGTAATGTAATGCAGTGCAATGTAATGCAATGTAATGTAATGTAATGCAATGTAATGTAATGCAATGTAATGTAATGTAATGCAATGTAATGCAATGTAATGTAATGTAATGCAATGTAATGCAATGTAATGCAATGTAATGCAATGCAATGCAATGTAATGCAATGTAATGTAATGCAATGTAATGTAATGCAATGTAATGCAATGTAATGTAATGTAGTGTAATGCAATGTAATGTAATGTAATGCAATGTAATGCAATGTTATGTAGAGCAAGTAATTGCCAAGGCTAATGTAATGTAATGCAATGTAATGCAATGTAATGTAATGTAATGCAATGTAATGCAATGTAATGCAATGTAATGCAATGCAATGCAATGTAATGCAATGTAATGTAATGCAATGTAATGTAATGCAATGTAATGCAATGTAATGTAATGTAGTGTAATGCAATGTAATGTAATGTAATGCAATGTAATGCAATGTTATGTACTTTAATGCAATGTAATGCAATGTAATGTAATGTAATGCAATGTAATGTAATGCAATGTAATGTAATGTAATGCAATGTAATGTAATGCAATGTAATGCAATGTTATGCAATGTAATGTAATGTAATGCAATGTAATGTAATGTAATGCAATGTAATGCAATGTAATGCAATGTAATGTAATGCAGAAGTCATTTAAGTGCAATAAGAAATGTAATGTAATGCAATGTAATGCAATGTAATGTAATGCAATGTAATGTAATGCAATGTAATGTAATGCAATGTAATGTAATGTAATGCAATGTAATGTAATGTAATGCAATGTAATGTAATGTAATGCAATGTAATGCAATGTAATGTAATGCAATGTAATGTAATGCAATGTAATTGCAATGTAATGTAATGTAATGTAATGCAATGTAATGCAATGTAATGTAATGTAATGCAATGTAATGCAATGTAATGTAATGCAATGTAATGTAATGCAATGTAATGCAATGTAATGTAATGTAGTGTAATGCAATGTAATGTAATGTAATGCAATGTAATGCAATGTTATGTACTTTAATGCAATGTAATGCAATGTAATGTAATGTAATGCAATGTAATGTAATGCAATGTAATGTAATGTAATGCAATGTAATGTAATGCAATGTAATGCCAATGTTAATGCATGTAAGGGAAATGTAAAGCAATGTAATGTCAATAGTAGAGTGGAATACCAATTAAGGCAATGTAAGGCATGTAACATGTACATGTTAATTGCAAATGTAATGGCAATGGTAAGGTGTAATGTAATGGCAATGTCATGCAGGTTGTAATGCAAGTTAATGGCAATGGTAAGGTATATAATGTAATGGTAAAGTGCAGAATGTGAATGTAATGTATGCAATGTAATGTAATGTAATGCAATGTAATGTAATGCTGTATGCAATGTAAATGCAATGTAATGTATGGCATGTAATTTAAATGCGAACATGTCAATGCAATGTAATGTAATGCAATGTAATGTAATGCAATGTAATGTAATGTAATGCAATGTAATGTAATGTAATGCAATGTAATGTAATGCAATGTAATGTAATGTAATGCAATGTAATGCAATGTAATGTAATGTAATGTAATGCAATGTAATGCAATGTAATGCAATGTAATGTAATGTAATGTAATGCAATGTAGTGGAGTGTAATGTAATGTAATGTCATGCAATGTAATGCAATGCAATGCAATGTAATGCAATGTAATGTAATGTAATGCAATGTAATGCAATGTAATGTAATGCAATGTAATGTAATGGAATGTATTGTAATGTAATGCAATGTAATGTAATGCAATGTAATGCAATGTAATGCAATGTAATGTTATGCAATGTAATGCAATGTAATGTAATGTAATGCAATGTAATGCAAAGTAATGTAATGTAATGCAATGTAATGCAATGTAATGTAATGCAATGTAATGCAATGCAATGTAATGTAATGCAATGTAATGTAATGTAATGCAATGTAATGCAATGTAATGTAATGCAATGTAATGTAATGCAATGTAATGCAATGTAATGTAATGTAATGCAATCTAATGCAATGTAATGTTATGCAATGTAATGCAATGTAATGTAATGTAATGCAATGTAATGCAAAGTAATGTAATGTAATGCAATGTAATGTAATGCAATGTAAAGCAATGCAATGTAATGTAATGCAATGTAATGTAATGTAATGCAATGTAATGCAATGTAATGTAATGCAATGTAATGTAATGTAATGCAGTTCAATGCAATGTAATGTAATGTAATGCAATGTAATGCAATGTAATGTAATGCAATGTAATGCAATGTAATGTAATGTAATGCAATGCAATGTAATGTAATGCAATGTAATGCAATGTAATGTAATGCAATGTAATGTAATGCAATGTAATGCAATGTAATGTAATATAATGCAATGTAATGTAATGTAATGCAATGTAATGTAATGTAATGTAAGGTAATGTAATGTAATGTATGTAATGTATGTAATGCAATGTAATGTAATGCAATGTAATGTAATGCAATGTAATGCAATGTAATGTAATGTAATGCAATGTAATGTAATATAATGTAATGCAATGTAATGTAATGCAATGTAATGTAATGCAATGTAATGTAATGTAATGCAATGTAATGCAATATAATGTAATGCAATGCAATGTAATGCAATGTAATGTAATGCAATGTAATGTAATGTAATGCAATGTAATGTAATGTAATGTAATGCAATGTAATGCAATGTAATGTAATGCAATGTAATGTATGTAATGTATGTAATGTATGTAATGCAATGTAATGTAATGCAATGTAATGTAATATAATGCAATGTAATGTAATGTAATGTAATGCAATGTATGTAATGTATGTAATGCAATGCAATGTAATGTAATGTAATGTACTGTACTGTAATGTAATGTATGTAATGTATGTAATGTATGTAATGTAATGTAATGTAACGCAATGCAATGCAATGCAATGTAATGTAATGTAGTGTATGGTATGTATGTAATGTATGTAATGTTTGTAATGTATGTAAATTATGGTATGTATGTAATATAATGTAACGTAACGCAACGTAACATAAGGTAACGTAACGTAAGGTAACGTAATGTAGTAATGTAACGTAATGTAATGTATGGTATGTATGTAATGTATGTAATGTATGTAATGTATGTAATGTATGTAATGTATGTATTGTATGTAACATTATATGTAATTTATGGTATGGTATGTACGTATGTATGTATGCAATGTAACGTAATGTAATGCAATGCTCTGCGCTGTACTGTACTGTAATGTATGTATATAATTACATATTTTAAATGTAATGTAATTTAATGTATGTAATGGAATTTAATGTAATGTAATTTAATGTAATGCAATAAATGTATGTAATGAATGTATGTAATTAATGTATGCAATTAATGCAATGCAAGCACAGTATGGGTTTAGGCCATCTAGAAGTACCTCACATGCACTGTTTTTGACTAGGCCTATGCAAGATATCGCAGAACAACAGGGTTCACATCTTATTATAACTTTTCTTGACTGGAAACAAGCTTTCGATAAGGTACAACACGACAAACTTTACAATGCGTCAAACAGGCTTGGATTTCACGACCATTTCATTCAAGGCATCAAAAACTGCTACCGTAACCCCTGTTTCTTCGTTGAAGACGAATTTGGTAAGTCGTTGCCCAAACGCCAACGGTCAGGTATACGTCAAGGATGTCCTCTATCGCCTTACTTATTTGTTTTGGTCATGAGCGTGATTGATAATGATGTTAATTACCACCTAGACAGACGCACTTTAGGAACCAGAAAGCCAGGTATCAGCTTCGATCGAATTTACTATGCCGATGATACTGTACTCCTGGCCACCAATACTTATTCTGCCAATAGAATTCTCTGGGCTGTTGAACGGGTTTCACTGCAGTTTGGCCTTGAATTGAGCAGAGGCAAGTGTTCCTATATCGCTATGAATGGGAACAATAATCTCAGATTCGCAGATGGGACCAAACTTTGTAGATGCACTGAAACAACATACTTAGAACTTAGGACATCATATTACACAAAGTATGAACATGAGACAGGAAATCGGATACAGAATGCAGCAGACTATGGCTGCATGGACCAAATTAAAGCCTTTTTGGAAAGCATCCAATTGCACTGTTGGTTGGAGACTACGCGTTTATCAGGCTGTCATTCAAAACAAACTGATTTATGGTCTTGAAACCGTGCACTTGACACAGGCAATGCTAAACAAGATTGTCGCGTTTCAACTTCGGGGGCTTAGATCTATATTAAATCTAGAGCCCACATTTGTTAACAGAAGAAACATCAACGAATTTGTACTTAGAGCAGTTTCCGAAAAAGCTGGGCACGAAGTGAAACATTTCTCCGAACTTCTTTTGGACAAACGAGTTAAACTATCTGGACACCTTTTGAGAGCAACAGACTCGGACCCAATGAGACAAGTAGTTTATTCTCCTCAATCAGCAAACGCATATCCGATTGGTAAAAGGAGGGTAGAAGCGCCTATGCAACAATGGCGCCACTTCACCCATTAACATATTTGGAACAAACTTACGAACGGACGGATGGACTATTTAAACACGGACGAGCAAAACAGGCGAATCCACCAAACGGCTCTCGCACGACAATTTTAAGCTGTCGCAGTGCCGGCCCACGGATGCTTTAGCGACCATGGCTGGGAGAAAAATAATGTAATGTAATGTATGTAATGTGATGTAGTGTCATGTGATGTAATGTAATGTATGGTTTGTATGGCATTTATGTAGTGTATGTACTATATGTAATGTATGATATGATATGGTATGGTATGCATGTATGTATGTAAGCAATGCAATGTAATGCAATGCAATGCAGTGCACAGTACTGTAATGTAATGTATGTATATAATTACATATTTTAAATGTAATGTAAGTTAATGTATGTAATGGAATTTAATGTAATGTAATTTAATGTAATGCAATAAATGTATGTAATGAATGCATGTAATTACTGTATGCAATCAATGTAATGTAATGTATGTAATGTGCTGTAATGTGATGTACTGCGATGTAATGCAATGTAATGGTATGGTATGGTGTGGTATGTATGGTATGTCTGTGTATATATATATATAGAAATCGTGATTGATTGAACCCACCTTTTTAAGCGTTTGGAATCTCCCAGGCATCGGATGGTCAGTGAAGTGAAGAATGCAGGGCCTATTTTTTCATATCAAGATGTGCAGTGACTTATGGTGAGACTTCGTGAACAAGGCTTGTAGAACTGCACGACTGACATAAACCTTTCTCATAGAAGTGGGAAAGCAATGCTTTGCATCGGAAATCCGTATGGCGTTGAACTCAGGTACAAATTAAACTTGATCAAACAATTGGATTTGCAGCATTTGGATGTGCCAAGAAACAAGATATCATATTGTTTACGGGCATTTTGGAGTCACCGCCTGTCAGTTGTGGCAACTCACTTGGATGGTAGCTGGAAGACTCCACCTCAGCGGGATCTTCTTCACATATCAGCAAACATATATCCATTATTTACATTATTCCAGCGGACTATTGCATCGGACTATTCCATCGGACTATTGCATATGATATAGATGTCCACATATACAGATATTATATGATTCATTCCAATGTACGTAAGAACTATAAACATATGGACATAATGTCTCCGTTTCTGTGGTAAAGCCAATCCCCAATAGAGGTTTATGGACTCGGGTTTACCATATCATTCCCTGTTACCCTCCAGAAAATTAGCATAGCTATGGAAAATAGCTCATGTTTGGATGATCTACCTATCAAAACGGTAATTGTCCACGTCGTATGTCAGTTTACCAAAGGGTATATCCCATTATTTTCCATGATATCAATACATGTATTCACATATGCAACATATGTACATATTATACAGTATCCCTATGATTCCCCAGTATATCCTATGATGCTTGGTGATCCTTCTACTACTCTCCTGGCAGAT
Source organism: Cladocopium goreaui (assembly GCA_947184155.2). Lineage (NCBI taxonomy): Eukaryota > Dinophyceae > Suessiales > Symbiodiniaceae > Cladocopium > Cladocopium goreaui. The sequence continues at coordinate 183,706 of CAMXCT020002224.1, read as the reverse complement.
CTCCTTCAAGAAGCGCGCGCCGCGAGCCGTGCGCGTGGTGAGGCAATTTGCCTCCAAGGTGATGCTGACGCAGGCGGCAGTGGGATCTCATCGCGGATTTTTCTGAGAGAAATGGAATAGTGTTGGATAATAGTTAAGATATAGTCTATCCAGTGGTTAGGAGGGAGCTAAGGAGCTAGGGGTATTCATATTTCCTATTAAATGGGGAGCCAAGGAGCTACTTAGAGTTTCCCAATCATCTAGTAGTAGTGGAACATGGAATATCTGCTGGAATCATAGTTGTTTTTTTCCCATGTGCCAGTAGAAGATGGGTAAATTCTAGCGACCCAGCCATGACCTCAGCATAGATGGGAATTGGCTTAATGAATTGGATGGGGGAAATCATCCCCAAATGGCACGACTACTCTGGTTTAGTTTTTTTTCCAGATATCTTGGGATATCAACCATGTTATGGAGATTTTTGATGAGATATGTATATAGATCAATGGCATATTCATGGGATATATCATCAATAGATCAATAGTGTGGACACGTCCTGAAAAACATGGGATATGTTCTCATAAAAGGAGACTGCCGTCTTCCTGCAATCGGAATCCCATTCCTGATGATGGGATAACCACAGCCCATGTACCATCTTTTGACCAGGGCACATATGGGTTTAGTGGGGTTTGTCACAATTTATGGCCATTCAATGGGAAAATGATGAACCCAGTGGATTTAAGGGGTAGCTGAAAAGATCTTGAACGTGACTTCTCTGTTGCATCAATTTTTGACGAAGAATTTACCTGCAGATAGGTGGAACCCGGGGGGCAATCCTTCATTTGCGTCGGCCAAATCACATTTTTCAGGCAAAAGTATCGCCAAATTTGTGGGTGAAAAATGGTGAAAATCCAAGCAGAGTCCCTACCACGCCCCCACCATGAGGACGTGCGCATCGATACCAAATTGAACAAGTTCCTCTGGAGCAACGGAGTCCGCAACGCCCGGAAGTCTCAGTGCAGTGATATTTGTGGGTCTGGATACCTGAAAATTGAAGGCAGTGGAGAGTCCTGTTTGGAACAGCATCGAGATGAATAGGGGTATTTATAATTATACAAATTGGATTCCTGACTGCATGTTTAGGTTGATGTGTCCGTTTGTATACTTGTGCTGTTTGATGAGTTGAAACAGCCAACCAGCAGCGTTTGATTTTGAAGACAGTGATTTTGTCGGTCAAGTTCATTCCTATTGGTTCAGAAATGCAATTATTTCCTATCACTATCTATCTGCATGGCCAAGCACATGAAGTGTTGGTTAACATCCCCATTTTCATCCCTCTCGTACCACCATTTTAATGGGTTGGAACCAAGAACCTATCATCAGGGATCATAACGCATCATGAAGCAATTAGACGTGTTGGTTGATTTAGTCGTTGATTCGACATCCCCGTTCAGGCTTGTTGTTTTTGTCGGTGAACTTTCAAACCAATAGCCTATACAGTGTACAGATAATTTGTTCATATCCCCCTTCATATCCATGTTCGACCCCGAGTTCAGTCCTAGAACTGGTTTAATTGTGGGAAGAATCAGGAACCCCTTATAATGATGGGGATAAAGACCACGGCTTGAGAAACTTCGCACAACAACTGGAGTTTGATATCCCTTGATGTTGCGGGTTTAAGCAGACAATTCGGAAGCCCCTGCTGGTATCAATATGTATCAATCCCCTCTTAGACTTTTGTGAGTTCCATGACAAATCTTCTTGGATCATACTGTGATTCCTGGTTGTTTATGTTGCTGGTATATATATACATATATATCGTATATATATGTATATATATATGTATATATATATATACGCACACATAACGACAGTAGATGATAATACTTGCAACAACCATACTAAACTCTCTACTGCGAGTACTACCACTACCGGCTCTCAAGGTGCCCCGGCGAGTGCGCGTGCGCCTGTCACGGAAGCGGAATGAGGCGATGTCATGTGAAACGTTGCGGGAGAAATCGGAAAGCTTGACAAATGAGGAAGTCAACGACAAATTAGAGGGATTCTCACCGCCCCGCAATATTCTAATTCTAAGCAAGAATACTGGTGGAATTCCGTAGTTTTGGGGCCTTTGGGGTATGAATCCTGACCACAATGAGCCCCCAAATCACAAGTTACAGCAATGGCTTTGCCGGGGTTGCGGACCAATTTCTGGGTGAATTTCATGGTAAACCTAGTGAACCTTGCATAATAAACAGGCTTTGGAATGAAAACAACACGCCAGAAACGGAGAGTGAACCAACAATGATATCGATATGAGGGGCACAACATGGACACACGATCTCTCAGTAGAAGATCATCATGCGAGCAGTGACGATTGGTGAGAAACTGGCATAGCAGTAGGTGGTTGGCAAGTCGAGTATAAGCGCAAATGAAATGGCTTTGAACAGGTTTAAGTTTACACACATTTATGTTGTCTCTTAAGCCGTATCACTAGCACTTCTTATCCTGAACCGAGAAGCACATTGGAATCCCTGCCACGTCCGAATGAGTGCTCTTCATTTTCCAAGTCGTTTCAGCGTAACGTCCGGCTAGGACGAGGATGCCAAAGAGAAACTCTTCACATTGGTGCAGCATGTGCGATGGCCGAGGGTGCGGTGATCGCCGAAGCCAACACATCGGATTGGGGAAAAACATGGAGGAAAGCCGTAGGATTGGAAGCAACGAAACATTGGGACGTCCTGCAATTGCTTTCCTGAGATCAGTATTTGTTGCAACGAAACGTTACAATAGCGGAAGTGGTTTCAACGAAACATTCTGCCCCCCTGGGCACATGGTGCCCCGCAGCGGCAAGTTTAAGAGAATCTTCCCCATTCCTGGGCATATGCGAATGGGTCACAAACTATGACGCCATATTTGGAGGGAATACACATCATTTATCTGCAAGCTAATCTGATGTGAAAGCCAGGGTAGAAGGGTTTTGATCCATAGCTATGAAACATGTACAGAATTACACACATTAAACATATTATGCGTATATACATATACACATACATATACATAGACATAGACACAGACAAAGACATAAGTGCAGGGAAACTAAAACAAACATAGACCTAGACGTAGACATAGACATAGACATAGACGTAGACGTAGATATAGACATAGACATAGACATGGACATAGACATACAGACAGACAGGCAGGCAGACAGACAGACATACAGACAGACATACCGACATACAGACAGACAGACAGACAGACAGACAGACATACATCCATGCATACATACATACATACATACATACATACAGACAGACAGACAGACAGACAGACAGACAGACAGACAGACACACACACAGACATACATACATACATACAGACACATCCATCCATCCATCCATCCATCCATCCATCCATCCATCCATCCATCCATCCATACATACATACATACATACACACAGACACACACACACAGACACACACACACATACACATACACATACATATACATATACACATATATATATATGTAGACATATATACATACATGAGTTACGGTCGAAATGGTTGAAGACCACTGTAGCATTGCAGAAGCACTTTTGTCAGAGATGTGCACAAAACATCACAAAACACTGTAAAATCTGCAAAGCAATAGAGCCCCCCAAAAGCGATACTGGCACAAAATACTGGAAAGCGATACGCAATGCCCCCCAAAAAACAATATCAGATAATAGTAACTAGGTCCACGGCTCACAGGCGGCCGTGAGGAATTCAGCACACCAGCAATGCGGAGCATTTGTTTTTCTGCTGATTTACAGTGGTCAGAGCATTCCATTCCATTTTGGATCTTTCACGCAGCCGTGCCATTGGTTAAAGCGGCTTCATCTCGTAATTAGATGGGGAAAAATATGTTTTTTAGTCATTTTGCAATGCAGTCAAACTATTTGTTTCAGTGGATGAAGCCGTCATTGAAAGTCATGATATTTCTTCAGCAGATCGACAAGGCATGACATCAATTCTTTGGGAGAACACGGCAAAATTGTTTGATGCCACATCCATTGCTGGATCATTGAAACTTGTAAGGCGGGCAGCCAAGAACGTTATCAGCCCCCCCAAAACGCCCCAAACCCCACCCCAAAGAAACAAGAATGCAAAATCAAGAGTGTCTTGCAAGTTACAAGAAGAAGTTGATAGCGTGTGGCAGGGTACGGTGCAAGAGAAGAGTGCATAGCGTAGCAGCAAGTCCAAGAGAAGATCTTGAAAGGCGGGCAGCCAAGAACGTTATCAGCCCCCCCCCAAAACCCCCCAAAACCCCCCCCCAAGAAACAAGAATGCAAAATCAAGAGTGTCTTGCAAGTTACAAGAAGAAGTTGATGACGTGTGGCAGGGTACGGTGCAAGAGAAGAGTTGCTAGCGTAGCAGCAAGTCCAAGAGAAGATCTTGAAAGGCGGGCAGCCAAGAACGTTATCAGCCCCCCCAAAACGCCCCAAACCCCACCCCAAAGAAACAAGAATGCAAACATCAAGAGTGTCTTGCAAGTTACAAGAAGAAGTTGATAGCGTGTGGCAGGGCACGGTGCAAGAGAAGAGTGCATAGCGTAGCAGCAAGTCCAAGAGAAGATCTTGAAAGGCGGGCAGCCAAGAACGTTATCAGCCCCCCCCCAAAACCCCCCAAAACCCCCCCCCAAGAAACAAGAATGCAAAATCAAGAGTGTCTTGCAAGTTACAAGAAGAAGTTGATGACGTGTGGCAGGGTACGGTGCAAGAGAAGAGTTGCTAGCGTAGCAGCAAGTCCAAGAGAAGATCTTGAAAGGCGGGCAGCCAAGAACGTTATCAGCCCCCCCCAAAACCCCCCCAAGAAACAACAATGCAAAATCAAGAGTGTCTTGCAAGTTACAAGAAGAAGCTGATAGCGTGTGGCAGGGTACGGTGCAAGAGAAGAGTGCATAGCGTAGCAGCAAGTCCAAGAGAAGATCTTGAAAGGCGGGCAGCCAAGAACGTTATCAGCCCCCCCCAAAACCCCCCAAAACCCCCCAAAACCCCACGGCCGTCTATAAGCCGTGGTCCAACTACTGAGATGTAAAGGATTTTGCCGAGCTCACACACACACACATTATATATATATACACACACACACCTAATTATGTTAAATATATATATATATATGATTAGATTAGATAGATTAAAACAAATAGATTGGATAGATAGGATAGATAGGATAGAAAGGATAGGTAGGATAGGTAGGATAGGTAGGATAGACCAGATAGATTAGATTAGATTAGATTAGATCAGATTAGATGAGACTAGATTAGAAAGATTAGATCGGATTAGATTAGATCAGATTAGACTAGATCAGATTAGATCAGATTGGGGTCGATTGGTTTCGAATCGATTCGATTCGATTCGATTCGATTAGATAGATAGATAGATTAGATAGATAGATAGATAGATAGATAGATAGATAGATAATTAGATGGACAGATAGATAGATAGATAGATAGAAAGAAAGAAAGAAAGAAAGAAAGAAAGAAAGAAAGATAAGGTAGATATATAGATGGATTGACAGTTAGATAGTTAGACAGACAGATAGGCAGAAAGATAGATAGAAGGATAGCAAGGTAACATGGGATGGACAGGCAGACAGGCAGTCAGATAAACGAATAGATAGACAAAAAGAAAGATGGATGAGTATGTGAAGTCATCAAAACGTGGCAGTCAAACATCGACGCTGCAACCACGTGTCACTCCGTCATCGACACTCCAGCCAGCAACTCAACCTTTCCCATAGTGCTCCTATCTTTGAAACTTCCGTCACCGCCTTGTGCGGTACTACTGGTATAATTCAGATACAAAGACACATCAACACATACACACACACACACGTAGACAATGCAGATAGAATTCACCGAGGATTGCCAAACAAGGGTAACATCCCTACATCCCAGGTACCTGTTGAGAGCTTCAAAGGTCTTCAAACAGTCTGGCGTCCCCAGGGGAATGGCTGCAGCCAGGTTGGTGCCACGTTGCATTGTGTAGGGCCAGGAAGTGCAATTCACCAGAGGAAAAATAATGACGACACCGTCCGCTAGTGATATTTGAATCACATCCTAGCAGAAAATGAATGGAATATCTGATCTACTATGACTTGGGACATGATATCTTTGAAGTTGCGCGCCTCCAACCGATTTTACTGCGCTTGGCTTTATGGTATGTGGTCCCTCTGCCACTTAGCCATCTAAAAATCGTTGCATGATCCATCCCTAGGAGACCGTGAAGGATGAATGAAGGCGGAGTGGCATGGCAGCCATGGGGAAGGTGGGGACACTAATTATGAACCTATCCATTACCGATGGCAATAACATGCAACAACTATGAATCATGCCCTATCATGGGTAATAATGTCCCATGGTTATGGGATTCTCAATGGGTTTCAATGTGTAGTTAGCCTATCCATCATGGGATTATTGGATGAACATGTCATCAAACAAACATTATCCGGCGGGCTGCTGGAAAATCCTCGAACCAGCCATGGAGTTTTTTAGATTCTGGGAAAATCATGCTTCGAAATGGTGGATTTTTCACCATGCCAGATCTGAATAGCAGAGGGTATAGCTCAACACTACCCGCAATTTACAGTATTGGATGGTTGATATTAAGAACGACCAAAATTTATTGGGTCATTTTTGTTGTGGGCAGGCATTTCAGACCGAATGGATGACAACAGTTGGTAGATTTGTTCAGAAACAGTTATTCTTGGGCTTGGGGTTATATAAGGTGCCCTCTGGTAATAGCCAACAATTTGCTATACCAGGTAGTGCCCGGCACGCGCCAGGTTGCTTATAGGAATTGTTGGTGAGTTTGCGCGACCGTTGCGGACCCCCTGGCTTTGCCGTCCTTTGTGCGTTGGAAATGTTGCATCAAGGCGACTTGTTTCCAGTGTGTTGTGATGCTATGGTGCTGAGGCAACTGTTGCTAGATCGCATCGGAACTACATCAAAGATGAGATTTGAATGTTTAAGGATTTGCACGAAACAGGCTGTCTTTTCGGGTACGCGGACGTTCCGCTGCTTAGAGGCGCTATGGGTGCGGGCATCGCCGTTTCAGCACGGATTCCTGCTCGAACTGCGCGCGTGTTGGAACTGAGGCTTCCAGGTGACTTTTTCTCTGTTGTTGCTGACGCTGTGCTATGCTAGTTTGCAGCTGTTGAGGTACTTTAAAAGCTTCTCTGTGAAAAGAGGTGGGAAGCGGAAGAGGTGAGAAAAGTTGGGATTGGTTGAGAAGAGGCGAGATGAGTTGAGCAGAGGTGAGAAGAGCTGGAAAAAATGGCAAGAGGTGAGAAGAGCTGAGACGAGTTGAGAAGAGTTAAGAAGGTGGGCAGAGGTGAGAGTCGTTGAGAAGAGTTGAGAAGAGGTGGGAAGAGGCGAGGAGAGTTGAGAAGAGGTGAAACGAGTTTAGCTGAGGTGGGAAGAGATGAAACAGCTTGTGAACAGTTGCCAAGAGTTGTGAGAAGAATTTAGAACAGCTGAGATGGTCTGAGAAGAGCCCCGAAGAGCTCAGAATTGGTGGCCACAGTTGAAAGTGGTGAGGCAAGGCAAGATGAGGAGGAATTCACAGAACAGAGTTTTCGAAGATGTGAGGATTCACTCCAGTTCCTATAGGCAAAACTTGTCTTGCAATCCTATAGTGCAACATTCCTTGCTCTTGGAAACTTCCGCCACCCGCCCCGTGCGGGTTTTACTTGTATCCATAATATCCTCTATCATTCTTCTTCTTCTTCTTCTTTTTCTCTTCCCGTTAACATCATCTTCGTGTTTATTCTTGTTATACCTACATTGGATGGATATTCTCCCACGTTCTGGTTATGATTGAACATTTTATTGGCGCTTCATCCAGGCAGTGGCAAGAGCGGAAATGGCACGGTCAGAGCAAGCGGAAAAAAGGTACCTTTGATCCTACAGGAACCCCCACAAAGATGCCGAAAGTACCTTGGAAACCCGGAAAGTATTAGAGGACACAGGACACATCATCGAAGGACCATCTTGGAAACACAGTTCGGCATCTTTTCGGGGATTACGAAAATCAGTGATTGGATGTCGGTTGATTCATGTGAGTTTATCCTAACGTGTAACCCCCCAACCATTGCAATGTTCATGAACACATTATGATAAACCGTTGGGGTTTGGGTGACCCTATCTTCAGACAGACCCACACAGATATGTACGATGAAATTGCAGGTACGAGGATATGTATTGGTGCATAAGGATATGCCAGTGCGTATATATATATATACATACATACATACATACATATATGTACATAATACCCAAATGTAACCATACGTGTACGTGGATTGATATACGGTACGTATATGTATATTCATGTCAACATATCGATCTTTTTATCTATCTCTTTCTATCTCTATCTATGTATCTATCCATTGACCTATCTAGATAACGATCATAGAGGTGTAGGTATGTATGCATATGTGTGTTTTATGTAGATTTACATATGAATATAGACAATTCAGACAAACATTGACTGTAGCTGAGTGAAGGTTTGCCTTGGACATCTGATAATACGGTGATAGTCGCTACCCTCTGACAGTTTGCTATAGAAAATGGCCATGGCATGGAAACAGTTCATAGGTAAATCATCTACCTTCACGGGTAATTTTCCAGGGTCAGGGTCTATGTTAAATTACCATAGGGTATTACAACGGATTTTAGCAGGGGGGCCATGGTGATCCACTAGACATCGCAGCTATTGTAACAGCTGGTATTGCTGACTAATCATTCTGCAAAATCCGTTCATTTAGTTCGATGATTGTCCCATTCAAACCTCTACAAACAAAAACATTGCCAGTGTATCAACTATCAACTTTATATATAGATGGCCCAAGACATGATCGTGTTCATTTGTTTTTTCCCCTTTTTTCCCGTTGCCAAACCGATTTGCTGTCGATTCCCAAAGTATATCACTGAAGTATGGACAACTGGTAATGTCTACCACCAATAGTTTTTGAGTCCGCATCTCCATCCCTCACTGGTTTGATTCCGCAACGGCGGCTCAACCAGCCGGAGAAAACTTGGGCTGCTGCGGAGAGCCTCTCAGGTTGGAGTTGGAGATGGGACTGAATCATTTGGTTTATAATTTTACAGATGGGTATGGCCTTCTGGCCTATGGATGCCTATGGCTAAAAATTATTGACCTCCATTTGGCAGGGTTGCTCCAATCTGTTGTAGGTGAATCGTAGCCAGAAGAGGTAATTGAACCTCTTTATCGCCCATTTTTCCTATCTGAGGTATTGGGAGCAACGTTGGGGATGGTCAAATACACAAAAAACAAATTGCAGGTCCAGTTGACATCAAATTTAGACCCATATCCATATGGTTTTGTCCAAATCAGATTCGATCCATAGGGGTCGATGAAAATGCTGAGCCAGCAGAAACGGGGGTAGTTTGAATCAGCCACATACCCTGGCTCTGTCTAAGTAACGGCCTCTTTCACTCATCGGGTCTGACCAACCGTTAGGGGTCATTTTAACTGACCTGTCGCTTTTCGGAATGAAACCACAACCCCTTGGTGGGAAATTCTCGATGTTTAATCAACATTTGGGTGTGTCTGAAAATGGGGAAAAAACTACCCAAATGGATCCAAATGGCCCATGGCCAGAGGAACAATGATGATAATTCATGGGGTACCTTATTTCCAGACAAACCCATTTGAATGGTAAAATCATAAAGAATCGGGTGCTTTTTACCATTGGTAGTCAGACTACCAGAAGATTTCTGTTCGCCGATGGCAATCATTTTCTCACATGATGGCGATGAGATTTTCCATGTCAGACGATCACAACTTGGATTCTTGGGATGTTCCCAGCACCTGATCTTCACCGAATGCCGAATGCCAGGCGAGAAAGCAACATGGGGAAGTCGGTCAAGAAGACGGACAAAAAAACCAAGGTCCTTGGGGACGGATTGCTGCCATGGAATGGTTGTGATAGATGAAAAACCTTACAGCTGGGCAAACTTACTACACATTTCTGAGTTGGTGCTTTCATGTAGAACTCGATTTGGGATGGGTCGGAACCACCTGGTTTGGAAGACCACTCTTGAGTGACTACTCGCATTTGATTCCTAGGTTGTAAGCTCCATGAATATCCCATCTATATCCGTATACGCGGATTTCTGAAATTATATATTATATCTTAGGACTCTCCTTGTCCTCTTTGTTTAAGGCTATGGTCAGGAGGGGCACCCCCAGCTGGAACTATTTCTTGGGTGACTGGAACTATTAAAAATATGACTAGAACTATTTGGAAATGTTAAACAGATTCAGAAAAAATGCAGAACTACATTGCTGTTGGCTAACAAATGTCAAGAACTATGTACACTTTTGCCAAAACATGGCAAGAACTATATCAACTTTCGGCCAAAATCTTGTCACAATCATACTAGCTTTAGCAAACAAAAATAGTGAAACTTAAATCACCGCAGTGCTTAGCAATGCTGTGAGCTAAATGGTGAAGCATGAAGACAACCCAAAACATGTTTTGTTCAACACAACCTGTAATAGTTTGTTCTTGACATCATGCCAACAATAAAAAGTTGATTGTTGAAATTAGATGGTATGAAGTGTGACGGTACTATGCTTTGATATCCGCATCATGCCAACGGGAAGGTATTTTTGCTGATACTTAGACTAGATTCTCCCTTGGTATTCACATGATGTCAACAATAAAACAACTTGTTGCCGAAAGTGAAAAGGTGACCATATAACAAAACAATACGTTTCCTTTTCCAGCCATTGGTGAGCTGTTGATTGCTAAATCGCAACAGTACTTCATGTTGGTTATTAATTATTGTTTTTTATTTTTGACCTTGAATTATTCGCAGAGCAATGTACGATTTGAAAGCGACTTTCCGAATAGGTTCGAATGATGATGCTGATGATGGTTGGCTGGTTTCATATTTAGTTTGCATTTTCGCCTGAATAAGACACAATAATTTTCGCATCATGAAAAGAAATTGAGCACTGTTCCTTCCACTCTTTCAAGGATTTTCAACCTTAACCCATAATCCCCATGGATTCTTTGTGTGATTTCATATAGTTCCTAGGATTTTGTTTGATTTTGCAAATAGTTCCACTGTTTTTTGGTTTGTTTTGCAAAATTTTCAGGGTTTTTATCAAATTCTGATGTAGTTCCTCAGGTATTTTGTAGAGAGTCCATATATATATATATATAGATAGATATAGATAGATAGATAGATAGATAGATAGATGGATGGATGGATAGATAGATAAGATAAGATAGGATAAAATAAGATTAGATAAGACAAGATAGATAGATAAATAGATAGATAGATAGATCGATAGATAGATAGATAGTGCTACACACCCCTCAGCTGCTCACCATGAAAGAGGCCAAGAAAGGTCTCACCAGAGGCATTGCACAGCCAGCTTGCAGGAGCCCACCACACGTGACTGCACCATCCACCTGCACAAGCACATGCAGAAGGTGGCCGGGCCGGGTTCTTGACACCGAAATCAGAAACGACGCGGGAAATAAGCATCATACATTTCACACATTTCATACATTTCATACATTTCATACATTTCACACATTTCATACATTTCATACATTTCACACATTTCATACATTTCATACATTCACAATATTTCACAATATATTAATGTACAGAATTGATTATCTGTGAATCTATGAATAGCCTACTATAATTGTGATGATTTGTGACAATTTGTAATGTCTTATGGTCATTTATAACTATAACCATCTATGACGAGTTTTCACCATTTACCAGCATGTGTAATCATTTGCAATCTATTGTGCTCATTTATGATCATTTCTCATCCTTTATGCCCACTTGTCATCATTTAGATTCATTTATAATTATCTATGACCACTTGTAATCATCCATTGAGGTTATACATGAGAACAACGCAATTAAGGACAAAAACACCATCTAAAGACGACATTTTGATCATCCAATCATACTTATCATATTTAGCATCATCCATTTATCATCCTCTATGGTCAGCTACTGTTCGATATTTTTGGCAATACTTTCTGAGGATATTCCCTGAAATTTCACCTTTAGAAATAGGCATCCTCTATTTTCGGACCAACCCAAAATTCATATTTTTGGTTATGCATCCCCGTATCCCATGACGTCCCATGAACATGTGTATATATATATACATATATATATCTTTATAGATGTTTGTAGATGTAGAAACATATGTCCATGATATCCCCTTGATTCCCCATGATATCCCATGACACCAAGATCTCCTATCCTTCGGCAGATCTCCTTCAAGAAGCGCGCGCCGCGAGCAGTGCGAGTGGTGAGGCAATTCGCCGCCAAGGTGATGTTGACCAGCGACGCCCTTCGGTGGGAAAGGATGGGAAAGTGGTGCCCAGTTGGGATTACCCTCTGGTAATGACTAACATAGCTATTGAAAATGGTGATTTATAGTGGATTTTCCCATGAAAAATGGTGATTTTCCAGTTCGCTATGTTAAATTACCAGAGGGTAGTTATGCTATAGCAACCCCCAAGAAAAATTCTGAACATACCCTTGGAAACCCTGACAATATTAGTTTCCTCTGTGGGAAACATCATCGAAGTACCATCCTGGAAGCACTTTTCGGCATTTTTTTTGAGGGTTACTGTCTGTAAACATCAATCACATTTCATTTCGGAATGACGGTAGATATATCGAATTGGTGGGGTTTGCAACCCAAAACGAACTGTGGGACACCATGAATTGTATGGACGAAGGACAACAAAAAAATGGGAATCCGTGCCAAAACACAAAACTTTCGACCATGGCACGCGAACAAAAAATGTGGACTACAATATAAACCTAGCATTTGGGATGAATTCTGCTATTTATGGTAATATGAGTTGGTCCAAAACAAGAAACTGATGCTCAAAGGACCTGGGGAACTGATTGGTTTAAGCAGAAACGGGGAGGATGCAACAACCGGTCCATTGGGTGAAGCGACTGGTGAAAGGTAGATCATTGCCGTCATAACCAATCTGATTTGGGGATGGTTTATATATAGATATATGTATATATAGAGATATCCATTTATGATGATTTTGGGGAACCGTTTCTTCTTGGGTTTACCACATTCCATGGGGATAATACATATATATATATATGTATATATCTATAGGCTATATCTATATACGCACTGACCAGCTGCCATTTTTTATTTGCAAGGTACTGTATCTGAGGTTGGCCACAATACCGATGGGTTGGGTTGGACTACACTTCGTTGTTTTTGGGCCAACAGATAGGTGACCTTCATATGTCCCACTGGCGTCGGCTGTAAAACGCCAACAAAAAGGTTAAGTGAACAACCCCGAGATCAGCGCTGCCGTTCATCTTTCTAAAGAAAACGTACAAAGAATGGAAACAGCATTGCGGAAAAGGATCAGGAAGGAGAAAATGTCTAGCAACCCTTCATGCCGAGCGACTGTAAAACACCGGATCGCGTGTCCCACACATATTTCGTTCGTAATCTTATGCTGCATTGTAGATACACCCGTTGACACAAATTTGACACACATACATATCACACATGTAGATAATTGTATCTACACATCACACACACATGCTCAGAACAGCTTATCGAATTGTGAAGTTGGAATGCTTCGAACGTGAAAAAAACACCAATAAACAATATGACACGATGAACACATATACACAAACAAATAAATAAATACATAAATCAATCAATACATAAAGATAAAAAATAGATAAATAAATAAATAAATACATAAATAAATAAATAAATAAATAAATAACATATATATATATATGTATGTACGTACGTACGTATGTATGTATACTGTAATCACAGGAGACATTGACGATATAAACCAACAGCGATAAAGTATGTGCCCCCCAACTGCGTCTTATCCACGGGGCGGGACTATATATAAAAAATACAGCAGGTATACTACTACACGGGTACCCAGGGAGTGTCGTCATTGGCCATCGACCTACGTACCTACGTACATACGTACATACTGTACTTACGTACTTACGTACTTACGTACATACATAATCATACATACACAATATAGATAATTGTATATGCATCTGTATGTGCGCACAACATATCAACACCTCCCGCTGCGCCGAGGTCCGCATCGACACGAAGCTGAACAAATTCCTCTGGAGCAACGGTGTGCGCAATGTGCCGCGCCGTATGCGCGTGCGCCTCTCCCGGAAGCGCAACGAGGCGTGCACAGCAGTGGGGAATTTTCTTCGAGACAACCACCGTGGTCTACATCTCTGTCTCTCTCTCTCTCTCTCTACATATGCACTTATATATATATTTATTGTATATATATATATAGACATGATTATATATGTACAAATATAATAGACAATGTGTGAGACTCTCCCATTTTATTTGGAGATTCACCCCCTTTACCCATCGCAATTTTCATAGGGAATCTGATGATTAACCATGGAACTTGTCCCAGTCAGGTACAGTACTGAAGCGTCTCAAATCAGGACCCTACCGCCACAGTGACACTAGAATAACGTCTAATATGGGTATGGGTCAATACCTATAGATACATTTTTAGTGGGATGAACATCCATTTACCAGCTATTTTGGGGTTCACGGCACGGTACCAGGGTTTATCTCCCCATCCCCATATAGTCTGAGGTATGACCCGTTCCCAATTCCATGGATACTAACCCAGCCAGTGATTCCTGCTCTGGGGGCCGCCACCAAACCCAGGATGAAGATGCCAAAGAGAAGAAACTTGGCAGCTGGGGATGGTGTCCCAGTGTCCCAACGAGTCCCGAGTCGCGAACAGGGACGGTTTCTGAAGGATTTTGGTCCAATTTCAACACCCAGTTGATCCAGTTGTTTGATGTTGCAACAGCATTGGTCTACTCATAGTCATGCTCTTGTAGGCTCTTCTTCAATGAACAGACCCGTATTGGTCTTGTTTTGGGGCAGCCTCTAGCTTTGAAAGCAGCTGTAAGCCTCATACCGAAAAAAATGTATAGAAGTGATCACTTTCTTTTTGGGACCCGCTACTGGCTATCTATGGTTGTTTTTTTCAAGTCACTGGTCAGGTTGACAATTGCAGTGGCTCAATTCCTCAGTATCTGATTGTTTTAGGACTCAGTGAACTAAGGGACTCAGGGGGATAATTCCAACCCGAAATAGCACGCTTCTTGCCTTGGATAATGTGTGCCGAATTAACGGAAACATTCTAGAAGCCATGATCTCTACATATCCTGTTACCTATATTTATATACATATATTTACTATAAAACCACAAGTTCTCAACTGATTTCCCCATTATATACTTACCTTCGAAGCCATGGTGCTGCCAGTTGGCAACGGAGCACCGACCAGGATGTTCACTTTGGTGCAACACGTGCCGGTCGAGAGCTTCAAGGGTTTGCAGACCGAGAACGTGAGGCGATCTGATCGTTAGGGTGAAATTGTCACAGGTTCCGAAACCCTGGTTGCTTGATGATAGGAAGTTCTCCCACAATTTACTTGAGGATAATCATGATCCATGCTGCGAATCCATATAAAAACCACTAAAACTGAACAGAACGCCGGAGGATTTGATCACTGCTCAGATGTTTTACCGCGAGGTCTTGGCTAATTTGGTAAGCCCAATGCCATAAACCAATCCATAAACCATTCCCAACATCCTATATTTGAGGATCCTTTTATGGATCCTTTTATGGTAGGTTTATTGGATACGCCACATGAAAAAAATCATCTGTGCCATGGTCAAAAGTTGGATTTTTATCGCTACCATCCTGGAGTAATCCAGGATTCTCATCGGTGACCAACCAGTCCTTCCATGTTCTGTTTATTTGTTTACCCTCTGGTGAACTAACATAGCCATGGACAATCACCATTTTTAATGGGAAAATCCACTATTTCTGGCCATTTTCAATTGCTATGTTAGTTCACCAGAGGGTACTTCCAATACCTCTTAGTTGTTGCAAAGTTGTACACCCAAGAGTTTGCGTTGAAATATCAGGAAACCGGATAACCAGGCAGGGGGACGTATATCAATCTATTGTATATCATGCTATTCCAGCATTGACGTCCACGTAACAACCAGCATAGCACCCAAACCCAACCCTCAGCTAGTCTATGACAGCACAAACATGTACAGTCTACACCCTTTTTCCAAGATGCTTGCAGAAATGCGGTAGTTTAAACACTGTATAGACTTTAGCGACAAGTTGTGTTCATATACGCATTCTACATGGATATGTGGACGCCATGGAAAATCCACTGAGAGACAGTCGGTCGCAGGGGTACCTCCGGTGTCTTCACGCACGTGCTGGAAGATCCACCAATAAAAATAGATGTTTTTCCCAGCAGAGCCATTTAGTTCGGGGATTTCCCAGCTAGCCACGATTGATTGTGCTGGGATATATTTGTAATTGGGATTTTGGGGTACCCGACTTTTGGACATGCCCAACAGGCTAGCAACATCCTCGCATCTGGGGTTGGAAAAAACTTCAACGACTGATTCTTTTTTTCTTGCAAGAAAGTCACTCTGTGGAACGATGTACCCTCTGGTAATTTAAGATAGCTCTGGAAAGTGGCCTATTGTTTGATGATCTACCACGATCTACCTACTCAATTAGTGATGTTCATATCTATATATTTTGAATTACCGATATACACAAGAATATACGTTGCACATGCAACATAGATTCATACAGGTGGACACGGACAGTGGACAGTGGCATTGTAGATATCTGCACAGGGGTTTCCATAGACTGATAGACAACCAGATGATGCGTATCCATGTGTTGGCCTATCAATCCACCCATCTCTGTCTGTTCGTTTGTGATCTGTTGCCGCTGCACAGGGACGAATGAGGGATTCAGATGCCCCAATTGGCCGGGAGGAAAAGAGTGAGCGGACAAGCGCTGTGAAATCGCTGTGCAATATGAACTGATGGTTTGTTGAGGCTGTGTGTACTTCACCTTCCTATATGGAGATTATTCAAACATCTGAAGAATCGGCGAAGCATCTTTCACATTCTTCGTGTTTTGTAATTTTTAAGACATCCAGGGTCTGGATCGCCTCCAGACTTGAACCTATTCATAAACTTGCACCCGTTCCGATCTGCAAAGTGGGATCTGGCCAAGATATGGCACATTCAATGGTGCGAACGAGGTAAGGCAATTTTGATAAAGGTTGCTTTTTTGGTTATAACCCCAATATTCTACATATATTGGATATACATATCCAACAATCATATCCAGATTCGAGTTGGTATAATTATTTAGTTTCAAACAAGCCAATTCATTCATACTTTGGTCGATTCCCTGAATATATAAACCACTAGTCCAATTCATTGATATTTTCTATTGTCCAGTCGGTAGCAATATTACATTGATATCATTACTTTGGTCATACACAACCCTAAATGGGTACATGAACAAAAATACACATACTTTGGGTTTGTCCAGCCATTTTTGGAGGAAGGTAGTCTTCCGATCGCCTAAACATGGCAGGGTCGTCATGTCAGTTGGAGAGATGGTAACATTGTGTAAATGGGTTTTCCATAAATGGGGGATCCCCAATAGCTGGATGGTTTATACTGGAACATCCTATTAAAATTGATGATTTAGGGGTACCCCATTTCAGGAAACCTCCAAATGGGGAGATAAAATGGAATGCCAATCGAATGGTGTCAATATTAACCACTGTAGTATTACCAGCTTGCTCTTACCTACTGTAAAACTCATCAAGGTGAAGTCTAGTACAGTACAGTATTATTGAGCATTGCCAAGTAAACTACCAGCTTGCTGTCAACATGTCAACCGCATTGGTCAATCCAGCTGATGCCAACTATTATCAACTACCACCGACCTAATTGTACTTGCTAAAAATTACCCTAGGTACCAATCACTACCAACTAGTACCAGCTATTTCCAATTATTACTGTACCAACTATTACCAACTATAATACCAATACCAAGTATAACCTATTGTAACGTAGGGCTACAGCTGCTAATACCAACTATTTCCAACGGTATTATATCAACTACTACCATATAATATAACCAACTATCACCAACTATACTATATCAACTGTACCAGTTGTTACTATGGTACTATCCCAACTAATCCAAATCATACCATACATGGTATCACAATGAAGTAGTGCTATGGTATTTACATCAACTACTACCATATGATTCCAATATACTAGAAATCCAACTACATCAGTTAGTTATTACAGTACATGTTATTACTAGCAGTGCGGGAAACCCAATAATAAACTTGCCATTTGTGCATGGTTTTTACCACCCATCTATCGTGACTTGGGAGATTGTTTATTATTGGGTTTACCGCATTCTTCAATTTTGACCCATACCCGTATATAGTTCTTATCAACCATCAACTATCACCAAATATATACTAGCCATGGAGGCTTTTGATGGGAACATCAACTCAAAAAAATATAAATGGGGATTTTCCATTGTTTATACCAACTAATCCAACTGGTGATTTTTGATGCCTTGCCTCACGCGCAGGGGAAGGAACCCACGCTGCCGCAAGATGCCTTGAAGCCCCGCTTCGAGGCCATTGTAGCGAAGGCCGACGCCAGATGGGGTATGAAGGGATTCACACACTGGCTGGTCAGCTTTTCGGAGGGGGTCAGCAACTTTGAGTCACTCGGGTCCATTTTTGATGGGAAATGACTTGGTGTAAATGGAATATGTTCCATGGCCAAGTCCCAGTGCAGGGGATCTTACTGAGACCCACAGATGGTCTTGTGGCAACGTATAAAGCGGCCGGGAAAAGCCAAGGGACGACCCAATTGATAGGATGATTTTGCAGCATCATGTCGTACCGCCCACTACATGTAGCACTCATATCACTTTACATTGATTATAAATACGCACATTCTGTATCATACAGTATAAAGTATATGCAGTAGCATATGCATACAGATGCAGGTCTATGTGCAGGTCTAGATCATTTTCGGACAAAATGGTTGAGATCAAACTGAGGATCAAATTTGCATGCCAAGCCGCCAAGCCTGGTCCAAGAAATCCATTTTTAGGAGGAACATCTCAATTCTTTGCGAGAAACTCCCAACTCTTCATGGGAACATCAACCTTTCCCGAGACTTCTCCTGTAGGACCCCAGCAACAGCCGATGCTTTGACTGCGGTTCCCATGACCACGAGGCACCAGCCCCGAAAGTTCTGGGGAGTCCACTTGGGCGTTTATGTTTTGATATCCCAAACACGTGAAGCTTAGGGTTTTCCCAACTGTATCTGGAAATGGGATTCATAAGCCCACAACACAACTTTAATGGTAGCATCTCAAAGAAAACCAGACTGATGAACAGCTCAGCGCACCCAGGTGACCGAATTTCGTTTGGACATCTCCAGTTCTCATCAGTCGTCATATAGCCATTGTTGCTCATTCACTATAATTAATTCACAATATCCATGTAGTTAGATTTTAGTGAGTTCTAGTTCTATCATATTTTGTCGTTGATGGACACGTCAGACTGAGTTGAAATCAGACTCCACTGGGTTCAAGCATCGAAAATGGGTTTGTCGGAAAATGCAGTGTACCCCAATTTCTCCAAGTCCACTGGTTGAGAAAAACATTTTCCCCATGAAATGGCCATGATTTCAGGTACCCCCAATTTTCAGGTACCCCCTGGCCGATCGCTTGGCCCCGCAATGAAACCGCTTGGCTCCAGCGGCTCACGATGCCAGCATGATGTTTCTTGCACCCAGCGCTGTTTCTTACAAAGATGTGGAAAAAAGCTCTGGAAGCCAGATCTACATGCCATGCCTCACCTCCCCTTGAGGCGCAATCCGCCTTGTAGTTTGACCCAGATTTCACACTTGCAAAACGTGTCGTCCTGCAGCCTTTCCGACCTTTTGCCACCGCCATGGGGCAAGGGTTAGCAGCGCAGAATGGAAGCTGTTGCCATTGTTTGGGGGCCTGTTGAGAGGAAAGTGGTGCCTGTAGTGGGGACGGCTAAATAGCTGTAAGACCATCTTTGGCCCACTTTGGGGAATGAAACTCCATTTCGATACCAGCTGTATAAATAGATAAACATGTATTTATATACATGCATACATGCATACATACATACATACATGCATGCATGCATACACATACACATACACATACACATACACATACACATACACATATACATATACATACATATACATATACATATACATATACATTACATTACATTACATTACATTACATTACATTACATTACCATACATACATACATTACATACATTACATACATACATTACATACATTACATACATTACATACATACATGCATACATGCATACATGCATACATGCATACATCCATCCATCCATCCATGCATGCATGCATACATACATACATACATACATACAGACACACACACATACATTGCATTCCATTCCATTCCATTACATTACATTGCATTACATTACATTACATTACATTACCATACATACATACATTACATACATACATTACATCCATACATTACATACATACATTACATACATACATTACATACATACATTACATACATACATTACATACATACATTACATACATACATTACATACATACATTACATGCATACATTACATACATTACATACATTACATACATTACATACATACATTACATACATACATTACATACATACATTACATACATACATGCATACATGCATACATACATACATAAATACATACATGTATAAGCACTATATATATAAATATTCGCATTCATACACATAAACACAACAGAAACAAATTTTCAAGGTACAGAAATATGCATTCCATTCAACATCCATGTATCTATATCCATATCTACGTATATCTATCTATCTGTATATATATATATCTATATATATACACACTATATATATATATATATATCTATATATATATATCTGTCTCTCTCTCTTTGTCCCTATATATATAAATACGCATTATTTTGGTGTTAAAGTAGATCAAAAGACGGCTGCAGTTCGGAAGAAACGGTCGGTGAGGTACTGAACTATCCAAGGAGGCTCTGGTACCATTGTTTTTCTTGACCCATTCCCATGTCTTTTGGTGCAGATTTGGAGCCATAAATGGGGCCAAACGACCTCCTTCCGGAGGCCAGAAGCTTCCTATCTGAAATATGTCGGTTTTGGATGAAAATCACCAGTGAATCAGTAGCTTTTGCCCAGGTGCAGTTGCAGGTGGGAACCAGACTTCGTCTCTATTTCAGAAGAATATGAACCAAAGACCCTGCAGATTTCACAAAGACCCTGGCTGGGAATTTTCGACAGCTCAAGACTGTGCAGAGGGGAAAGAATCGTCATGGTCTCGTGTCAAGCTCATACTCACATATGTATATATATATACATATATATGTATATATATATACATATATTTCTGTAGACATCTATCTAATAGTGGTTCTTCCACCAATTCTCATGACTCTTCAAGAAAGCTCGAACCTAGTGGGTTCAAATAATCCCTTCCCTCCTGAAAAATGACTAGCCCATGGGGCAGGTGGCAGGTGGCTAAGCTCTACCACGCATATCCCAGTGTTTTGCTTCAATTTTGACCCATCAGGGACCTTCCAGCAAACCATTTGAAGGTAAGACCTTGGTTAACCTATTTCTTCGCCATGATTCCAGAATTTATAATGAACTAATGATTTTATCTATCCCAATAATATCCCCATACTGTGGATGGAAGAATCCTGCACCAGTATATAGGTAGATGGTTTATCCCATTATTATCCCCATTTACAGTGTTTCATAGCTACCAGTAGTTGCCAACTGGTGCAGGATTTTGCGACCATCCACAGTATGGAGGTTTCCTACAATGGGGGTACCCCAAAATGGATGGTTTACAATGGAAAATCCTATGAACAAATGCATGATTTGGGGGTACCCACCATTTAGGAAAGATCCGTATTATGGCTGGCGATCAAACTCTCATGTTTTATCTGAGTTTCGAAGCTCCCAATTTGTTCCGAGGTAATCGAGAAGTTAGTCGACTTGAGGACGGCTGAGACTCAGACACCACTGCTGAACCGACCGAGATATTATTTATATTTCTCTATGATACATGAGCATGGTTACATGTATATATAATAGAGGGTATGTAGTATATATTATACATATGATACATATAGGTGGTTTCCGTATAGTCAACGTACATGTGTTTTGAAATGGTGTTTCTGTTTCTTTTCTTTCAGTCTCTTTGTTGGGTTGGAGCTTTTGGCTCGTATTGAGGATGGGCTAATCAAACATATCCTACCTTCTTTCGGATGTGTTCAGTAAGCACACACGCACATATACATAATATAGGAATATCATGCCAGCATTGAAACTTAATATTTAATTGCCCGCGGCAAGCCCGCCGGCCATAGAGAGGTGGCCCCAAGGGAGTTTGATGTGCACTCTAGGTGGAAGCCGGAGAGAGAAGCAGAAGAGAAGAAGAAGAAGAAGAAGAAGAAGAAGAAGAAGAGACGAAGACAGAGCCGTAGATCAGAAGCAGCTTGGCTTGCAAGTGCTTACTTTAACAACCTATTGACCACATACCAAATGAGTACAGGTCAATCAGTTTAGTACCGTGCACGTCCTGTGAAAAGTACCGGTAGACGACTGTAGTGCTGTAGACAGTTTCGCTGGCTACTGGCACTACTGGTTTAGTACTTTGGGAAGAAGAAAGGAGTGGGAGTGGGAGTAGGAGTAGGAGTAGCAGCAGGAGTAGCAGCAGGAGCAACAGCGGTAATGCTTATACTTATACTTATATACTCATACTTATATATACGTATACTTAAACTTGTACTTATACTTATACGTGTAATTTCCTTATACTTCCTCTTACACTTATGCTTATAATTATACTTAGGGGGAAGGGGGTGGACACGATTCAGACGAAGCAAAAACGCGTAGCAAGAGAACATAGGAACAAGTGCAAGCCAAGACCAGAAAACAGAAACAACACCTTCCAATCAGACACGCCGGCAGGCTGGCGGAATCTAATGCCAGCATTGAAATTTCATATTATTTGGAGATCTGAGATTTGTGATAATCTATGAGGCCTATACAAGTATCAACAAGCGTGTACTATCTGCTATGTAGGGCCCTGGCAGTTGAAAGACTCCTGGCCGAAATTCTCAGGATCTATGTTCGTTTCTGGGAGATGGCAAGGTCGAAAATAGATGTTTGCAGGGTAAGATTAGCAATGTTTCTGAGATTCTTTCGATACACAGTTGAATCCACAGATTATGCTGGGTGCTATCCCTTTTTTGGATGGTTCAGGCACCCCTTTTCCCCTCAGGCTGCTGGGTCAACTGCCGTTTTTTCATCCCAAGATCTCGGGACGGGCAGCGCGCGTAGGAGACGCGGATGAGTCATTTGCATGCTGAAGCACTAGAGGTTGGCGACAACGGTGGAGGGGGATGTATACAACCAAACATGGGCTATGTACATGAAGATAAAACTGGATTTGCTGAACTGACGTTTTCTTTCCCTTTTTCCATTGGTTCATCCACTACCACTTGGGCTGCTGGGAAGATTGGCTTCATTATGCTTCATTTTTTGGGGCCTCTGATGCGATCAATTGATCAGGATTGATGAAATTTGCATACTAATGCGATCTAGACTAAGGAGATAGACAATGTGAATCATGTGTCTTTGGCAAACGAAAACATGGGATTGAACCCCGCAAAAATGAGGATTGGAGGAAGAAACCTAGGGATATGACCAATAGCAAAAGGCAGATGCAGCCAACCAACATGGGGACGGAACCAAAGGAGACGGATGATGTAACCATTAGAGATGGAACTACAGCCCAATGTTTTGCCAAATGATACGGACATTGTTGGCGTATTTGTTTTCTTGACATTTTGATCCCAAACGTTTACACATCTATTTTACAACAGCCGCACGAAGAAGGGCCGCTACCGGTTGATCTCTGGGTCCCTGTTGGCCAACCGTTTTGCCCCCCCTTAATTATCATCATGCACGGTTGGTCATTTGAATGGAGGTACAGGTACGCATATCATGCATAGATAGGTAGGCTTGAAACCCTCCAAGTTTGAAGCCTTCATGGTTCGACACCCTCATTGGATATGATATTCCTGATATTCCATTTCTTGGCCACATGTGATCAAAAACTTAAAACCAGTTAAACCAACCCTTTGCCATTCGTTTTGACTTCGCAGAAATTTTATTTTAGATCCCAAGTAGTCCAAGTAGTCCAAGTAGATCTGCAGAAATTTTATTTTAGATCCCAGTAGATCTACCCTTCTACTTTAGACCCAGATCCCAAGTAGATCTCCACTCCAGTCGCAGTCCAAGTGCCAGGAATCCATGAAACATGACTTTGAAGAGGACATGGAGAGGCCTGACCGGCGATAAAAACTTTTTTTTTGAGGATCGTCTTACTGATGTAGCATTAAAACTTAAAAATTGGGCTTTATCATGTTTAATCTATTCAAAACGGTTATGTCTCTATTAAACATGGTGATGTTTCTATTTTAAAAAAGTGTGATTTATTATTAACCATGGTGATTACCATAGGGTATTTTGGAAGTCCTTCAATGATTGGTCCAACCCCAGCTGCAAAATGAGTTTTTACTCTGGGGATCTATGGCTGCCATGGATTTTTCCAGCGAAAAATTGAAGGCAAACAGCCAGCGTTTTTACCATAGTTTTACCAGGCAAAGTCTGAAATGGAGTTTTCATAGAATTCCTACAAGGCTTCCGTCAAACACGGGGAAACACGAAAATCAGTCAAGTATTTTGTATCTGTTTGTGCGTTGTGAGTTTTCTGATGTCCAGGCCTGAATCCGACTCGACCATGGTTTCCTCCCAAGGGGTCAGGGAAACTCAAGAGGTCGGAGTGGATTTTTTTGGGGGGTTTGGTGCCTGACAATTTGAACACCAAATTTGAGTTTTTTAATTTTTTCCCCAAGATTTTCTCTATAGAAATGGAGTTTCAAATTTAACTGTGAAGTTGCTGGTTGTGCTGAAATCGAGAAGACACCTATGATAAATTTCGGCCCCATGATTTTAGCTATGTGGGGGAATGGAATGTGATATGGCGATAAAACATGATTATGTCATTATGTCATCCATAATATTGGAAAAGGATGGGAGGGGAATGAAACCATAAGATTGCACGATATTTACTGGATATTGATGCGAATGAAACGGGATTGAAATCTAGACCTGATACCAATGACCCAGTACCAATCCCAACAATTTGTAAAACTCAAAATGATCTGATATAATTACCGGATATCCACCACAGCAGTGGTAAACCTAATAATAGCTGGGATATACTGTACGTATAAAGATCTTGCATATCTATTTGATTTTCATGAGATACACACACCCATAATTCTGGGTTTCTTGGGATTTTTATGTACTCAATCTATGGGCAATGTATTGTGATATGATTATTGGAAATGACTGTTTTGACCAACAAGACTTGTGGGAGTGACCAGCATTTGCTACGTTTTTGACAGATTCTACGCAACAAAGCAGGGGAGTTACCCAAGCGCACAGGTTTTTTTTTGCCATCAAAAAGCCCAAAAAGCTTCTTTTAGCCGTGGGAGAAGGGACCATTTATACATCATACCCTCTGGTAATTTAACATAGCTATTGAAAATGGCCATAGAAATAGTGGATTTACCCATTAAAAATGGTGATTTAAACCATAGCTATGTTAATTTACCAGAGGGTATCCAACCACTATGATCAACGATGATCAACTATGGATGTTCAACTCGCCTCAACCAACGATATATGCAGGCCTCGGAGGTATTGAAGTCAGCCATGACCTCGCAAGAAGCACGGGGAACGCCGCAGGGAAAGGAGGTGGGCGCCGGGCAGCATGGAAACCATAGGCACATCATGGTAAATCATCTATAACTAGAACAGAACAGTGTCGTAACAAGAAGAGTTTAAGCGACGCTGTGATGATAGCCTGGAATCAGCACACTTATTTATAATTGATAATGATCAATGTTAATAATCAATACCTGTGATAATTATACATATGATACCTGTGATGATAGATCAATCAATCAATATTTACACACTAGGTATGTAACCGGCAGCAACATGGGGCAGCTCGGCCGACAATATGACCGGTACAAAAACGGCTGTCCGACAATATGAGGAATCAAGATTTTCGTATGACACCTGACATTGAACAATTACTTCTTATTCCATCCCTTCCACCCAATCATCCCAATTATCCAAATTAGCACAATTACCCTCTGGCAATTCAACATAGCTTGAACATGGCCTGTTTAGTTCGATGATAAACCAAAAACCGATGATTTTTCACTTCGCTGTGTCAAAAATTACAAGAGGGTATCCCATCGTCTCCCATGATATTTCCATTATTCATGGTTTTATACCCCAATGATTCCCAGTATTAGTGTTTTTTTCCTCCAATTATCCAAATTATTATCCCAATTGTTCCCATTAGTTTTATCCCAATTATCCCAATTGTAGTTCCATAGTACCCAGATGATCTCTGCCACGAATGGCCAGAGCGCTCGGGTACGCATCTCGTTGCCAGAAAGCCTGACAGAATCAGGCGCCCGTTTGTTTTCCGGAGACATGGAGTGACCCGACCCCAAGAAGAGGTGTTTGATGATGGCATAGCATTGGGTATAAGCAATGTCTGAGGTGGTTGATTGTATCTTTGAGATGTTTACTGTGTTTTTCAAGAAGTGGGATGATGATGATGATGATGATGATGATGACGATGACGATGACGATGACGATGACGATGACGATGACAATGACGATGACGATGATGATGATGATGATGATGATGATGATGAGGTTGATGATGATGATGATGATGATGATGATGATGATGATGATGATGATGATGAGGTTGTTGATGATGATGATGACGATGATGACGATGATGACGACGACAACGATGATGATGATGATGAGATGATGATGATGATGATGATGGTGATGATGGTGACGTTGAGGAGGAGGACGACGATGATGATGATGGTGATGATGATGATGGTGATGATGATGGTGATGTCTCTATGTATGGACACTATGTACCAATGCAAGTGGCCATGTGTGTAGGCATGCCTGTACGTTGATGATGATGAGGATGATGATGAGGAGGCTGCTGACGACGATGATGATGATGATGATGATGATGATGCTGATGATGAAGATGACGACGGCGACGACGACGACGACGACGATGATGATGATGTCTCTATGTATGGATGCTATGTACATATGTATGTGGCCATGTGTGTAGGTATGCCTGTACGTTGATGATGGTGGTGATGATGAAGATGACGACAACGACGACGACGATGATGATGTCTCTATATTTACGGATGCTATGTACATATGCATGTGGCCATGTGTGTCGGTATGCCTGTACGTTGATGATGGTGATGATGATGACGACGACGACGACGATGATGATGATGATGTCTCTATGTATGGACGCTTTGTAGCAATGCATGTGGCCACGTATGTAGGTATGCCAGTACGTTGATGATGATGATGATGACGACGACGACGACGACGATGATTATGTCTCTATTTATGGATGCTATGTACATATGCATGTGGCCATGTGTGTCGGTATGCCTGTACGTTGATCATGGTGATGATGATGACGACGACGATGACGATTACGATGACGATGACGATGACGATGATGATGATGATGATGATGATGATGTCTCTATTTATGGACGCTTTGTACCAATGCATGTGGCCATGTGTGTAGGTATGCCTGCACGATATATGAATAAGAACATATTTCAAATGCCTCCATTCTCCATCTTTGACAAGGCTTATCTGGCCAGAAACTTTGATGATGGACATAGGGCTACCGCCTAGAACCCTGGACTGCCTCGGACAACGTAGCCGCAAGCTATTGACCATTGGTTATTTGTGATCCTCACGCCATTTTTTTTTTTTGGCACGACATGTTATGGATATCATTAGGCCATGAATTAGTATTGGCACCCATGGTGACTTGGGGATCCCCCTCATTTGAAGAAACCATCATTATTTTCGGGTGGAATTTCAACGCTATCCCAGGGTATATACAGTGATATACAGTAATCAACATTCACATATCTTTATAACTCATTGTTATGATTTTTTATTATTGTTTATTTATTAGTCCATTTTTCATTTATCTATTCATTCGTTCGTTCCTTCATTCGTTCATTCGTTCATTTGTTCCTTCGTTCCTTCTTTCCTCTTCGTTCCTTCTTTCCTCTTCGTTCCTTCTTTCCTCTTCGTTCCTTCTTTCCTCTTCGTTCCTTCTTTCCTCTTCGTTCCTTCTTTCCTCTTCGTTCCTTCTTTCCTCTTCGTTCCTTCGTTTCTTCGTTCCTTCGTTCCTTCGTTCCTTCATTCCTTCCTTCGTTCCTTCCTTCCTTCCTTCCTTTATTCATTATTCATTCATATCTATCCATAATTATATATATATTATATATATTATATATGTATGTTTATTTATTTATTTTTATTGTTTTTATCTAGCTATGAATCTTTATATTTGGTTAGTTATGTAGTATATATATATATACACATACACGCACACACACAAACACAAAAACCACCTGGACTTTTTCTTGGTTCCATATTATGTTCTACACGTGTGAAGTGTTCTGTTCCCATCTAAAAAGTAGACCCATCTTGCACGTCACCAACTTCAGAAAGATCTGGCAGATCCCGGCAACATAGTGCGGTCAATCATAAACAATTCGATTCAAACACCTCAAATCTCTATAGAAACACCCAAAAAGGATATGAAAAGGTGTACTTTGCCATGATTTGAACAATTTTATGTCGGATTTTACATGATTTTGCGAACTTCAACTTTTTGTAGGCTGCTATACTCCAAAATCAAGCGCATTTTCTCCAACCGTGGCCACCAGATTTGGGCGAGTTGCCGACGTACTCCAAGGTGACGGGACAGAAGAAATCTGGGATATAATTTGGAACAAATCATTATATGCATATATACATATACAGTATATATATATACTGTATATACTGTATATATATACACATATTTGAGGTGTTGTATAATTATATATATATATAATATTTTTAGAAGTTCCTGAGTCTCTAGGATAAACGGGTTTTCAACATCTTTTGAGGTGTTGTATAACTTGATCTGAATGTTTATCAACCCTAGAATGAAGAAAGTGATACGCAAATTGATGGGGTTGTCCCATTTTTTGTTGGACAAACTCAAAAAACATCAGGATGTTGCTAGTGATTTGAGGTAACAAACCCTGTTGGAGGCTGGTGGGTTAGGGAATATGGACTTGCCCCCAATGCATGGCATTTTGTGTGGGCCAATGAGGTGAAACCACCATCATCGCCTTCAAAATCTTGGGCTGTGAGCTATACAACATCTTTTTATTTTCCCAAACTTTTGGATCGGATTTTCCCCGTCTTTTTTTCTCTACCATCTATATATTTGATATATTGGATAGTTCTTTCTTGAACTTCTGGCTGTCACCCCAAAAAACCAAGCGGCTGTTGGATTCCCCCAAAACTTGAACCGCCGCCAACGCGGCGCTGTGCAGGGCCTGCGAGGAGCCGACAACACCAAAACTTACAGTGGCGGCAGTGGTGAGCTGGGCGACCTAAGTGATCATCTGGGTCTCCTTGCGGTCCTGTTGAGTGGTGCTGGCTGCGTAACGTATGTGGACCTATACCCGATCAACTGAGAAGGTCATGGGAAAAAAAAGTCCAGCAACAAATCGAGGTATAGAATGGAGACAGGAGACCATCATTGCGGAAGATCATAGCAGCTACTATATCTTGATGTTTATGAGTGTTTTCTGGGGCTTTAACACCCAGTTGAAACATCGGAAATCCAGAACCACACATGGCCATGACATCGGAAATCCTGCGCCGACCGCTGGAAGCTATACATCTGGGTAAATTATAACGACCTCACTGCAACCGAACTCTGGAATGATGGTAAGGGGTAACTATCCCAATATAGCCGCGCTTTTCAGGTTAATTAGTGCATAAATGTGGATACACTAATAGTATCTAATAATATCTAAGATCTAAGTTATAGTATCTAATTAGTGCTATTCATTAGTTATTTTTCCTGATTTCAACAGCATCTTTGTCTAACTCTGGCTTTCGCCAATGGGGCGTCTCGGCGAAGTGTTCAAAAAGCGTGAACGCCTCTGAGGCATAGCTACGGTCTGCAGGGGGGCTCAGAAGCAATGGATTGGTTTACGCAGAAAATCTACAGAAAACCAACATAGGGTTTATATAGATTATAGGGATTGGGGATGGTTTTTCCCAACATAGGGTTTTTCTCTTTTCCGTTACACTGTTACACCACTCCAGAATTAGAAGAAAACATTTGCAGCCCCAGTTTTGACTAAAAACCGACCTAGATTTTCTACAGATATTTCCCCCGCCAAAAAAAAGCATTGACCCATGGCTCAGAAAAGTACATAAACCGGAGGATTTTCCTTAGCATTCCATTGGCACGTACCAATATTTGAAGCCACCAACTAGTCATTTTTTCAAATACCAATTGATCGATAAATCATGTGAAATTGGCTAGGATTGGATATCCTGCATGCTTGGACCTGGAGATATTCTTTGATCACAGTTTGTTATGGATTCCCCATCATCACCATCATCACCATCATCATCATCAACAATTTTGGTGGTACCCACTTTTGACCCGTAGAAGGATATACAAGGATGGTGGAAGTGTCACCAATTGAAGTCACATTTTTTTGGGGGCCACTTCACTTCATACAGACAATTTGTTGACACCTTTGTTTAGTAATTGGAGAAGCCACTTATATGTATGTGTGCATGTATTGTACACATGTGGGATGTGTCCACTCTTTCTCATGTCATTCTCGAGTTGCAATTCTTCAAATGCACATCCAAGTCAGGTCGCTCCCCATTCTCGTGCTCCCATTGATCACTGGTCATACACTCATGGGTCTTGGGTGAACAACCCAGGTTTTCCAGAGGTTTGGCTGCAGGACAAGCAGCAAGGCGCGTCGAAATCACAGGATTTTGGGGTCCCAAACGGTCTCCTCATTCTTTTGGACCGCTATATATTATTATATTATACTGATTATATATATTATATTATACTATATTATATTATATTATATATTAAATATTTTTTATTATATATTATTTAATATTTTTTAGATTATATATATTATATATTATATATTGTATGTTATTTATTGTATGTTATATATTGTATTACTGTATGTTATATATTGTATGTTATATATTGTATGTTATATATTGTATATTATATATTGTATATTGTAGATTATATATTATATATATTATATATTATATATTATATATTATATATTATATTATTTATTATATTATATATTATATTATTTATTATATTGTATGTATATTATATAATATTATATATATATTATATATATATATATTATATATTATATATTATATATTATATATTATATATTATATATTATATATTATATTATTTATTATATTATATGTATATTATATTATATGTATATTATATATATTATATTATATTATATTTTACTATATTAATATATATTATATTATATTATATTATATCATATCATATCATATTATATGTTATTATATGTTATTATATTATATATTATATATTATATATATTTTTTATATTATATTTCATTTTATTGTATTTCATTTTATTATATTATATTTTATATTTTATATATTATATTTTATTATTTTATCTATATTATATGAACTAAATATATTACATTATATTATATTATATATTATATATTATATATTATATATTATATATTATATTGTATTATTACTATATTATATTTTATTATGTTATGTTATATAATATTATATAATTTTATATTCTATATAATATGACATTATATGTTATTTTATTGTGTATATATGTATATATTTTTTTAAATAGTATATACATATTGTGTATATATATATATTTATACATTATATATATGTATATATGTGTGTACACAATTATATACACATATTTGTGGCTAGAACCCCTGCGAATCAAACGTGGCACTGGACAAATCCCCGTGATTTCTAGATCATTTTCCCATTCAAACCTCCATTTACTTCGGGGATTTCCCAGCTAGCCACGTTTGATCACCGGAGGGTGTCCCAACACACGGTTCATAAAGTTGATGTTAATGGATTCTCTTTGCGGGCTTTTAAAAAGGATCGACAAGTAAACCATGACCAAAACAGTGGGGAAGCATTGCTTCAATATCTTCGATCTAATTGGGGACACCTCTAATTTAAATCCAGCAATGGTATACCCTGAAGAGTGATTTGGTACATGACAATGCATAAGATTGCACTATTCTCTGCATCGTTTTGGTGATCCGGCAATAATCAGACTTTTTCCTTTGGTGGTACCGGAGTTCCAGCCACTTTTTCGACTCAACCCGGTGCCAGTCTACGTTTTACAAGCCATTCATATCAAGGAAAACGTCTGAACATGTTTTGTACATTTGTACCCCCAAATTTCACAGTTTATGAACGCAGTTTTCCGCACAGATTGCCGTTGGCGGGGCATCCAAAATATTTGGGTCCAAAGCCATTGCTGGTGAAATTTATGGCAAGTTCTGCCAGGACAAAGTTTCGAAGGACATTCTCACTGAAGGTGGACGCTGGGGAAATCGTTCATGCGCAATTCCTGTTTTGAATTATAAAGTAGAGTACCAGAGTACCCAAGATTAGGCATGGTTAACAACAACCTCTTATATAAATGGCCTCACCCAGGGCGATTTGTTAAATTGCAGCTACCTGAAACAGTCTCAACGTAGCCCTATGTCAGCTTTATGAACTACAAATCATCCACAGATCGTGAAGGTTTCTTTGAGCTACTCACAAGATGAGCGTAGTTTCTGCGCACATATGGAGCCACTTATTGCCATAGCTACTGGATATTTAGATCATCTGGCAGTGCACATGCCCCTCTCAAATGACCTGATTTTGGCTTGGTAAATTCGAATTTGCCCAGAATGTGGATGACTTTTGCTGAGATTTCTCAGGACACAGCTGGATGTTTTGTTGCAAGATCTCATTTGAAGCTTCAGGGAACACTGATGGAAGGACATCGGAAAACTTTAGAGCTTATATACTATACTGGGTTGGATCAAAATCTATAATACCGTGATATTTGGATATATTTGGGAGGATGAACATCCGTTTTCCACCTAGGGTTAATCAGGGTACTAGGGTTTTGACCCATAGCCATCCCAGAATGTTTTCTCCAGGCAGCGATTTCCAGGGTCAAACCCCATCGGGTGCCTGACAGGCGTGGCATGAACACTGTGGAAGCTGGAATGTGCTCAAGTCAAAAATGAGTGACAACCATAATTACTATTTCGGGTTTAGGCGTCTTAACTTGGGGTTGGGTTTAGCATGGTTTACCACATGATCCCTTTCAAGATAAACCGCGCTGGGGCTTGTAACCATGTCAGCCATGGGAAAAGAAGACCAATTTCGAGCCAAGACACCTTCTTAAAACAGAGCCTATCAAGCTTAACTCGTCCACTCCAACTACTGGTGGTTTGAAATAGGAAGGTCCTAACTAGCTAATATCAACCTTAATGGGGGTTGAAACATGTTCAAGCCACCCCTAGTGGCTCCTTATGTCCTTGTCGTGGCTGGCACCACAGCGCCAGGCATCAAGCAGGGGGCACCCAGTCATTGATGACGAAGCAAACCGTCGTTATATATTGGCTGTAGAAACTCCAAAAAAGATAGAAAAGAAGGATCCTACAAAAATGACAAAAATGATGGCGGATCGCTTTTATATATTTGTTGGTTTCTATTTTCCAGCATCCCGAAGAGTGACCACCCTAAGTACCCTAAGCATGGCTCACATCGAGGGGCCTTGACTCGCAGCCCTGACTGAGTTCTGGAATACCAACTTCCCGCAGGATTATGCTTGGCTAGAGGCTGGGGGAACGGGGTGTTTCCAATTGTTCCAATGGTTGATGTTCCAACGGCTCACCTTGGATGGTTGACCCCCCCCCTGTCACCAGCGAGCTGTGCCAACTGGTGAACTGGAGGCATTTCATGGTGCCGGTCCCTTCGTAAACATCGTTTTATCAAACTATGATTCATCCAAGGTTTTTGAATGCATCCAGCAGCTTGATAAATACATATTATCTGTTAATATCTGTTATATGTACATATGCACATACACAGATTCATCCAAAAATACATGAATCATCTCGGAATCTCCGCTTTGTCGCAACCGCAGCTGGCTCTAAACCTAGAGACGTGGACCCTTCGACGAATTCCGCCCGAACAGCTCGCCGTCTTTCATCGTCTCAGTGACGCGTGGAACTGCGTTGTCGGCGCCATGGGAGACCTTGGATTTGCTCGGTGATTTCATGGGTAAACTGGGGAATCTCATGGGGATAGGTAGTTAGTGCGTGTTTTCCAGCTTTTTGGAGTGATGATCCCAAAGACTCATATTTTTGGTGTTGGAACCGCGAATCACAGACAGACAGACAGGCAGACAGACATACATACAGACATACAGCCCTACAGACCTACAGACCTGCATACCTATATACCTACTTAGCTACATTGACATAGCTACACTGACATAGCTACAAAATACTGCATACATGCATACGTGCATACGTGCATACGTGCATATGTGAATACATGCATACATGCATACATGCATACATGCATACATGCATACATGCATACATGCATACATGCATACATACACACACATACATGCATACGTACATACGAATATATATATATATATACCACACGTACATTGAGTATATATAATATAAATATATACATATATATATATATATTATATACACATGTATGTATATAGGATTATATATATATGTAGATACACATACATCATATACGCAACATACAATGACATTATGTTTTACCAATAGTCATGGGGATGATCGTGATATAATGTAAGGATCTATAACCGAGTTTCTGGTTGTTGGGTTTCCAATGGTTTCCAGCGATTTCGTGGTGTAGCGCAAAGAAACAAGGATAGAACAAGCGATCACAGGGACAATGATGGGATACACTAGGGTAGAACCGTATAACCATGTATAACCAATATCTGGTTGGTGGTTCCATGACTTATTTTCAACAAATGGAGGTTTCTAAAATGAAGGACCCCCAAGTCACCAAAGGTTTTAATATAGTCATCCATGACTTGCATGATTTGGGGGTGTACCCCGACTTTGGAAACCTCCAAATGAGATACTTCCAAGGCCAGGACGGCTCTGAACGGAGATAGGGGGGCGTTTCGAAGCTTCATGAGCCGCGTTTCTAGGGGTTGATGTCGATGATACCTTGAATAGGGGCTTTATAACTCTTTATATTTGATTGGGGTGGTTACTCAGTTATTCTTTGGATTTGCAAATTTGGCTTTTCGGCTTGTCCTGAAAATCCAAGGATTTGCAAAGTGGTTTGCTTCTATGACCCTCAAGAGGACCAAGGACTCCGCACCGAGACAAGAAAAGAAGCCAAGGAACCGGGTACCTCGCAAACAGCGACAACAGCAACTCAGCCACCAGTGAAACTGGGGGTCAAAGACCACCACCCATGGGAGGGTGACCTCCCCCAAAAATAGATCATAAGATATGATAAGAAGCCTTGAAGAAAAGGGTGGTGAACAATCCCTTGCCAAGACCTTATCGGGTGGTCACCTCTGGGTTCCGAACGTCACAGGGCTTGTTCACCCCTGAGACCACCAATATTTTCCAGCCCCAGAGACATCCTGGCCGTCTGGCCAAAGATCGCCTTATGAAGTAAGCCCTTCAAGGCTAAAATACGCCAGAAACGCGGGCTTGGATCTTATGTACTTACTAGGCAAATGGGGTGACAAGTTGTTACAAGGAATCCTGTTGACGGAACTTCACCCCTGTTCGTGGATCAAACTTGTGGGAACGTGTTTAATGATGTTTTTCATGTTGTTCATGTACATATTTGGATGATCCTCACTGGTGTTGTATGATTTCATGTTGAGCCTTTTATCCTAAAAAAGGCCAGGTGATTGTACCCATTCCACAATTTTTTACGTTCTCCAAAACACGAAATGTGCTGACCCTCCAAACTTGAACAACAGTTGATGTGGTGTGGCGTAAAGTATGGGGATTCTGGGTTCGGCAAATTTCACAGCTCCGCCAAGGGCCAAGATGGAGTACCTACAGAGTTTCCTGCAAGCCAACGGTTTCAAGAGCATCTCCAGTCCTCTGTCCGTCTCCATGGGCCCGCACACAGATGCCTGGAATGATACCGAAAGAATGATACCGAATGACTACATCTGAATGTTTTAGCATGATGTATGTCATAGGCTATTTTCATTTCATACACACATACAAAGAAACGTACGTACGTGTATGCATACATCCATTCATCCAGACAGGTATACATCCATGCAAGCATACATCCATAGCACACACACACATTTTCTTTGGGGTTGAATGGACACACTCACCTGGAACAGTGGCTAAGTCATGCTCAATTTAGAGATCCCATGGCTAAACAGTTTACGAGTTGTTTTCAGAGCTAGTTTATTGGGTGTCTGAAAATGGGGGTATAGCATGGTATAGCCCCCAATAAAATGTCAAGTTTAATGTGGACAATGATGACTAGTCGCAGTAGATTTTTTGGAGTACTCTATCTTGAGACGATGACAAAAATGACAAAAGCCAGCTCATTTTTGCTGGAGAATGCATCATTGGGGATCAATTTGGGATGTGAACATCTCATTTTTTCCTCTGGTCTTGTGACCCAAATGTGTGCTTTTTCAAGCCCCCCATGTTTTGTCCCAGATAACTTTCCGGATGGTCCAGGGGAGACGATATGGGTTAAACACTGTAGAGTTTACTGAGAAGAAAATCCCATGGATGGGTTTAAACCACAAGAATCATTCGGTGGGGAAGCACTGATACCAACAGATTCTTCAACAAGGATCAGTGACTCCACAACAGTTCAACGGTAGCAGCGAAGCGAAGGGGGGCGAAGCGGGATGCAGCCTGAGGAAGTGGTATACCCAATTCATGCCGCTGCGGCCTATGGTTGCCCGCACCTGGTGCGAATGCTGCTGTTGATGGGAGCAGATCCAAAGATCAGGAGAGGCAGTGCTTCCAGAATGATCTATTGAAGAGAACCTAAGATAATCACAATCATCATGACTACAACCATCATCGGAATCTAAATCACTATTAACTATTACTAGGATTGCACTTATTGGAGTTTACTGCAATTATTTCAACCATGAATCATTCCACATATATCACAGCTACCACAATAGACCGCAATCTTCGTCCTCATCCTCGTCGTCCTCATCCTCGTCGTCCTGATGGTCACCCTCCCAAGACGAAACGGAGTCAGTCCTTTTTGCCCCCGCCCACAGGCATACCCACGGTTGGTGTATTCAATTCATCACATAGTTTCAAAATATGAATCCACACATTTCAGCGGTGGTTCACAAGCATCTTAATCATACGACCAGCTTAGGCTCCCGATCAACAACTTTTTTTCAGCCCAGCTGACAACAATTTGATAATTTTGTCACCATCAAACAGAAGAATCATAGATGGATGGATCAAGATTGATTAATTTTTGATTGATTTGATTCTTACTGGTGCTTAGTAGGGAATGAGGGAATGATCCACAGTCACTAGTAATAATAATAATAATCCCATTCCCCTTAGCACCAGTAAGGATTGCAAATTATCCATCAACCGACGCAAATCATGGCACGAGATCTCCCCATCGATGAATTTTGCCCATCGATTCCCGGTATGTTTGGTTCATCAAAGGCCCCAGTGATTTGGAGAGTTGGTTTGCTGAAGCCCTCCCAACAAATTGCTCCAATTCTTGGTGAATTTCGGCTGTCAATTTGTCAAACAATTTGTCCATAATAATTGTCCATATGATTGTTGGCGATGAATCCCAATTGCTGGTGAACAAAATTCCATCCCAATTGCCCAGAGAATTAGATGCTTACATTCCTATCAAGACATGGTTAAATGTTAAATCACCACGTTTTTCTGGTTGGTTTACATCCGCATTTTCTGACTGTCAAATACCATGATTCTTGGCGATAAATCCCCGCTGTATTGATGTGCAAATTCCTATTTTTGTTGGTTAGATCAGTTAGATCTACATGTTTATGCTTCAAAAACCAATTTTTTGACTGTTTGACTTCCCATTTTTCATTGTCAAAATGTACACAAAACCCAATTTCTGTTATTGTGTGTTGCATAAATCACACTTCTTGTTACTTAGATCCCCATGTCTGATTCCTTTTTTGTTGGTGAAAGCAACATTTTCTGGTCACATCAAGTTACATTCAGTTACCCAACATTTTTGCCGAACATATCCCCCTTTGTTCAACATCCCATGTCTTGGCCTCACCTTTCGACTCGGTCAGGAGCTCCTTTGGTCAGACGGCCCTGGACTTCGCCGAGGAGAGCAACCAGCAGAATTCGCATGCCGAGGTCTTGGACCTTCTCCACAACGAGGTGAAGGTGACGATAGAAATACGACGCTGGGAGGGGGACGCAAGGGGGGTGTTCAAAAGGCAGACGATAGAAATAGATGAAATATAATGAAATAGAATGAACTATATATATATATAATTATGTATACATAATTATATATATACATACTTGTTGGTGCTTTGGAACATTTTTTTATTTTTCCATATATTGGGAATAGTAATCCCAACTGACGAATATTTTTCAGAGGGGTTGAAACCACCAACCAGTATATATATATAGATTTCTATTCGATTTTAAGAAGTATAGGTAGATACGAAGATATGATGTAATTGGGATTTGTTGTGATGATTTTGGAATGGGATGAGGTGAGATTCGCGATAGATATCATGGGGTCGAGGCTTGACTTTGAAATGCGAGGCCTCCAAACGATAGTCAAGTTGACGCACATAACTGGTGAACTAGGGCAACTGGGGGGATATAAGTCTAGCCAATGGGGTTGATATAAAGTCTAGCCAATGGGGTTGATATAAACCAACTAAAAACAGGGGGGCCTCATCTTGTATGCTTTTTAGACAACAGGGGAATTGACCTTGGATGCTGAATCTCCATTCAATCAACGGATAGAAACGCATCCACAAAAAATGACACTGATCATTTTTTTCTGCCAAGTGCTGGGGCGATTTTCCAGAGATGAGGATGGAAGCCATGGGATATTGTATAACCCATGGAGTTTCCTAAGTCATGGGGGTACCCCCAAATCATCCAGTTTTTGTTTTTTTTAGTATTGAAACCTATGTTGACTTTGGGATATCCATTTTGGGAAACCTCCGAATGATAATAGGCCTGTGGAACTCGATCTTTTACCAGGCAATGCCATTGGGCCATGGTGGATTGGGGTGTCAGATGGCCTCAAATGACTGCTCATACTGTGTCGATGTTCAATTGCTTGCTAAGCATGTCAGCGCATGGTGG
This sequence comes from Cladocopium goreaui, assembly GCA_947184155.2. Taxonomy (NCBI): domain Eukaryota; class Dinophyceae; order Suessiales; family Symbiodiniaceae; genus Cladocopium; species Cladocopium goreaui. The sequence continues at coordinate 144,114 of CAMXCT020002224.1, read as the reverse complement.
CTGTACATTGAAGGCTATGGCAACGATTTTTGACACATGATAGTGTTTGCCCGACACAAAAGGACCGGCTAGGCTCGATAGTTTATAAATTGGACATTGGAAGTGAAGGTACCAATCTAATCTCATCTATCCCTCCTGCGAATCATGTTCTGAAGGCTGTGTATGTTTACTTTCCCGCAGATGAAATTTTATGGGGACCTATGCATACCCTGAGTCACCAGCCACTTCAGCCACAACAGCCATGGGGCCAGGTGCTAAAGTTTCAATCGGCCATGGACCTGATGATGAAGCAGCGGCAGGTGAAGGGAGACCTGGTTCCGGTGAACTCTGAGTCAGACTCCGAGGGCACCACCGTGATTATTAGCCTCTGAAGAGCGCTGCATCCAGGGGGCCGGAAAGGAAACTACCAGGGTTTCCGAGGCCGACCACCGTGATGATTAGCCTCTGAAGAGCGCTGCATCCAGGGGGCCGGAAAGGAAACTACCAGGGTTTCCGAGGCCGACCACCGTGATGATTAGCCTCTGAAGAGCGCTGCATCCAGGGGGCCGAAAGGAAACTACCAGGGTTTCCGAGGCCGACCACCGTGATGATTAGCCTTTGAAGAGCGCTGCATCCAGGGGGCCGGAAAGGAAACTACCAGGGTTTCCGAGGCCGACCACCGTGATGATTAGCCTCTGAAGAGCGCTGCATCCAGGGGGCCAGAAAGGAAACTACCAGGGTTTCCGAGGCCGACCACCGTGATGATTAGCCTTTGAAGAGCGCTGCATCCAGGGGGCCGGAAAGGAAACTACCAGGGTTTCCGAGGCCGACCACCGTGATGATTAGCCTCTGAAGAGCGCTGCATCCAGGGGGCCAGAAAGGAAACTACCAGGGTTTCCGAGGCCTGGCTATTTCTAATGGAGGGGGCAACTTTTGACACTCCAAACTTAGCTTGAAGAAGCCAGAGCACTTGCAAGGTACTGCTCTACACGCAGTCACTTTGTTGTTTTACTCGTACCGTATCTCTAGGTTTCGGAATCTAGACCATCTGCTGGGTGCCTCAGTGGTTCCCATTTCGCAGTGAATTTTCAAGCTTTGAGGTTCGCAGGGCTCACTGCTATGCGATCTACTTTCAAGCTTTTGACTGATCTCAAGATTATCCATGCTTCCAACTGGTTGCGCCGGTCGTCTTGAGTATGTTTGCACGGACGCGTGCGGCGTCAGAGCCGGGGTGTCATCGCCTCAATGCATTCAAGATGGCACCAGACAAGACTTTTAAAGCTGAAATGCCCAAAAAGAGGCCTGGAGTGCTTGAGCGGAACCCCGGACCCGGAGCTAGGGTTTAAGCAGAATTTTCCATAAAAATAAGAAACAGAGGGATATACGCAGTGTAATTGGTGGTTTCAACATTTCCAGTTACTACTTGGGATGAAGGGAACTGATGCATTTTCTTGAGATGGGAGGTGGTTGCCTCAACCAAGGGTTGATTGGAGATGTGGGGCCCAAGGATTCGGACAATTCACGAGCTCATCAGCCCCAAAAAAATATGGAGTTGAACTGGTCTCACCTGCCCGCAATCACAGAAAATCATGGAAAAACATGGATTAATTACATGAAGGATTTCGCCAAGTTCACTGGAGGCTACCCTGGTGCTAAGTACGGAGATCTGAGTGTGACTTGAGGATCCACCATACCCAGGAGGGTACGAAGAAAAAGAAGGCAGCTATGATGCTGTGATCCATATTCTACCATGTAAAATTGGGACCTAACCAGGAAAACATGATATTCATGTCGTAAACCCAACAATAAACCTACCATTTGGGGATGGTTGAAATTGCGCCATGTTGCATCCATTTATCGATATTGGGGATGGTCTACTATTATTGGGTTTACCACCACTCAGCCCTTATCCACCGAACTTTGGAGAATGTGGAACCAGTTGGGTAAATGATCTTCTATATTCAACTAAACGCTCATACAGCCCCACATATAACCCTTTACAATCCCATATACAGTATACAGTATCATATACAGTACGGTCCATATGTATACATATATTTATATATATATATATACATATATATATATATACATATATATATATGTATACATATTGTACACGTCTGTAACATCCACATTTATATCTATACACAACATCCATATACTATCCATGTATATATACACAACATACACATAATATTCATGGAATTGTGACGTAAAAGAGGTGTTAAACCGATTGTTAAACTGGGTAAATCGTTCATTAACATAATATTCATGTTATATTCATACATTATCGTTATATATATATACACATACGCAGCATACATATAATATATTATATTATGTCATATCCACGTAGTATCCATGCAGCATCCGCCGCAGCCTGCGATCTGGAGCATCGCCAAGAACCTCTCGCGGGGGATGAAGTGCAAGGACTTGGTCTCGGGACAGGCCCGTAGGAAAAAACCCATGGGATTGAATGGTGATTTGAGGGTGATTCGAGTCGCTTCGCGACGGAGAGAGAGGAAAGAAGCGGGTTTACTTGGCCCAACCAAAAGCCGACTGGGGTTAAACTTGGCCCTCCTTGGCCTTAAGTTGGGCCGAACAGGAGCCCACTTGGGTCAAACTTGGGCGTCACTTGAGCCGAACTCGGGCCAGTTGGCTCCAACTTGGGCCCAACTTGAGCACGACTGGGGTCTAACATGGCGCAACTTGGGCACGTTTGGACGCAAGTTGCCCCCAAAGCGGCCCAACTTGGCCCAACTGGGCCCAAGTTGTATTATCTTGGTTGGGTCCAAGTGGAGCCCAAGTTGGCGCCAATTGGTCATGTTGGGCTGAAGTTGGGCCCAAAGCACTCCAGATGGACCCCAAATTACGTCCAAAGTGGCGCAGCTTGGGCCTGGGACCCTTTGGCGACAGCTTCGCACCAAGTTGGGCCCAACGCAGACACAACATGGGAACCAGTGAAAACGGGCGTTTTGAGGATGTCGGATCGGGCCGGCTACGTCCTCAATTTTGAAGCCATATGGACCTCAACTTGGGCCGAAGTTGCTCCCAAATGGGTTCAAGTTGGGGCCAAGTTGCGCTATCTCGGAGCCAAGTTGGGCCGAAGTTGGAGCCAAGTGGGTCCAAGTTGGGCCGAAGTTGGGGCCTTGCTGGCCGAAGTTGACCCCAAGTCGGGCCAATGTTGCGGACATGTTGGATCGAAACTTTGGACGATTTTGGGCCGATCTGCGAAACGTGCAAATTACCACAGTCCCGTACATTTTTTGGCGCCTTGCCCGGGCGAACGTGGCCCCAACCCGCAGCTTAAGCTGCACCGGTCTGACAGATCTGTCGGTTGCTTCCACTCCTATCACACCCCAGCACCTTTGGTGCGGGCGTATTTAATGGGGTTTTATGGTGATTTCAAATAGTTTAATGGGGATTTAATGATTATTTACCCTGGGGTAGACGAAAGTAGACGTGGAAAACCCATGGGGGAACTCAAACTGATTTAGCCATTTTTTTGCACATCTATGCTCGTTTACCCCCGGTAATTATAATAAAAAGTGATGATGCTTGGCTGATGGCTGTTTGAATCTTCTGGCGATATAAAGGGGATATATTTCACCGGTAAGACAGTATTTTTTGTTGATGATAGATAGCACTGTGGCTATTGGGATGATCTTGATCCATTAACGGTGCATTGTGGTGGTTGTTGATAGATGGTTCTACTGACTGTTTTTGGGGTTTGATGATGACCCATCGTGGAAATCCTGATTCACATCGGCCAGTATGAAGGTAAATCGGTTTGTTGTTGTTGTTGTTGTTGTTGTTGTTGTTGTTTGTTGATGTTGATGTTGATGTTGATGTTGATGTTGATGTTGATGTTGATGTTGATGTTGATGTTGATGTTGTTGATGATGATGATGATTATGATACCGATGCGCCTGCATTGATATTTTTAGGATGAATTTGTGTTTTGAGTTTTCAAAGAAAAACAGGGGAAACTCCGAAATGTAGTTGCAAACCAGTCAGGCGATTCAATGTTGAAGGCCTTACGGCTGAATCAAAACACATTACCACCTAAATGATCCGGAACCGGACGTTTCATTTTTTGATATTTTTCCCAAATTTCCGTGAACCGGATGACAATGGCACCAGCCAGTAGGGTCGGATCTGAGTATACGACAAACTTAGCTACCCCAAATTCGAATACTGAACCCAAAAATGGGGAACTGAATGAGGACCGAAAAAAATCACCACCTACCTTTTTCCTCATTTGCAGAGTTCACTGACTATCGCAGGCATATTTGCCGCTCTTTTTTGTCCTGGGCGCATGTTGGGTACCACAGATGTCGGAGGACCTTGGTTCGCTGGGTTAGATCATTGGGAAACACCACCACTTTTGTGGCCATTAAAATACACAAAATTATACATGATAATGACATCTAGGATTCCAAAACGGTTCCAAAATTTGAGACAAACCCTATAAAATATGTTGGACAAGTACGCTTGTACAAAAAAGGGGAGAGTCAGATCTGGTTGTTCCATATCTCATGTTTTCCATCCTAGGACCATCTAGGACCTAGAAGGATGATCGCCAGTGACTTCCTGGTGAATGCCACCAAAATGGTGATACGAGGCATATTTTGAGGCTGTTCTTGAACCTCACAGCAAGTTTCATGTCATGATGAGCTTCATGTTTCGGAATTTTTTGCCAAAATCATGTGGTATTTTCAAGAGTTTTTATCAATTGGATGACCTATGAACCCCCCAAGCCAAATTCATTAAAGTCAATGTGGTCTTTGGATCTTTACCTCTGTACGTCATAATTCTGGAGGATCTGGGCATCCCAAGCTCCAATGGATATCCGATGGAGAATCCAACAGATACAGTACAGAAATGTGCAGAATATTTCTGGATGAGTTTGGACATAAATACGATTAGTTTGATCTTTCTGGATTATTTCTTGATATTTCCTATTATTAGATGGGTACCTGCGAATCAAAGACAATCGCTTTCGAAATCGCAGGCTGATAATGTTTGATCTCATCCCCAGAGCCAGGTCCGAACGCCTTTTGCGGCATGCAGGTGGGAATTTGGTCCTGATGGTTCCATCCATGTGTGTTGAAGGGTCCTGAGGGAACGTAGGGAACATTAAAACAGGAAACACCTAGGACCTATGTTTCAGGTCAACATGGTGGTTTCCTGTAAATTTTGGCCCAAGATCCACTTGATTTCAATCAGTGATTTGCCAAAAAAAAGTCGGTTGCATCCACACTCCCTATTTGGGATGATGAAGCTGATAGAGGTCCGTTGGGCTTCCATTCGGTCCCTTGACCACACCCATGTGCAGGCTGGTCTCAAGATAGGGCCCCCGTAAAGCCAGCGGTTTATCATCATTTTTCCACTTCAAGATTGCCTTTTTTTGGGGGGGCATCCCCCAGTGTTGGACACATGCATGTGGCGTTCCCGTCCCCTTGAAACATTGGCCTTGGATTCCCATTGATCCTCTCTAGGCAGTGATGTACTGCTCGAGTGCAGCCAATTCATTGGACATTGACTTTTGGTGGGCCGCGGGACCCAGTGACCGTGTCTACGCGATCCGAAAGACCCAAATGTTTCTGTGTGAGTACAGGACAGGCTTTCTAAGGCGTTTGAGGGAAATAGAAAGAGATGAGTGGTGAAGAATTCATTTGGATTCATTTGGGCCTTGTGGGTCAAATTTTGCACCCCTTTCACCCATTGTTGGTATGTGTTAACCGCTCTAACCGTTAGATTGCCAAAGCCTTGGTCTGGATCATAATTTTGAGGCATCCCGATCAGACATAATTGGGCAGTGAGAAATTCTTTTCCTGCACCTTGGCGCCAGGTTTGCGTTAGTGTGGCGCTAGATTCCGCTAGATGTTTTTACATGGCCATTGAAGTGAAATATTGTCAGGCCCGATGCTTTCCCTGGCTCTTGCTCTCTTGCGTTGTTCCCGGTCCCGCTTTGGCCACTCCACTGTAGCCTTACTTTTCGTACACCTCTTGAAACTTTGGACTTGCGTTGCCGCTTCTTTTTGGCTTGAGTGACTTGCAACACAAACGTGACAAACGTGAAAATTATCATTGCTTTTCAAGTTTTCAGGGCGCTAAACCATGCTAAAGCTAGCTCTGGTAGACCGCGGCTACATCCCCCAAGAGCCAACCCACTGGTCAGCTCCAGCAGCTCCGACGATGCCGATGTACTCCAAATGCCGTCAACAATACCCAGAATACTTGAGGCCACTGGTAAAAACATGTCTATGTATATATATACCTATATTATGCATACAGATTTACGTGATCCATACAATTCCAATCAATTCCATATATTTAGCTATAAGTTTAAATATATCTGGAGATATTGGCTTCTACCTCTCGAAGGCCAAGGCGGCCAAGGCCAAGCTCCGGCCGAGGTGAAGCCTCAAAAGGACGATGCACATTGCATCGAGACGGAGACCTTGTGTCGACAAGCCAAGGCCATCGCTGAGCGCTGTGTTAAACTGTGTTACGCTGCGGAGATCAACCGGACAGTAAAATATGGCTTGGATATGAAAGAATCTTACCCTCTGGTTATTTAACATAGCCATGGAAAGATCCACCCATTTCTAATAGGTAAACCATCTATAAATGGGCCATTTTCCATGGCTATGTTAAATAACCAGAGGTTAAGTCATATCATATCTAATTTTCTGGCGAGTAGAGCGCATATGTATAAGTATTCTTAAGTGTTATGTTTGGATCAATTTCAATGTTGGCGGGCTGAAATTAGACTTGTTGTGAAGTCCGAAAATGCTGGGGCTGGGAATGGTGGTTACAGCCCAAATTCGAGAGCTATGTTGGTATGTCATGTACAATGCATATTTATTCTAAATAATAGTGTAACTGTCAAACCTACAGGCGCACAGTAACATGAAGATATCTAGATTCTAGATTCTAGATATATCATCCAGTCTATTCATACTTCGAGCCTTGAAAGGGACACCTTAGATTGCCTAGATATCAACCGTGTTGGAGTCAACATTTCATTCTTTTTTACCATGAGGGTTGCTCTGCCGCTCAAATCCTACTTGTTTCCCCGCACTCGCAGGGACCGCACAAAAACGATCCTGGAAGGCTCGTGGAGATTTGACCGAGAAACACGGGGCTTTTCACAGAAAACTCGGAGATGTGTTGGTTTTTTAGCAATATACCAGGTCACCAGACCCAAAGATAGGAACCAAATTGTCACCACTTGGTTCAAGTTTGACCAAGATAAGAGATCTGTCCTTCCCATTTAGGTCCGAAACCTTGAGGTCACTGGGTCTGATTTCTGGCTTTTTTTTTGCACCTGTTCCAGGGTTGAATCCAGGTTCACCATTAGTCAACTTTGCTGGCAAAACATGTTTCACTGGGATATCTGGGATGATCAACTTTGAAATTCTATTGAATTACCCGGCCTGGTAAACGTTTACATAACGAACTGGAAAATCACCATGATTAAAGGGTAAATCAACTATTTCGACTGGGGCATTTTCAATGGCTATGTTAGTCATTACCAGAGGGTATACATGTCAATTATATCTAATTCTGAAGTGATTTATACCACCAGCCGATATTTCGCCGCCGGCTCACTACGAGGTCGAAACCCTTCTACAAACCCATCGCAGACCTCTTCACTCAGCAGGCCCGCTTGGGGACCATCCATGAGGTTTTCCTGGTCTTTTTTCGTCGGTGATTTTTTATTTTCCCAATGGAACATCCACCATGACTGGGGAATCGTTTTAGTGATACCCTCTGGTAAACTAACGTAGCTATAGAAAATCACCATGATTCATGGGTAAATCAACTATTTCTATGGCCAATTTTCAATAGCTATGTTAGTCATTACCGGAGGGTATCTGTGTTATTTTTTGGGGGACCCCGACCCCGACTCAGCAAATCCCTGTGAACCGAGGCCTCGATGAATGCCCTGTCGTTTGGTATCGAGGATGTTGACGATGGGTACCTGGGGCGATCGGGCGATGGGATCTGATTCACCGATCTGGAGGGGAATGTGATGTGATAGGTATGGTCCCCCCCTGCTAAAAAGGTAGTTATATATAATATATATATAATATATATATAATATATATAATATATATATAATATATATATATAAATAATATAATATAATATAATAACCAAAAAATGAACGTTTTGACTCGATGATGCTCCCTGTCAGTCAGTTCTCCGGATGTTCCAAAAGTCAGGGACCTGTACCCAAATCATCAATTTGACCATTTCGGCTGTGGATGAAAAGGGCGATCAAAAAAATAACGGCCCATCATTTCCAGCTTTTTGCCTTGGGTTCTGGAACCTTGTAGACTGTCATGACAAACGAAGAACAACATATCATTCCAGCCAGGTCAGGTGGTACCGCGCCACGCGCCCTGATTCATCATGTTGGGCTGCCCAGTTGGGGGATGCCCAGTTGGTGAAACTCTGGCATTTCACCCATGCCACGATATGGATGAAATGTCACCCCCTGATGAATGGCAATCCCGGTCACTGTTGTGAATTGGGGGAGCCTTCAAAAAGTGACAGACTACTACTTGCAACGGCACCCCTCATTGCAAAACTATTTTCATCTAGATCCCTACCTACTGAAAGCTATTGTTCACTCTCCACCGCTTTTGCGGGACACATCTGCACATCTCAGATCGACCTTTTGCCTTATTATGTCTAAAGTATATACCTTCTGGTCAACAAACATAGCTGTTGAAAATCACAATTTTAAGTGGGTAGATCAACTATAAATGGCCATTTTCAATAGCCATGTTAGTCATTGCCAGAGGGTATCTGAAGCATCTGATCTGAAGGCGTCCAAAAATCCATGCTCAGGGCGCAGCTGGTAGCAAGGTGGACAAGCACTACCTCACAATGGTGTGGCGCGGGCCTTGTGGTGATCCAAGTGGCTGCGGTACTTCGATTGGCCCCCAAAAATAGTACTTTGATTGGGACACCATATCGCCAAAATAGCATTTTCATTGGGAAGATCATTTGTGTAGCCTGATTTTTGGGTATCTTCAGACACAAATGGAGAGAGGTTTGAACATGTTTGAACTACTTGAAGGATTATCAAACAAATGACAACTGGTCTGCAATCAGAGTTCGTTCAAGCCCAGTTATATGCATCAACTCCACTTAGGTCACTTGCCGAACGGGGTTATTCATCAAGTCTTTAGGTTATTCAGCGGGATGCAGATGGATCATTTCATCAAGGTGCTGTGGTTGTTGACTGCACAAGATCCCTGTTCTGTGGCAATTCGTCCCAAGGGAAACGAGGCTTTCCGAATTTGGAGGTGTAGTGTACATGAAATGATCAAATCCTCAATTCGTGCATTTCAATCCATTCTTGACAGTATCTTTTAGATCATTTTGACAGCTTTGGTAAGGTTTTTCGATGGCCTTTGTTGCTAAGACATCATTTGAAGATGGTCCGAGCCCAGATTTGGTCCCCGAGGCAAGAAGAATGGACCCAGAACCCTTTCTCTCGTCACAAGTCTCTTGGCCCATCGCTTTTTGGAATCTGTCATCAAACATGGCTGGGAAATCCCCGAAAATATGGAGCTTTGAACAGGACAATCATCTACACATTTGAGATTTCCCAATGCCATGTTTGATATAAATATCACGACAAATGTCAACGAAACCAACCAAATAATGGGGATATCACCCACCAAAATCAGGATATGATCCAAATCAGCGCAGTCAGGGTTGCCGATCGAAAAAAACAAAAAAAACATGGTTGACCAGGAAATGCGGTTGCTGGGGAGTTCATGATGCAAAGAGTGGCTCTATCTTCCGTGGCTAAGTCATGTGGGTCCAAAGAGATTAGGAAAACCATGGAACATCCCAAGTCATCTGGTAGCTTATGGTGGGAACCAGCAATTTTATATGGGCCGGGATTCCATCCTGGGTGCTGAGGTACATCAAAGGAAAGATCGTGTATCAGAAAGATCCGGAGGCGAAGCCTGCTCCGGCGCTACGGACCTTTTAAGAAGACGTCGTCTTCTTTTTTGGACGCTTCCTATAGATGAAGAGGTGAACAAATCTGCCGGGGTGCTTTGAGGGGTGTTTTTTTTCCACTTGCGCACCACGGAGGAGCTTGAATTCTTTACAAAAGCTTACACCATCCTAGATGGCAAGATGATGCTGTCAGAGATAGAGGATGGGTGGCGGGTGTGGCGCTGGTCCTTTTGTCTAATTTTTCACGTTCAACTCCGATGTGTTGGAATATCCTCAAGCTGGTGGCTTGAAGTCCTGTAGAATTGGGTTTTGTAAAAAAAACGTTGTCTTTTTTTTGTAACAGGAGAACATGATGATGGGGTGCTCTACTTTCATACAAACCCATCTAGTTTTCATTTTGACTCCCATGAGCACATCTCTAACTGACCGGCTGGTACGGGGTGATGAACCGTTTCATCACCCGTGGGGGCCAGCAGTTGTCTCTGTAGAGTGAGTAGGGGATGACCACAATGCAGTTGTCCACCAGCTGCCATTGGCCCGCGACTTCGCCTTGTGGCTTAGTCCAGAGGGAACAATATGATGAAGCACTGGATTTTGGAGCACCTGAGTCTTGGACGACCCCATGTCGCTGTCAAAATTCTAAAGTTGGCTTGTACAATATTGTATAATCATCATTAATCATCCAATATCATCATCCTATAGTTAGAATTAGAATCCACTTATGATGCTGACCCATCCTGACCCCATGTATCCACTGAGTATCCACCACGGAGAATGCCTGGGCGAGGACTCCGGTTTTCCCTCCCCGCTCCCTGGGGAAGATGTGAAGAAACTTGGCCTGAGATGACGGTGATGACGGTGATGAGCTGTGCTCAAAGGGATTTTGGATGTTGGTTGATGCGGGGTTGATGAGCTGAGCCAAAAATGAAGCGCTTAGAATATCAGGTGCCCGTACGGCAAATGTATACAGCAAATATGTTTGCATTTGCAAGTATGCATACATCTTATTTTGCATCTGCCCCAACTGGCGCTCAGGTATTTAGACAACGCTCCCTGAGTCACTCTTGAAGAGCTCGGCTCGAACATGTTCTGAGGCGTTGAGCGTTTTTGGGGCTGGTAGTGTCTCCAGATTTGGTGGACCTCCTCATCTATGATGGCCGAAACATGGATAACATGGTGCCAATGACAAAGTGTGTGCTGCCCAAAGAAGTCCCTTGAAGTGTGGGTACCCATCCTTGACCGGTTCAAAATTTTCCAGAAGTGTTTCCTTTGGGGGAATTCACAGGGTGTGCCAATCATTGGGAGGGTAAACCGAGTTACGGTCCAAACATTTTCCGGCGAAGTCTGCTGAGACATGTGAGGTTGAAACAATATAGGAATGGGAAGCGATCAAAAACACACCGCTCATCCTCGGTTGTTCATGTTGAGTCTCAATGCGTCCAAATTTCGTCGGGGCTCGATCCACGCCTCTGATCAGAGTTACCCCTCTTTGATGTCATGGCATTGTTTGGAGCCACTTAAAAAACGACTGCCGCACGGCCATGGGGCCGCGTGCCAGCTCGGCTGCAGTCGCAGTGTTTTATTTTGCAGTCGGAGTGTTTTATTTTGTGGGCCTTTCCGAATGGAGAAGGTTCACTGGGATGATCCCTGCGGCTAGTGCCGACCTCAACACAAAGGTTGGAGTTGTAGTGGGGACTGCCGTTTTTTTTTCTCAGTTTTTCCGGATCTGCCAGGTGGTCTTTAGATTTAAGAAGACATCCCGGACGCACGAATGAACCCAGCTACCATCCTGGCCAGAGCCATGGTGGCTCAGACACTCCACGTGGCCAGAGACATGATAGCGGATAGCGTAGCAACCAGCTTGGGCATGCAGGCACCTGAAAAGACAAAGGCCAGGTTTGTAAGGATAATAGCAGAGCAACGGCGGAGAACAGGAGCAGGAGAAGTTGATTTATCGATTTAGATGATTGCGGGTTTAAAAGTGAGAGAGAAGCTGCGCATGCAAAAGGCGTTCTGTGCAAAAGCCAGTGGATGGAATGGCAACTTATATCATCTTATACCTATATCTCCAGTACTGGGTACAACAGACGGAGCCAACCCACAGAAGAAAAAACAACGAAAAACGCACAAAAAACATGGAAATGACAGCAAACATGGTAAAAACCAAGCCTTGGCGCCCATGTTGGGCGAGAAGGGGGTTTCAATCTTAGACGAGGCAAACAAATTGAGCCAAGGGGGAAGTCTAGACACAGGTGACAAAATACAGAACATACAAGACAACCACGAACAAACAAGATCCAAAAGACACGCCTGCAGCCGCCTGCAGCCAGCGGATTTCATTGAATGTCTAGGTCTTGGCTAAAGCCAAAAAACCCATGTTATTAGAGGAAGAAGAAGGACAGGATCATTTTGGGGTTGACAAGTATTGGTGGTTTGTCTGCAGCTGTTTAAGCGACAACCTAGAGTTTGCAAGGCTGTTTTTGTGCAAAAGACGCAATGCAGAGAAAAACATGTTGTGTTGACATGCCTCCCATTGACATGAATATATGCCACGGAGATTGCCAGATAGAATGTCTGATAACATGCCAGATAAAATGTCAAACAATATATCAATATGTCAGATATTGTCAGATAGGATGCCAGATAGAATGCTCAAAAATGCCAGATAGAATGCCAGATGAAATGTCAGAATATATGCCAGATTGAAAACCAGAGTATGTGTCAGCATATGTGTCGGAAAACCAGTTTCCGGCCACCCGCTTCAGGGATCTTCCCAGCACAGGTCAGTTCTGGTGTTCTCCAGACAGCTGAACGCGTGGGAAAAATTGGCGCTCTTTGAACGTGCGGCCGGCCCATCTCAGCAGTGATAAAACTGTTGGTTGATGATTACAGTTGGGTATATATGTATATATAATCTTACATATAATTTATAGATGATATATACATATATAATATAATATAATATAATAAACTATAATATAATATAATATATAATATAATATATATATAATATAATGTAATATAATATAATATAATATATTATATATATAATATATGATATATATAATATATGATATATATTACTATATGATATATATATATATTATATATAAATATATATATATATATATATCATATATATTTTAATATGATATACTATCTAATACGCTGGGGATTTTCATCATAATGGAATTCCTATTGACCAATTCATATAAAGTATGGCACAGGGTTTTCAACACAACACTAACAATTCAATGAACTTGTTTTCTCTTGTGCCCGCAAGGTTCTCTTGCATGTGCCTAGAGTTTTCGCATTTGCTGGCACGACTAATATGCCGATCCTCAAAGTAGTTAAGACATGTTAGGACATCTTTTTATCACTACAGAAATAGACAATTTTTGCTAAATTTTCTGCTTGCTTCTGGGCTGGTTGGTGGGAAACCATGGTGAACACCACCTAGTCTGTTCCCTCCCTCCCGTGCCTTTCCTTTGTCGCCGACTTTGTCTCCCAGTTTGTCGCCCACTTCGTCTGGTACTTCGTCTCCCACTGTATCTCCCACTTTGTCTCCTACTTTGCCCCTCACTTATTTCCCACTGTGTGCCTCAAATTATTTCAAACTTTGTCTCCCACTGTGTTGCCTACTTTGTTTCCATATTGTGTGGCCTTGAGTTTGGAATCTTCACTGCTGTTGGGGTGCGACGCTCCAGTAAAAAAACATGGATGGCTAATGGCTGCTGAGAAATCCCAATTTGCTCCCAAAGCAGCGAGAATCATCCATATCTCATATCTCCCCTTTGTTGGAAATATACCTTAGATGTCCTTTTCCCACTGGTTGATTAAATAGAGGCTTCCGTCCATTCAACAACAGGTAGATGATAAAAATTACCCACACAAAGATAATTTATGGCATTAGGCCTACCACATTATACCAAACCGGAACCCCTCTATTTTTCCTCGACACATATTTTGACATGGAGGTTTCCTAAAATGGGGGGTACACCCAAATCATCCAAAGTTGGACCATTTTACTATTAAAACCTATGGTTTTGGGGATCCCCCATTTTAAGACACCTCAATATCCTTTTGAGATGCCGATTGGTTCGCGCAGTGGGCGAGCGTTTCCTTCGGCATTTTGCTTTGCAACGCGGCATTACGACTTGGTCGGCGTGCGATGACACCAGGCAGTGCTTTTAATCAAAAAATCAGATGACAGACATCGGAGAATCAACGGGTAAGCTTCAACTGTTTGGTGATTTCCAAGTTATATGGTTTTCCGGTGAAGTTGGTTAATCGGTGAAGTGTTTCATCATGTTTCAATGATGCCAATGGCTCGATCACTTGATCCCTGGGGCCAAGCGGCGCCAAGCGGCGCCAAGCGGTCTCCTTGGACATGGGCTGCGGGTAGATTTTGAAGCCCAGCTGGATGAATTTCTGAAAACTCCACGAGTTTTGAGCGTCTGTTCAACCTGTTCGTACCCAGTTTTTTTTTAAATGTTTGGGAAAGCCATTTGCGAGTGACCAGCAAACCAGAATTGAGTCCCAGAATCATGTCCTGAAGAAATCCCTTGAACCAATCCAATGATAACTTTGTAAACACGTCTTAAATTTCAGGGATGTAAAAATGTCAGAGCTAGCGATATATCTGGTATATGATGATATATGCTGTATTAATGGTATTTTTAAGGAAACCTTTCCTGCCAGGATTTGATTTGGTTTGCCTGGATGGATAAGATTGGATAAGTCTCCTGCTTGTGCACTCCAAACATTTCCTAGCCGGTATGGATCCAGGGAAGCCGTAAACTGCAAACTGAGGGTTTGATGCTTTGAATTTTGCAAGTTTGGTACTGAAACCGATCTCGAAACCGATTTCCTCTTTGTTTGCATACTCTCTTCACGTTGCAGAGAGGGCTATGTTGATTGCAGAGCCAAAAGAACCTGTTGTTGCTCTCTCACCTGCTAGATTTTCACCCACAGAGTATGTGTCATGGTCACTGGGTTAAATTGGCCTAAAAAAATGTGGGTCATCATGAGCACTGGGACCCATATGACCCATCCTCTTCAGGTCATGTGGATGTGGCAAAACCCCGAAAAAAATAATCCCAGTAACTCAGTAACCAACCATGACACTATGATTTGGGATCGCAAAGATCATCACAGCAGGGGTATTTTCTCGCATACTGAACTTACCCTCTGGTAATTTAACATAGCTATGGAAAATCACCATTTTTCATGGGAAAACTCACTATAAATCACCATTTTCAATAGCTATGTTAAATTACCAGAGGGTAAATTGTGGTCGGTTGTTTGTTGGTGAACCTCACTAGCCCCTCCTCAATTTTCGACAACCCCAAAAAAATCCCCAAAGCCAGACAAGCTCCCGAATAATCCAACATCATCCACAACTCTTATGAATATCCAACACCATCCAAAGCCATCCTCAAGTATTGAAACTTATCCAAAATCATCTACAGTAAAGTCATCCAAAAGCGTCCAAACGCTATCCAACATATATAATCCAACATCCACCTACTGCGGGTTGATGGTTCCGCCCGAGGTATCACCTGTGCGGGACATCACCGGCAATTGGGTCGCTCGGATGATGTCCCATCGGGGGAGGTTGGGGAAATTTTGAGTCACGCCTAATATTACATGTGACACTGTCTATCTAGTCTAAGCTCATCTAGTCTAATCCAATCATATCCAATCTATATAATTCGATCTCATCCAATCTATAAATCCATATAAATCTGTATTCTGGAGGTACAGCAATTATTGAACGCATAGCTAACAGAGATTCTGATCATCCGTTGGAGCTGGGGAGTTATGGTAACCATGATACCCAAGATCATAGGTCAGTAATGATATATAACCATTATATGACCATTTATGGACTAATGATATAGGAGACTGATGTATTGGTTTGTCCATAAATGGGGGGATATCCCCAAAAAAATGAACTTTTATTTACGGAAGAAAACATAAAGCAGCAGATTTTTCGGTACTTTTTGAGATGCACCCACATTTATATATATATATCCTCCTGAATCCACCGGACATATTAGCTTCGCCCAAAGTTTCATTGGGAATTTAGTTTCTTTGGGTTAATTTAGGGCTTATTTAGGGTTGGTTTAGGGTTCATCTAGTGTTTGTTTACTTCTTTTTTACTGCAGGTTTTTTTGGGATTGATAACTTATTTATGGATATTTATGGTTGATTTAGGGTTTGGGGTTCTTCTACGGTTTTACCGTTTCTTCAAGGTTTTAGTTTAGGGCTCGAAAGCCCGCAAATTATGCAGAATATGTTGAATACATGGTTCCAAAGGTGATTTTGGCACCGCATTAGGTAACTGCACAAATGTAAAGAGTTGCAGGCAGTATCAAGATTTTATATGTTTGCATTTCGTAAAAATATACAAAAGAGAGATTGTAGTCCCGCATCGAATTCCGTCGGTTTCGGGCAAACGTCAGCCCGCTAGCGATACATATATATATATATACACGCATGTACACACACATATGTACACACTTGTGTATATATATATATACATACACACATATGTACACATATATATATATATACATGTGTATATATATATATACACAGAGAAGTACAGTATATATATATACACATGCATATATAAATATGCATATAAAAATACATAAACATTACATACATACATACATACATACATACATACATACATACATACATACATACATACATACATACATACATACATACATACATACATACATACATACATACATACATACATACATACACACATACATACATACATACATACATACACATACATACACTAGACAAGAATGGATCATTATATGATCCGGCAGGAACTGAATCCTGAAACATGCAAACCAGCCTAGATCGTTAGATTTATCAAAGGAAGTTGGGAAGCAATACTTCCGTGTTACGGACAAATAGAATTCAGCGACTTGAAATGATGCAGGGTGGTAGATCACATAACAATACATAACAAAAGAATAAGAAGCAGTTAATGACGGGTGGTGACGAAGGGAAGTGGTGACAAAGGGAAGTGGTGACGAAGGGAAGTGGTGACGAAGGGAAGTGGTGAGGAAGGGAAGTGGTGAAGAAGGGAAGTGGTGACGAAGGGAAGCGGTGAAGAAGGGAAGTGATGATGAAGGGGAGTGGTGACGAAGGGAAGCGGTGAAGAAGGGAAGTGATGATGAAGGGAAGTGGTGACGAAGGGAAGCGGTGAAGAAGGGAAGTGATGATGAAGGGGAGTGGTGACGAAGGGAAGTGGTGACGAAGGGAAGTGATGATGAAGGGGAGTGGTGACGAAGGGAAGTGGTGACGAGAAGTGGTGAAGTGGTGACGAAGGGAAGTGGTGACGAAGGGAAGTGGTGACGAAGGGAAGTGGTGACGAAGGGAAGTGGTGACGAAGGGAAGTGGTGACGATGGGAGGAAGTGGTGACGAAGGGAAGTGGTGACGAAGGGAAGTGGTGACGAGGGAAGTGGTGAGGAAGGGAAGTAGTGAGGAAGGGAAGCGGTGACGAAGGGAGGTGGTGACGATGGGAAGTGGTGACGATGGGAAGTGGTGAGGAAGGGAAGGGGTGAGTTGGGGAGGAAGCCGGAGCACGAAACCTTGTGTTTTTCCGTGTAAAGTGGCTGCAGCCGGCGATGAAAGGTACCTCGTCTGTGCGGCGGGTGCGGCTGCGGTCGGTTGGTCGTTTTTTTTTTGCCGCAGTGTAACGGTGGCTTCAAGCTGCTTTGGGTGTGCTTGTGTGTGCGTAGTTATAGGGTGTTTTGGAATCTGTGCTTGCAGATCGCATTGGAATGGCTGCATGATGTTGCAAGGGCTCTGTTGTGGGGAGGAAGCCGGAGCACGAAACCTTGTGTTCTTCCGTGTAAAGTGGCTGCAGGCGACGATGAAAGGTACCTCGTCTGTGCGGCGGGTGCGGCTGCGGTCGGTTGGTCGTTTTTTTTTTGCCGCAGTGTAACGGTGGTTTCAAGCAGCTTTGGGTGTGCTTGTGTGTGCGTAGTTTTAGGGTCTTTTGGAATCTGTGCTTGCAGATCGCATTGGAATGGCTGCATGATGTTGCAAGGGCGCTGTTTTGGGGAGGAAGCCGGAGCACGAAACCTTGTGTTTTTCCGTGTAAAGTGGCTGCAGCCGGCGATGAAAGGTACCTCGTCTGTGTGGCGGGTGCGGCTGCGGTCGGTTGGTCGTTTTTTTTTGCCGCAGTGTAACGGTGGCTTCAAGCTGCTTTGGGTGTGCTTGTGTGTGCGTAGTTATAGGGTGTTTTGGAATCTGTGCTTGCAGATCGCATTGGAATGGCTGCATGATGTTGCAAGGGCTCTGTTGTGGGGAGGAAGCGGGAGCACGAAACCTTGTGTTTTTCCGTGTAAAGTGGCTGCAGGCGACGATGGAAGGTACCTCGTGTGTGCGGCCGTTGCGGCTGCGGTCGGTTTGCCTTTTTTTTTTTTGCCGCAGTGTAACGGTGGCTGCAAGCTGCTTTGGGTGTGGTTGTGTGTGCGTAGTTATAAGGTGTTTTGGAATCTCCGGTTGCAGATCGCATTGTACTGGCTGCGTCAAGGTTGCTTGGTGCAGCGGCTGCATGCATAATACTATTGTCTTTTGCAGCTGAAGATCGTAAATCGTATTGAAATGGCTGCATCAAGGCTGCGAAAGTGATTTGTCAGCAGATTTTCTCAATTTTGGCGCTAATAATTTTCCTTTTGAAATTCCTTTTAAAAAGTGCTTCAAAATCGTCTTTTTGTCGCTTTGGCGTCGAGATCCGGTTTTGGAGCTGCAATTTCCGACGCCATTGTACGTAGTTCTATTGTGTTTTGCAACTCAGTCTCTGCAGATCGCATTGTAGTGGCTGCGTCAAGGTTGCTTGGTGCAGCGGCTGCATGCGTAATACTATTGTCTTTTGCAGCTGAAGATCGTAAATCGTATTGGAATGGCTGCATCAAGGCTGCGAAGTGATTTGTCAGCAGATTTTCTCAATTTTGGCGCTAGTAATTTTCCTTTTAAAATTCCTTTTAAAAAGTGCTTCAAAATCGTCTTTTTGTCGCTTTGGCGTCGAGATCCGGTTTTGGAGCTGCAATTTCCGACGCCATTGCACGTAGTTCTATTGTGTTTGCAACTCAGTCTCTGCAGATCGCATTGTAGTGGCTGCGTCAAGGTTGCTTGGTGCAGCGGCTGCATGCGTAATACTATTGTCTTTTGCAGCTGAAGATCGTAAATCGTATTGAAATGGCTGCACCCAGGCTGCGTAGCGATTCGTCAGCAGATTTTCTCAATTTTGGCGCTAATAATTTTCCTTTTGAAATTTCTTTTAAAAATTGCTTCAAAATCGTCTTTTTGTCGCTTTGGCGTCGAGATCTGGTTTTGGAGCTGCAATTTCCGACGCCATTGCGCGTAGTTCTATTGTGTTTTGCAACTCAGTCTCTGCAGATCGCATTGTGGTGGCTGCGTCAAGGTTGCTTGGTGCAGCGGCTGCATGCGTAATACTATTGTCTTTTGCAGCTGAAGATCATAAATCGTATTGGAGTGGCCGCACCCAGGCTGCGATAGCGATTCGTCAGCAGATTTTCTCAATTTTGGCGCTAATAATTTTCCTTTTAAAATTCCTTTTAAAAAGTGCTTCAAAATCGTCTTTTTGTCGCTTTGGCGTCGAGATCCAAAATACTCTTTGGCGTAGTAGTACTGGGAAGTGATTCATGAAAGCTTAGATGACATATGAGAAGAGATGAGCTGGGATAAGGTGAGAAGAGCTCAGATGAGATGAAGTGTGGGGCGTGAAGAGTGCAGTGTGAAGTGTGGAGTGTGAAGTGTGAAGTGTGGACTGTGAAGTGTGGAGTGTGAAGTGTGAAGTGTGGACTGTGAAGTGTGAAGTGTGGAGTGCGAAGTGTGAAGTGTGGACTGTGAAGTGTGAAGTGTGGAGTGCGAAGTGTGAAGTGTGGAGTGTGCAGTGGGAAGCGTGCAGTGTGAAGTGTGGAGTGTGAAGTGTGGAGTGTGAAGTGTGAAGTGTGGAGTGTGCAGTGCGCAGAGTGCAGTGTGAAGAGTGCAGTGTGTAGTGTGGAGTGTGAAGACTGTCAGGTGTGAAGTGTGACGTGGAGCTTCAAATGTGACATGTGAAATAAGACACCAGTTTCGCAGAGTGCACGCATGCACGGGCTTCGCTGGCGCACGGCGCATGCAAGTTCTATAGATGAGAAAGGTCTTATATATATCTTTAAGGCAACTTCCGCCCCGCCTCGTGCGGGTACTACTGGTAAAGGAGCCTCATGAGGTACTTCTCGAAAACGATGTAGGGCATCCAATATTGTCAAACGGAGTTTTAACCAGAGTCCACAAGGTTTTGACCAGCATGTTGAAAATCCAAAATAATGATAATAATGTTTCGGCGATGGATTCCCAAAATAACCCAAAGTTCATCGGCGACATGATCTCGGCGAAATAATTCAAAAAATCAAAAAACTGTCGGCGACATGGTTTCGGCGAAAAACTGAGGAAGGTTCTGATGCGGGCAATACAGATTGTGGCAACCGTGTAGATTCGAAACAACGCAGTGTAACAGCTTGATCAACAGTTGAAACCGATCTGCAAAGTGGCAGGTACGTCAGAAAGGCGTCCCTTTCTGATATCACAGATCAAGGCAAGTGTCTTTGTTAGTGCCAGACTTGCAATGATCCCTGGCACCCCCTGCAAATGTGAGAAAATTAGAGCCATAGAAGTTCCCTTGCAAATGTGAAAAGAATAGAGCCATAGAAGTTTTACATCTGTTCAGATGTTACACACACACACACACCCCGCGTGTAGCGGGGTTTGATTTTTGGAAGAACATCGCTGCAAATGTCGGCGAGATCATTCAAATACAAAGGCTTTCCGGTGCTAATGTACAGAGCCGCGTTCAGTCACTCAGAAGGGAGGTTCGCCTCAGCTTGAAGTGTTTGGATCGCATCACGGAAGCTCATGTCTTCAACCATCCTCCACGTGTCGTTGATTTCCCCAGACGCAATAGCAGCCGTCAAAGTGGTTGAAAGTTGTTTGGCCAGGTCCTGGATCTTCGCAGTGAAGCGGGTTGCCTCCGTAGGTGTAGTGGTCTCGATGGGGACATTGTGAAAAGGATGATGCCCATGTACTAGAGGAATCTCAAAGTGATGTCGCCAATAATCCGCTGTGCGCAGGGACCACTCCCAGTTGCCCGAAAGACCATAAAAGTAGTGCTCGGGGTCACGACATTTGGAGAGCCCTGACATGGGGATCTCTTCAATGAATAACTCCCTGGTATCGTTGGAGTGGGTAATGATCTTGAATTGGATCTGGTGGACCACGCGGGATGAGAAGTGAGCACGATGGAGGTAGTGGTATGCAGGACTTGGCTCCGTCGGAAAAGGAACATCAGGAGGTGCAAAGCCTGAATATGTATCAGCATGGGGCGTAGTTCCAAGGTCGGTAGTTGTACTGTCAGCTGCCGAAGGTGCCGAAGTGGTCCCGATAGTAGGGTCAGGGATGCTAGAATGACATAGTGCAGAAGTCTGGGCGTCTGGTGCTTGGTCTGGGTTGGTGGTAGTGAGTCCACGGTTGGGATTCGAAGGCCAAGCCAAGCCCGCCACGGTAGCGTCTCGTTTATGCTCCATGGGTGAAACGATCAGGAATGCGTGAAATGGTGCGACAAAGGCTGAGGCATCAGGAAATTGCAAACATAAACCAAGCCAGAGAATAATAATAATGATAATAATGAAAATAATGAAGTCCCGTCATCAATCAAATTGTTCAAGGTCCACGGAAAGGACAAAGCCCAAAGCCTAACAAGGTGAAATCCAAAGAATCCTTCGTGTTAATAAAATGTCATGGGTGCAACGAAAGGAACAGTCGAGCATGGTCTTTTTTGGCCAGTGAGCGCATCAGGGTAGGATCACACCGGGGCTAACTTTGTGGCATCGCAGACGTAGCACAAAAGGCTGTGAGGTACCCGGGATGAGCAAAGAGGATTCGATGTAGTTGTACTGTCGGAGTCGCCATTCGGGTCGGTATTCCTCCAAAAGCTGCATGATCGTCATATCATTGGGGACTTGGAATGTATCACCTTCCAGGTCGCAATAGCGAAACTCCAAATTCGAAGGATCAAGTTGGATGTCCCATTGGGTCCTCAATCTTTTTGAAATACAGAAACGTAATTCTCCAGTGGGAAGGAGGCCGGCTTCAACTGGTTCCATCTGACGCGACCAGGTAAACAGAGCTTCAAGTTCGTAGCCACTGACATTTTTGAAATTTGAACTAGCCAAAGCCATGTAGTGTTGACGGTCAGGTTCGCTGCGATGAGTCAGTTCCTGTAAGGGAGAGTAGTCAATCAAGATAAGAACAGGTCGGTTTGGAGGAGGGTTCACGTGACCAGGTAGGCCTCGGGGTCCAGCAAGCCATCCAACATTTCGGGTACCTAGTGGTGTCTCAACCGTGGATGTAGCGCGATATGGATGGGGACGAGAAGAATGAGCCATGGCGTCGAGTGTCGAGTATAAAGCGGAAAGCCCAAGCTGCAACATAGAATGATAATGACCAAGGAATAAAGCCCAAAAATTGAAAAATGGAGGGAAACGATGTACCTAGTGAGTAGTCACAAATCGACGTGTAGTCACTGTTCTTTTTCGATGCCGCCAAATAATGTGGTGTATTACACACTGGAGTCAGACATATCCATCGGGCCAGTGTCGTTCGCATCCAGTGGACCATGTACTTGTTGAGGGGGGACGGTAAGGCGATTGAAATGTAAGGTCCGGTGCAATGTTGCCGATGGTGAAGAAGGTGGTGTAGACCGCCACGGTGGCCAAGATAAAGAGGTGGTGGTTCCTTGAGAGTGGTGTTGGGCAGAACGTCCCCAGCATGACTGTAAAATATGGAGTTGGTCCGGTATCGCTTCGTACGGTTGAGAGACGTAGACGTTGGCATGTTCAGGGTGTGGGAGAACAGGAACAGCAGTTGCCGTAGGAGAGGAGGATGATTGGATTGGTACATCATAGTATCGGCGCCAATGGTTAGCCGTAGTCCGTAGGGTAGCACGATCGTTGGTGAGGTGCATGTTCTCAAGAAATGTTTCCACTGGCTTCCACGTTTCAATACCATCAAGTGTCCTTTCCACGATCCAAAGTTCATCCGGACGAGTAGACAAAGGATAGCTCAGCTTCTTGATGAATACGGGGTGGACGGTTGTAGAGGTTGGGATCATTCGCGCTGCCCTGGGAATATACGATGCTGAAGTAGGATCATCAGGTGGGAGGTGTGGGACTGGGCCATGTACGGATGTAGGTGAGGAACGGTGTGAGACCAATCGAGCAGCATCATCCGTGTTGGAGGTCGTCATGTAAAGTCACAATAATATGATATCGAAAAACACTGAACTGAAGCCAAAAAGCCGTGGGGAAGGGTCAATGATGAAAATTCGAACAACGAACATCACAATAAGGACAGATGAGAAGCAAGGGAGACAAAAGAAACCCAAAACCGGGGTGGAGGACATTATGACGAGTGCTTTTTTCTTTTCCTCATAGGCGTGAGCGTCTCCAGGATCTATCTCAAAGGCTAATCACTCGGCCGCTTTGGTGTATCGGGTGGCCGTGACGAATGGATGCCCGCGGGGGATCACTTGAACATGGACAGCGAAGCCTGTGTCTTGTGGATCTGGATGGGGTGTCAGCAACAAAGGTGAACACTCACGGGTCGTGAAGGCATCGAGATGTTGATGAGTTTTCCATGTCGGGTAGAACCAGTTCAAAACGTCTAGGAGAGAATGAGGGAGGTCGTCAAGCATCTGAGCTCCTTGATCAGTGTCAATCATCATGTAGAAATCTGTCGCTGGTAGGTGTATCGACCATCGTTGTAACAGTGTATCGGTAACCACGGTTTTGAGGTCAGAAACGAAATGACTGCGAGCATAATCCGGGTAGATCACCTTGAACGTCTGGAACAGGCTGTCATAGGCGGCCGTAGAGAGGTTGCCCGCGACCTTGGGGGCCAGGATGTTGTAGTATGGGTTGCGGACGGCAAGTTGCTGCATCGGCTTCAGGTCCAATTGGAAAATAACCGGTCGATGGGGTGTCGAAGGCGGAGTCCGGTTGGGTGGGTGCTGAAATGATGAAGACCCCATAGCGGAGGACGGTGCCCTTGTTGGAGAGCGTGATCGTCGTGTAGGGGAGATCCTCTCGTGGGACATAGCTCGCAGTTGGCAATATCGATCCAGGTGAATGCGGAGAGACATAGCAAATGGCTGGCGGGTTGTATGATGTGAAAGTTCAAAGTTTCAGTGGAGCAACAATGCCCGAGTATGTGAAGATCAAAAAATGTAAGGAAGAAAACCCTAAAGAAAAAAGGAAACCCGCAAGTTGAGTGGTGAAACTGTAATGCAGTGCCGCAGGTCAGCTTTTCTTTGGTTCGCACATGTCGTTGGTCAGCCAAGTTTGTCTTTAATCTTATTCCACATGGAGCGAACATCTTCCTCGGACTTGCCCATCTTGGTCGAGATCACCCGCCATGAAAATCGAGACTTCTCGTCCGCCTTCAAAGTGCGAAGTTTCTGTTTGTCTTCCGAAGTCCAGAGTGACAGCGGGCTCGAGGAGCGAGATCGGGATTGGTCAAGTCGGCGACGACGTTTTGCAGGCGCTTTGGGAACTGATTTGGCTTTTTGTTTGCGGGTCGGCGGTGATGGTGTTCTGGTAGAAAGCTTCGAGGGTGCAGGTAGGACTTCAGGTGACGGAGCGGCAACGTGGTGATGTGGTTCAGGAAGATGGGTTTCCAAGAGTTCATCCATGGTCCATAAGTGTCTCGTCCTCCACGATATCCGGCGACGGGATGTGGGCATTGTCAATAAAGTCGTTGGTCTGGTCCGAGTAGTGCGGTCGTAGCCCATCGGGTTGATTCCATACGTCTGTGCTGGGAAGAGGGGTAGGTTCAATGTTGGGAATGAGAGTGGGTGGAAGTAGCGCCATTGCTCGATGTAGTAGAAGGTAAGCATGGTGGACATCATGAAGAAATTGAAGAAAAACTGGTTCTTGAATCGGAATTGACGTAGTAGGGGGCGAGGAAGCCATCACGAAACGTCGAATGTGGGCCAAGAAGTAAATGAAGCCGAGTTTGAGGGTGAGCCAGCTGAGAACGCAATACTCCAATATCGAATGAAATAACGTGTGGGTAGAATAGGTGAAACGTTCAGTAGAATGTGAACAATGAGACGAAAGCGCAAGCGTCAGGGCGATTCTGGCTTTTACCACAATGAGGAAACGTGCAAATATTGACGGATCGGTTTGGCAGCAGCAGCAAAATCGGACTCGGGAAAGCCTGCAGCTCTGTACAAACGGTGCAATGCGGCAAAACCTCGCGTGCGTTCGTGTGTAGGGTGCGCACATTTGGCGACCAGAAAGAGTCGTGAAACAAAACCCGAAAGTTGGACAGCCAGAGGTGATGCGGAGAATGGCGCCATGACCTGGTTGAAGTCGCGCGGAGGGCTGTAGCGAAGGGCGAAGGGCTCGAACTCGATGCAAAAGCCCAAGAACTCCTGGTCCGGCTCCGTTTCCAAAATGATGGGGTGACCGTAGAACTCCGGGTGAAGGAAATTGGCGAAGCAGATTTCGTAGTCCCAGGAGGGATCCGACAAGCACAGTCTGTTGTCAACATAGCGAAGGAGGCGAGCTGTAAGATTCATGGTGCTGAGGGTGGTGCGGTAGGTTCGGTACCAGATTTCTTCAGAGAGTGCGACAACCATCATGCACAATGCTGGACTCAGTGGGGAGCCCATAGGGGATCCACGGATTTGCTCAAAAACAGTAGTGCCAATGGAAAATTGGGTCATCTTCAAAGACATAAGGATGATGCGTTCAATGTCCCGAATGAAGATCTTCCTGGTCACATTGAGTGTACGGCACGTGCGGCCTTTGACTACATCACCTGTGGTGTTGCCCGGAGTTGCCTTCACGGAGATGATCTCGTCGGGGTTGGTACTCATGAGCGTCGAGAGGAACTGCAAGGTCAGTCGCCAGCTAGCAATGAAGCGGTCAGTGTCGATGCTTGTGAAAAAACCCGCAAGATCTTGGTTGTGTATGCGGGGAGTAGGGAGCGAATCAAAGTCGGTGTCCTTGAGGAGCTTGATGAGATCGAATACATCACCCTTTGCTAGGTTGTGGGGAAACGCTTGGGGCAGGAGGTTGTAGATCAGTTTGGCGGTGCAGTTCAACATGGGTCGGAAAGGTGCCGTGAAGAAGCTGACAATGGGTCGGCCAGCCTTAAACTGTTTCTTCCGCTTGGGTAGGACGTAGGCATTTGGTAGGTCTCGTCCAGCACCAAGTGCCCATGGGTATGCTTTGCCAAATTGATGGTTGATCTCGGCGATGGTCTTCTCGATGATGTCATTTGGGCTGTTCTCCAATTTTCGAAATACCAACGGGTCGGCGAAGGTGGTGGTGAGGCACTGGAAATAGAGTACGGGGCAGTAGATTCGTAGGGATGTAGCTCGCTTGTCCTCGTTGTGGAAGATTGCTTCTGGGAAAAGACGTTTGAAGCGTCCGATATCTTTGTGTGTGACGTGATTGTGGAGGGTGTTGTAGTGAGATTGAATAGAGCGGTGCCAAAGTTCATCAATATGGGTCTTTTGTAATGAAGGTAGTGAATTCCGGGTAGTCCACGTCCGCAGAGCAAGGCGAAGGGATGTCTGGATTTCTTTGGAAGGTGGGAAGATTTTGTTTTGAAGCGAACCCGTCGCAATGGATGTGTGTGGGCCGTCATCGAAGTGTAGGTTGTCGCCGTCCAGGACCAAGTGGTGATCAGGATGGAGATGATGAAGAGCATGAGGTCGTAAGGCGTCACAGGCACACCGTGGGGTTTCGCCATCAGCCCATTTGGTAGCGGCTTCTTTGTGGTTGCACAAGCTGTCCATAACCGAGGGGAACTTTGTGAAGACGATCCCGGTGGAAGGAGTCTGCAAAGTGGTGTTGTAGCATCGAGTTCGATGAACGTGGGAAGTGAGCAGCTGTCGAAGGTCACGGGTCCAGTTGGGACCTAGTAACCAAGGTGCACGAAGAGGAACCGGTTTTCTGACTCGTTTGGCCCTCCAGAAGGTCAAGGCTCGGTCAATGGCATTGATTGCGTACGACCTCTGAGGTTCGCCTAGGTTGTTGGCAAGACGTCGAATAAAATAGCATCCTTGGGCCCCAATTTCATTGGATCGAAGCTTCTTCTCCATGTGGAAGCGTCGGACGGAGTTACTGCCCAAATCCTGAATGATCTCCCAGAGTTGTACTCGTCGATGGAAGAGAGGACTGTGAAGAGCATGTCGAACATGATGGGGTGTAGATCGCCAGCGGAGTTTCCGCCACAAAGAGAATGCTCCAAATTGCCGGGAGCCGGAAAATTTAGTACGCGCAATGAGTCCCTTTCGGCAATTGAAAAACTGGTAAATGAACGGAGTGTTTAATCGAGGTTGCCACAATTGAATTAAGGCTTGTTCCAAAGCCCAAAAGTTGGATTTATTGGTGTAGATCGGAAAAACAGACCACATCCAGAAATTGTCAAATCTGCACCAAAACCGTAAGGCAACTTCGGCCAACACGAATGTGCTTTGTTGCACTTGCAGAAATTTCCGATAGCGAGAGTGTTCACGGTCCAAAACAAAGGAAGAAGTGGAACCAACATAAAACTTGGGTTGAAAATTAGCAATGTGGGAAAAGCGAATATACACCGCCTGAGGGTGCTTGAAACATTGGAGGGCGACTGACAAGTCATCCCACGATCTGCAAAAGAAAATACTCTGCACCGGAGTGCCTTTGAGCAAGGCCTGGAGTTTCGGATTGGCTCGTGGATGTAATAACACATATTGGCCCATCAGTACAGTTTGAAGCATCCGAAAAGCAAAAAAGACATCAACAGAAGGGGACAACGTGAAGGGGGTCAATAGTGCAAGGACAAGAATACAGGAATGAGCCACGGCCAAAGTTCGCATAATGTTGGCTGCTTTTGAGCCCGGTGATTTCAAATACGCTGCTAGTCAGGAGTGCATCAATAACGCCACAGTCATGACCTTGAGGACGACTTCATCCGTAGAGGCCCCTTTATGCTTGCAGGGGTCGATGCCCATAGCCACGCTTGCGCGTTGGATAGTTTTGGAGGCATCATCAGGTTGGTTTTGCCACCATTCGTTGACCTTCTCCAAGTTCTTCTCCAGGATGTCCTGCTTGGGCTGTGGTAACTTCAGTTCTTTCAACCACTTCTTGTATTGGGTATCCGTCAATGATGAGGGTTGATTGTCAACGAGCCAGGAGTTCACGGATCCCGGAGAAATAAGTAGAGCCGAAGGGTCAAAGGTTGTAGAGGCTGCAGGTTGTCCTTGAAGTGCACGTCCAATCGGTGTCGTGGCTGGTGTAGACCCCTGAGGTGCCGTAGTCTGTGAAGTACTGGCGGCCGATTTCACCTTGGCCAGTTCAGCTTCCAGTTCAAGAATGCGTTGTTGGCTTGCCACGTCCGCGGAGGGTTGAGCCGGGAGCCAAGATTGGAGAAGTTGAGCGACGTCTTTGGCCATATTTTGAGTGGCTTCCTTTTGATTGAGACATTGGCCTGCTGAGCGAGCTCGAAAGGTAGCAAGTTTGTCCAAATCCACATTGCGGGTGCGTAGTTGTGATACCAATTCAGCCACAAATACTGTAGTGCCTATGTTGTCAAAAGGAAGGACGAAGGTTTCTCTTCCGTATGCAACACGACGGAGCCAGGTGTTGTGTAAGCCCTGGTACAAGAACTTCCAGAGTGGGACTTGTAAAGGATCCATACCTTCAATGTCTTTGTAGCTTGAAAACCGGCTCTGTCGGATTCTGGAGGGGAAATCCAAACCATTAATCTTGTTGGAGTCGTGGAAGTCGACATCAGGTTTCCATTGCTCCACTGGAGGGATTTCAATTGGTCGGCATGTATACCCTTCGTTGACAGTAGAACTTGCTCCCGGGGATGACATAGGCCTCGGCGATCTCGGTGTAAAAGGATGACGTTGAGGTGCAAAGTTGGCATTGTTGGGAGGTGTCTGGGAAAACGGAGGAGGTGTAGGTGGGAAAGGTGCCGTAGATGGAGTCCATGGTGGGCGTGTTGGGAACGATGGAGATGTAGGTGGCGGAGGCGGTATCCCAGACGGGCTCCAAAAAGGTCGATGGGTCGCCATGGCATAGTGCATCGGGCCACGGAACCTGCAGGTACTGCTTGGTGCCATCCATGTTGATGACGAGGAGGTGTGCGAGAGCGATCCGGCTGGGAAGGAGGAATTCCATTCACGTCAGAGCTGAACTGGGAGATCAGGTCCTGGGACGCCATGATGTAGACGGGGCCACGAGATAATAGGTCAAAATAAGCTCGAACTGCCGATTGAAAGCTGCGGTGAAATGTCAAGGTGAGACGAAGATGGTGTGCGATTGAAACGGTGTGAAACATGGTACGTGGTCCCTGTGTGTGATACGTAAAGTGAAATACGAATCTGGCGCAAGGTTCAAATATCATGAGCACGCAGCAGTTCAAAAACCTTTTGAGGGAAGAAGTGGCATCAATACCGAATGTCGGGAGAAGCATTGTTACTCCAAAAAGATCGGGCAGGGCCACTAGGCTCACTGTATCGCTGTCGTAGAATAGTCGATACTTGTTCCGGTACTCCTCAGAGGTAAAGAGTTCACCAGCGAGATCTGGAGTGGTATGTCGAGTGTCGAGAACGAGGTTGGCCTTCACGGTGCTGGTCTCGAGAATGGCCTTCGTAATGGGAAGATCGGCGATCTCGACGGCTGTAGGTTGAGTTGTCCCAAGAAGCATTGTCGTGCCAAGATCGGCGAGCATGATCTCGAGAGCCAGACGCGGTGGTCTCGTGGTGGTCCGTTGTGTTTCGAGAGTCGTCTGGAGGTGGGTCCGAAGGTGCTGGTGCGTCGGCAGGAGGGTCAGGTCGTACTGGACGTGCATGGTCATCTGGAGGTTCCGCGGGGGGATTTGTCTCCGCTGCCTGGTGTGTGATCAAGCCCTTTGAAAACCGAATGAGTGGAGGCTACATAGCATATGGATGCGGCGCTGGAGTTCATAGCCGTTGCATTGTCTTTGCCCTTGGCGATGCCCGCGAGGTTGCACAAGCGTTGAATTTGGTCATTTCCTCCAGCTAGGGCGCGGATGCATTTGGGGGAGCGACAAATGGCCAATAGGCCAGATGGGTTTTGTCCTTTCCCTATGCGATAGAGCTGAGAGGTACAAATCTTGACAGCATAGCCTGGCAGAGTGTCGATGTCAGCGATCTCAGAGGACATACCGAAGAACCCGTAACATGGGTATTGAGTCGGGACGCCGGCTTCGTTTTTTGTCCAAGTTGCCGGGCGGATGCAGTCTTCCGCGAGAATTTTGGCAACTGATTCCCAACTCGTTTTGTGGTAGATCAGGTAGGTGCCCATGTGTTCGCCACGATAGATCGGTTTCTTTCTCAATCCCGTGGGGACCGTGATGGTCAGCAGGTTCTCTGGCTCGATGTAAAATGCTTGGGTTTGCCTCGCAAGCTCGATGTCCAGTAAGTTGGATTGTGCAAAGGCCCTGGCAATGTTCTTGACGGTGGCTTGGCTTGCTTTGATATAAATACGTTGGTTGTTGACGGTGCGATATGGTTGAGCCAACTGGTGGAACATCTCGTCAACGAATTGGTTGAAGAGCTGCAAGATGGCCGGGGTCAATGATTGGCGTAGGGGCACGGTATGGTCGGGGCCAAGCTCAGTCAAGCAGCGGACCCTAAGGGGATCATTGGCCGCCTCAACCATTTCACTGAGGTCGATGTCATTCGTGTCGAACTTGGAGATCGAAATTGCATCTGGCACCTCAGAATTTTCACTGTCACCGTCAGGGACGCGGAAGGATACGGCGCCAAGTGGTGCTGTAGTGTGGGATGGTGGGTTGGTAGCTGGTTCAGGTGGCGGTTGATCGGCAGGAGAGTTGGGTCGAGCAGTGTTGTGGTGGTAGTTGTCGGTGTAGTGGCTGTCGTTCCAGGTGCCCCAGGTGTCATCAGCGTCGGGAGTGGGGATGTAGGCCGGATTGGATGGGTATGCAGCTGGTCGAAGTACGACTTCTCGGCCTCTGGATCGGTGACGTGGTGTCTCGGAGCGTGGTCTTGGGTGAGATCGATGACGTCGAGGAACCACGGGAGAGCGGCGTCTTGGCGGTGATCTTCGTCTGTATGGAGACGGGGTTCTGCGGTCCTTGGGGTGTTTCGTAGATGATCGATAACGAGGAAGAGGAGAACGAGGTCGTACCGCACGTTGGGGAGAATAGCGATGACGATGGGATTGTACTGAAGGTCGATGGGAACGTGATCTTGGAGTCCTGGATCGTGGTCGGCGCGTTGGGGATGGCGGAGCATGTAGGTGGTGAGGAGGAGCGATGGCCGGAGCTGGGATAATGCGAGGGTCCGGACGTCTGGTTCGGTGGGTCTGGCTTTTGGTGCAGGTGGAGGAATGGCAATAGGTGGTGGTGCTACTGTGGGTAATGGTGTCGGTGGAATGGGGTTCGGTGGAGGTCCATCGTGTTGGAGGAGTAGCTGACGTTGTTCTTGGGCACGTTGGGAATCCATGATCAATTGTTGTTGAGCTTGAATGAGTCGAACTGATTCCGCAAGTTGCTGTGTAGTGGAGCCCAGCGCTGCAAGTTCAGGTGAAACAGATGAAGTCGGTGCTGCCGTTGGTGCCGGTGGTGTAGCATGAGGAGAGGCTTTCGGAGCTGATCGTCGTGGTCTGTCCGTTTTCTTGTCAGAGCGAAGCCTGGGAGCCGCCTTAACTGCTGGTGGTGGAGGTTCATCTGGAGGGACCATCGATGCGTCAGTCGGCAATGGAGGTTGAACGTGGTGAGGTGGGTATGGAGAGCTCTGCAAAGGTGTCGGTGGCGTAGTCGATGTAGGTGGTGTAGTCGATGTAGGTGATGGAGCCGGAGGAGAATGCCATGTGGGTGGAGCGGTGGGTGCCGTAGGAGTAGAAAAGGTCGGTGGAGCAGTGTGCATCAGAGTGGTTTCAGGAGCCACAGGTGTGGGCATAGTGGGCACAAGTTGTGGGCCTGGTACTGCATGAGGAGTCGGAGTCAATGAGGTAAATGGCAGTGAAGTTGGGGCTGATGAAGACCATGTAGGATGCAATGGCGAGGGATGTCCAAATAGATGTGCGTTCTGCGATGATTGCGGCCACGTCGAGGATGGGGTCGTAGGCTGCGGTGGAGCAGGCCATGACGTCGGAGGAGTGGTCCACGGATACATCGCTCACGAAAATAATGAAAAATAATGAAAAGTCACACACAGGACTCAGTTCCTAGACCTACTGTTCGTGCGATTGTGCCACAACAGGCCCGTGTTCCAGTCAGCCACAACCCAGAGTACGCCTTATTGAAAAGATTCAATAATGATCGACAGTTTCAACATGGAGGTCTAATTTCAATATATATTGAAATTTTCCCTGGATTCCCTATTGAAACAGGGGTGCATTTTCTATTGTATTTTTCAACAGAGCTGTGTTGTATTTTTCAACATGGTTCTGTGTTGAAACCTTTCCAACTTGGTTCATCCAATGCATTTTTTGCTCATCTTTGCTTGCTCTGCTACTTGTGAAACTTTGTACAAAACTATATACATCTTGCCAAGATTTCAGGCCCTTTTGCAGGGCATGGCCCCTTTTCAGGGCAGCCCTTTCTCAGGGCAGCCTTTTCCAAGGCATTTCCCAATGTTAATCACTTTCTATATCTTGCCATGAAAAATCAGCTCCTTGGATCCTCAGGTGAAGAGCTAACCTGTATCTCCAAGTGACCTTACTGGCCACCTGGTAGGGGGCAGTGCCACTCAGGCAGGAATGAGCAAGGGCTGATAGGTGGCCCACCATTGTTTCACCAGCATAACAGGAATAAAATTGAACCGCTGAAAGACACTTGCTAAGTGCTCACACAAGTGGAACTTGGGGGTCACATTCCATTGTAGAATTCCTTGCTGGATGCTCAACACTGACAGCCTGGAGTAGTGTAGGAGGCAAAGGTTCATGCTTTTTTTGAAAGAAGTTGCTTCTTCCCCTGTGGGATGCATGCCACTGCAGTCCATGATTGTGTAGAGCTGGTTGAGGTGCTTGACAGTTTGAAACCGATGTACACTGTACTTGTCCTCTGTACGCTGGAATTCCAAGCATATCTCTTCCAGCACAGGTACCAGCCACCTGCAGTGTCTAGCCTTCACCCCTGTCAAAGTAGGAAACTGATCATGCTTGCTCTTTGGAGAACAGAAAGTAGAGAGTGTCAGCTTCCTGATCCTGTCACTGGCCTCAATGCCTTGCTCTTGGTAGAGGGCGCAGATTTTCCTAAAGAGGTAGGTCAGTCTCTCATTCTGTGTTCCTGGCAGGCCTGGCTTCACAACCAGGTCAAAGAGGACATTGGCCAGCACATGTGCTGTGAGGCCTTCCTCTAGCACATGTAGGGTGTCATATTTGAAGCTTTCACCAACCACACCTGGAATGGTGCTGATCACATGATCTGTAGGACATGTCCCTGCATGCTCCACCACTGTAGCCCTCCAAGCTGCAGTGGGCCTGAAGTCATTATAGGGGAGAGTGCTTTTGCTTGCTGAGCAATTGAAGCACATCTCCTCATGTGATGCACCTTTCAGCTGGAACTCATTCTGGAGGTACTCACCATCTGCCTGCACTGCCCAGATGCAAGCTCTGAAGCCTTCTCTGCTCAAAGGTTGACCAGCCATTTGCTGTCTCCAAGACTTTGCTGGCCAAGGGTTTTCTGCATGGTCAAATTCAGGAAACTTGTTGTAGAAAGCAGCTTCCCAAGACCATTGGAGTACTTGCCAAAGGACCTTCATGGTGTCAAATGCTGCATCATCAGGGCTCTTGTTGATGGCACCCTTTGGCAAAGCCAGTAGCAAGAGCTGGCTTGAAGCAACATTGAGGCTGGATAGCAGGCTCCTCATGCTGATCACATTGATGCTATCATTTCGCTGGAATTGGCCCCCATCTCCATGTAAGCCACAGGGCAAGCACTTATGTCTGTGCTCCTTAGCCAATGCATGTAAACCACAGAGGAAAAGGTTGCCTTTTTGGATTTGGATGCAAAAGTGGCAGTGACAAATGGCACTCTATGCTGCTGAGTCTCTTTGATAATGTTGTTCTTCAGCTGTGGGTCTTTTGGGCTGTGTTCTTTCCAGAACTCTTCAACATTTTGCAACCCTGACATAGCTTGGTCTTGGCCACAAAGCCAATAAAACCACTCATGTGGTAAGAACATCCCTATTTTCTTCTGTGCCACATACAGGCCATCTGCTGTTCTGAGCTGCACAGGAGTCTCCACAAAGTAGGGCATGGGCAAGTCTATGTCAGTGCTTTCACAGTACTTGGATTGCAATTGGTGGGCAATGTGGTTGGGATTCTGGCCATGGTTGCCAAGGGATGCAAGCTCCTGGATATCACTGGTGGATGCCCCTGACTTGCTTGCAGCCAAAGCAAGTGCTTGGATGGAAGGCCCCTCAGTGCAGCCACTGGCAAAAAACAAACAGCACATGCAATCACATTGGTCCTTCAGCCAGACAACTTTTGAATAAACTTTGGCAAGGAGCTGACATGCCATTTGCAAAGTGCTCCAGCAGGCAAGACCCTAAGGGTGAAAACTCTTGGCACAACATGGTAGAGCTGCTGGCCTGCTCTCGTTTTTTCCTTTTCCATTTTTCTCTTTGGTTGGCCATTGCTTTTTCACACAGCTTTGCCCTTTTTCAAGGCAAGAATAGCCCTTCTTCAAGGCCAGAATGGCCCTTTTTCAAGGCCAGCCATTCAGAAGAGTTGAGCCAAACAGCTTTAAAACACCATGGGGAAACTGATTTGAGTGCCACAGGGGCAGTCTTGCCTGCTTTTGTTCTTCAACCCTTCCCCACAAGCAGAAAACCATTTTTCCCAACTTCTCAAGCAAACAGTTTCTGTGCTGCCCAAAGTTTTTCAATGCATAGCCCTTTTGCAAGGCTTTTGCCCTTCTTCAAGGCCTTTGCATTCTTTCAGGATTCATTTCTTTTCCACAGCCTTTTCTGCTCTCTTTACAGCCAGTGCTGCTTCACAGAGAGTGTCCTTGGCAACTTCCAGCTTGACCTTCTGCCCCTGCTTGCTAAGTTTTTGCAACTCAACTTGGCAACTCTGCAGTTCCTTCTGGTGCTTTGCTGCCTTGCTCCCTGAGCTGCCCTTTGCAAGGCCAGCATTGATTTGCTTGACCAGCTTGAGCATCTTCAAGATTCTCTTGGCTGTGAGCTCTTTGCTTTTGCTCCCCCCCATGTCTGACAGGAGGTCAGCTTCCTTTGCAGCTGCATTGAGCTTTTGTTTGCTATCTTCTTCCTCATCTTCTGCATCACCTTCTTCATCTGACTCTTTGTCTTTGATAGCTGCAAGCTCTTTAGCCTTTTTTTTGGCACTGGTGGGGAGGACATCATTCAAGGCATTTGCTGCCAGCCCTTCCTCAGGGCTCAACATGGTGCCAGCCTTTCTGGCTTCCATCCATTGGATGGCTTCCAGTTTGGTGGCAGCCTCCATGTTCATCTCATGCTTGGACTGCTTGTCACTGTAGACAATTGCTGTCTCCAGGCAGAACTGCCACTCTTGTTGGTCCTTTGGGTCTTTTCTGACCCTGATGGACCCCCTGTTCACCTCACCATATGCCAGCAAAGGTTGGCATTCCAAGTCAGGGGGTTGAGTGCAAGATGTGCAATGCATATTGCTGCCAGGGTGCTCTCCTCATGGCTTCCTGTAATCCAAACCTTGTCAGTATGGCTTGGAATGGCACCCATTCCTCTGTTTCCCTGCTGCCTCAGAGAAACACACTCACAAGTCACAAGCAAGCAGCAGGAGTGATGGCACTCAGAACACCCATTGAAATTTGGGTTCTGCCAGCCAAGCTGCCTGAAACTTCGGTCAAGGCAACCAACTCTTTGTGGTAGATGCCAGCCTTCTTCAGATCACCCCTGTTCTTCAAAAACACAGCCAGCAACTGTTTTTTTTCTCTTCACTTCCCTTCCCCTTACAGTGGGTGTTCCACAGCTCTGTGGCTTTGGGATCCTTCAAGGCATCCCTTGCCCTGCTAAAGCGACCCCAAAGGGCTTCTCTCTGGCCAGGGGTGAGGCTGTCAAGGAAAGTCTGAACATTTCCATTGGCTTTTTTTTGGAAGGTTTCCATCTTTTCTTCCAGGCTCAGGTCTGCCTCATTTTTTGGTAATTTCAAAATGGAACTGGGCCTTTTCAAAATGCCTGGCCCTTTTGCAAGGCTTTGCCCTTTTGCAGGGCTTTGCCCTTGTGCAGGGCTGGTCTCTGTTTGCTTTGTTTTTTTTGGGGTAGCTTTCATGGCCTTCATTGTCTTTCCCATTGCCTTTGCCCTTCTGCAAGGCTTTGGGTTGAGAGGTTGCCCTTGGCAAGGCCAAAGAAAATTGCAGGTTTCAACCTTGAGCTTTTGAAAGCTACAGATTTCAAAAAAAAAAATGACACCAATCATTTCTACCCAGAAAACTGCCACCCATCATATGACATCATATGATGCAATATGATGGCACCACCCATCATATGATGGCCACAACCCATCATATGATGGCCCAAGCCCATCATATGATGGCCCAAGCCCATCATATGATGGCCCCACCCATCAAATGACATCATATGATGCAATATGATGGATCCACTTTTTGTGGTCATTTTGGAACCTGTGCCAAACTGATTTGATTTGAAAAAAACAATGCAGACCTTTTCAAAATTTTGGATTCCACTTTGAACTGTTTTTTTTGGGTAATGACTGGACTGCTCATTTTTTCAATATATGTTTCATTCAGCAATCAGTGGGCTATTCATGCCCAAACTCCCCAGCAACCTCTTTTTTCTCAACTGCTCACAGTGCAGGAGGTGGCCCAAAGTCCCTTTGGAACTTTTTCAAAAAATAGAAGCCCTTACCCAAGGCTGGCCCTTCCTCAAGGCTTTGGCCCTTCTTCAAGGCTTTAGCCCTTCTTCAAGGCTTTCAATTTTTTCTTCTATTGCCTTTTCTGGCTACTTCAACCCAGCTACCCTCTTCCTCTTTCACCTCAGGTGCAGCCTTTGGCCCAGGCCTTCCTTTATTCTTAGGCTTGGCACCTTTTGGACCCCCCCTGCCTTTGCCTGGTGGTGGGGAAGGGCTGGACTGCCCACTGTTGGAGCTGCTGGTGCTGCTGCTTTGCTGGTTCTGCCCTTTCTCAAGGCCTTTTGTTTGCCCTTTTTCAAGGCCTTTTGCATGCCCTTTCCCAAGGCCTTTTGCTTGCCCTTTCCCAAGGCCACTCCTCTGATCCCTGGGTGGTCCTGGCAGAGAAATATGGGAAGTATACCTGAAAATTGGACAGCATGGATTTGAAAAAAGGTGCAATGAGAAAACCAGACAGTCCTGCAGCATTTGGTTCACTTGCCTGTGCTGCACCTGCCCAAAAAAGTATGAACTGAATGGGCATTGCACAAAAAAAGGTATGAAGTATGAACTGAACTGTGCACACTCTCATGGCCAGGCCTTTGGGGCTTGGAGGCTGGGATGCAGCTGCTTGGCTGGTACCATACCCATAGCCACCTGCCACAAAAAAAAGTGCACATGCAAATTTGAAAACAAAAAACAGCATGAGTGTAATGCCACCTTGTGCTGGCCACTGTTGTGGCCACTGTTGTGGCCACTGCTGTGACCACCCTTGTGGCCATTGGTGTTGCTGCCACTGCTGCTGCTGTTGCCATACCAGCTGCTGCTGGTATGCTGCCCCTTGTTGGAAAGCTTCTTGCTTCTCCCTCTCAGCTTTCTCTTGTTTCTCCTTCCTCCCCATCATCCTTTTGAACCTGCTTTGGCCCATAGCAGCCAGTCTTTGGACATACTCCTCATCCTTGTTTTTTGGCAGCCCTTGTTTCTCCTGCAGGAGTTGCAGCCTTTGCCTCATATGGGCACTGCCTGAAGTCAGGCTTTTGCCATGTTCATCCCTCCTCCACCTCCTTTCCCCTCCATCTTCCCATTTTTCTTCTTCCCACCTCCCTCTGGTCTTCCATGTGGAAGCCCATTCTTTTTCTTCCTTGTCATCCCCCCAGCCCTCCCACTCTTCCCACCCATCTTGCCACCCTTTTTCCCACCCATCATCACTCCAGCTGTTTCTGGCCATTGGGGCCTTGCTTTTGCTCCTGCTTCTGCTGGGTGACTTAGGTGGTGAAGGCCTGGAGTAGTCAGGGCTGGAAGGGGATGATACCATACACTGCCCTTACACAAGGCTTGGCCCTTCTGCAGGACAGAATGCCCTTTTCAAGGCAAGTCAGATTGAAGTGCCCTTTCGCGAGGTTTGGCCCTTGGTCTTGTTGCAAACCAAGGAAGCCTTACAGCTTTAGCAGCTTGAGCCCAAAATTGAAACAGAATATGCAACATTGTTCAGGTTGTACTTGGTTTTGCTTACACAACATGTTGCTTTTGGCTTGGCAGCACCTGGCCATGTATTGCAGCACCTTTTTTTCACTCATGTATGCAGAAGAGTGGTGCTGCTGTATGTACAATATTTACAGCTTGCACAGCCCTTATACAAGGCTACTGCCTTGTGCAAGGCTTTGGTGTGTGCTTGCACAGCCCTTTTGCAAGGCTACTGCCTTTATTCAAGGCTACAGCCCTTTGCAAGGCAATCCACATCATGCCTTTTCATATTTTTGAAACAGTTTCAACCTGGCAGCTGATACTGAGGCCTTGGTGGCACCAGCCTGCTTGCAAGCAGGCAAGAGCTCCTCCACCAGCTGCTTATGGGAAACCTTGAGCTTGGCAGCTTGGGCCAAAGACACACTGACCACAAGCTTCTTGACAGTGTTTGGGCCAAAAGGCATGTGTTGTATGTAGGACTGGTTCTTGCCACCACCTATGCTCAGGGTCTCCTGGGCAATTGGGGTATCTGGCCCCAAGCCTGTGTCACCTGGCTTCTTTTTCACTTCTGCTGCTGGTTTTTTTCCTGCTGCTGGTTTTTTCTTGGCACCGTCCTTCTCTTTACTTCCTTTCCCAGCAGGCCTTTTCTTCACAGGCTTGCCAGCCTTTTCCCTCCACATAGCTTTGGTCACAGGAGGTGGAGACCCAAGCAAAGAGTTGCTGGGTGCAGCAGAAGCTTCAGAAGCTTCAGAAGCTTCAGAAGCTTCACCATCAGAACCATCCTCTGCCTCTGATGCAGAAGAAGTGGCCAACATTGCAGGGAAGCCATCAGATGCCATTGTAACATCTGACACCTCTTTCTTCAGCTTCCTCTTGCCTGGTGACCCACCAACCTTTTTACCAGTTTTTTTGTATAGACCAGTGAGCACTTGGAACTGTGCTGTGTCAAGTTTGGTGCCAAACCTTTCCCAACCTGCTGGACTGGCTGTCACCCTCCTCCAGTGTTTAAGGAGGACAAGTATGCTGTCAGCAGCCCTCCCAGGTAGCAAAGCTGCTTCCACCTCCCAGTACTTGTTCAAGAGTTCAGCCCCAAACTTGTGGACAGCCACAGTCAGACTGTGTTTCAGATTCCTGTACCTGATTTCTGCACTGGGGCTGACTTGCACCAATGCTTTGAGGAGAGGGTGCAATTTGAACATGGCTCTGGGGATCTCAGCCTGCTGTGGCTGGAGATGCCTGTAGTCCAGCAGGTTCAATGCTTCTTGCACACCAATCTGCCTGATGTGGCTGTCAAGGGCATCATCTAAAGCATCCTGGTCAACTTCAGGGAAACTTTTTCTCAGCTTGGGCTGTGGGTTTCCTGCACCTTTTTTCTTGACTGGTTTCATCAGGACCATGCCCTTTTTCAGAGCTTTGCCTTTCTTCAAGGTTTGGCCCTTTGCAGCAAATCAAACAATGAAGCAAAGTTTCAGCTTGAGCCTGTACTGCAAGGGAAATGGAAGGGAAACAGCCTGACACTGCACACCAATTGCCCTGCCCAGTGCTGTGTTTCAATGCCACACTGTTCTTACATGTCAGCTTGCTAGCTTTTCTCCCCTTTTTCAGCAGCTGTCTCCAATCTATGCCCTTTTCAAGGCAATTTTACAGCCCTTTGTCAAGGCAATTTTACAGCCCTTTTTCAAGGCAATTTTACAGCCCTTTTTCAAGGCAATTTCAATGCCTTTTTTCAAAGCAATTTCAATGCCCTTTTTCAAGGCAATTTCACCTAGCTGGACATTTGTCTATTGGGTTCCAATATTTAAAATAGGACCCACTTCTTTGGAAGGTGTTTCTCCATTCCCTTCCACATTTCCAGCACCTAATCCCCCAGTCTGGTTTGCCCAGGTTCCTCCTCCACAGCCAGGCATCACAGGACACAGTCTGGCAGTCCAAGTACTCCCAGTAGGCCATGGCCTCTTGCATGGTCCCAGGAAGAGGGGGTCTCATCAGCATGTCTAAAACATCCAGCTGTGCTTCATCAATGTTTTGCTCTTCCTCCATGGCCCTTCTTCAAGGCAATGCCCTTTTCAAGGCACTGCCCTTTTTCAAGGCTTAAAAAAGGCGACTCAGGAGCTTGGGCCAAAAAGCTAGGTTCCAGGGAGACCAACTTCTGCTGCCACTGTTTGTTGCATGGCCATTTGAAAAGAAAGCAGTTTGAAACTCAGCCAATTTGCAACAGATTGAGAACAGCCATTTCACCTTATTGAAACAGCATTTTCCACATATGTTGAAACATGTTTCAACATCAATTTCAACATGATATTGTTGTTTTTTTCAATATGGTATGTTGAAATTTTGATGTTACCTCTGTTGAAATAAATTTCAATATCTATATTGTAATTTTCAATAAACCCTTCATTTCAATATATGGATCAAATTTCAATAACTATATTGAATCTTTTCAATAAGGCGTACTCTGGGAAGGGCATAAAACGGCTTTCGAGTTCCATCGAATTAGATGCACAAAATGTTTAACCTCACCAGACAACCATCAAAAAGAAAGAATACCACACCTGCAAGACGTGGGCCTGCCTGATTCCTGTATCAAATGCTGTTGTCATGAGTCGTCAAAAGCAGCTGCGAGAAGGAGAAGGTTTCTGATTGTTTCGAACAACGTCACGCTTGAAGAATGCAATTCACAAAGGATCTCAAGGGACAGCCGGAACGGCAGGACATCTCAAAAAAGGTGCAGAACAGAAAGGCCAGCTGTTGCACATTACGTAAACGAATTACCAAATTAAAATGTGTGAATTCAGAATTCAAGACTGTCAACACTCACCCTGAAGAGGGTTGCCTCAAATGGCTCCATGGCACCATGTCGGAGCCACCATGGAAATCACACTAGACAAGAATGGATCATTATGTGATCCGGCAGGAACTGAATCCTGAAACATGCAAACCAGCCTAGATCGTTAGATTTATAAAGGAGCCTCATGAGGTACTTCTCGAAAACGATGTAGGGCATCCAATATTGTCAAACGGAGTTTTAACCAGAGTCCACAAGGTTTTGACCAGCATGTTGAAAATCCAAAATAATGATAATAATGTTTCGGCGATGGATTCCCAAAATAACCCAAAGTTCATCGGCGACATGATCTCGGCGAAATAATTCAAAAAATCAAAAAACTGTCGGCGACATGGTTTCGGCGAAAAACTGAGGAAGGTTCTGATGCGGGCAATACAGATTGTGGCAACCGTGTAGATTCGAAACAACGCAGTGTAACAGCTTGATCAACAGTTGAAACCGATCTGCAAATTGGCAGGTACGTCAGAAAGGCGTCCCTTTCTGATATCACAGATCAAGGCAAGTGTCTTTGTTAGTGCCAGACTTGCAATGATCCCTGGCACCCCCTGCAAATGTGAGAAAATTAGAGCCATAGAAGTTCCCTTGCAAATGTGAAAAGAATAGAGCCATAGAAGTTTTACATCTGTTCAGATGTTACACACACATACATACATACATACATACATACAAATGACATACATACATACATGCATGCATGCATGCATGCATACATACATACATGCATGCATGCATGCATGCATGCATACATACATACATACATATATACATATAAATGACATAGATATACATCTATCATAAACTAATATTTAAAGACGTGCATATAGATTTCATACACACATAAACAGACGTTTTTCAAAATAAGTGCTCTGCATGGCCACTAAGGTACCCACATCTCCCGGGTTCGAAGTTGCAAAATGGACTCCTGGACCGCGTGGCGTTCGCTACGTCTTCACGTAGCGAGATCGGTTGTCACGTAGCGAGATCCCTTGCCA